>JABVXW010000087.1:0-180356 GCA_013365375.1 Litomosoides brasiliensis
CCATTGCAAGCTTAATTCGTTTTTTAAATCTTTGAAATCGTGACGCAGGCATTTGAAGCTCCTTGTCGGCATCAGAAATCATTCGAAAATGTGGCTTTGTTGCATTTTCAATGTCTTTTTTGCTTGTTTTATATACTGAAATACAGGCAGGTGAATTAAAATTTAAAATATATATATGTATATATATATATATATATATATATATTTGTTGGTAATAGAAAGTTGCACTCTTACATTAGCAGTATTGAAATAATTTAATTTCAATTGATTATATACAGAAACGGTGAAAAGCATTTGAACATGAAGCGGTAATTTCAAATAAACTAACCCTTTTCATCAGTTCAAACTTTTCCTCTAAAACAGAAATTCGGAATGTTCTTGGAATATCAACATCTGATGGTCTACCAAAGATAATATCATTTGTTATTCCAAACAAATCAATCGATCGTTTCATTGCTACAATTTTTTCTACAGATGGCCCCATTAAAGTGTTGAACGTCTGTGAATCTTCATATCCATTCTTCAGGTTAACCGCAACATTGTAATATTATTTGATGTTCACCTGTTTCATGAATTCTGTGCTAATTTCACTTCCAATGTCTTTTATTTATTTATGTACAGGAATTTATTCTAATTCAAGTCACACTACAGAGACCTTCGAAATCTTTTAAAGTTTGCAAAGTTGGTATTTCAGGACGTTTGATAACAATAAAAATAGGCCGTCAGCCTCTTTCTTTTATGGATCTCGCTGATATTGAAGACAAAGGTAGTTCTAATGATAATTATTATTGCACAATTTGAAATCCATTCACAACATGGCAGCACTTCGGTACAATAGAGAGTGGATAAATTGAGATATGAAAATATGTTTTAAAAGTGAAATTTCGACGGTACAAGTGAAAGAGTAAAGAGAGAGAGAAAGAGGCGACGTATGATTGCGAACAGCAATTGCCATGTAGCAAGGGATGCAAATGAGACCTGAAGAAGATTAGTGAAGCAAAATATTGATGGGAAGTTGAATTGAAAATCTTAAGCGATAAAATTTTAGTGACCTCACAAAATGTTTTGTGTAGTTTAAATATTTTTTGAATAAAATGGTTTGGAATAATAGATGGAAGTGTGGAAAATCAAAATGGTATGCAGGAATTCATGTCAAATTTGCTAAAGTTGCGGCTGGCAAGCCGGTCATTTGGCAATTTTTCCTGAGCAGATTTGAATGAAAATGAAGAGATGTTGAAAGAGAAATGCCGCACAGCTTGTGTTCCTCATAAACGAAGAAAATCAAAGAGACAGAGGCACAAGCGGTAGTGTCTTATCCTAATCCTTTAGTAATATTAAATGTCGAAACATATCCAGCAGATTTATTCCTCATCAAACTCATCGCCTCCAGCAGAAAGCAACGCTTACCTTTCACGTCTGCGTTTGTAGGTTCTGTGGGACACTCAATTTTCGTGTCGAACTGCGCGGTAGATTTGAAATGTCGTTCTCGTTGATTGGGAGGGAAAGGGACGTGGAATAAGACAAATTGGAAGGGGCATGGCTTGAGGGTTCCGCTGTCAATGTTTACTGTCCATTTTCCAATGAGCATAATAGTTGTGTATGGATAATTTTCCGGGTCCAACCAGGTCAGGATGATACTGATAAGAACTTTTGATTTTAATCTTTGTACGTAACTGTTGAAAGTAATTGAATTAGGATGAAGTTGTTTAAAACAGAATGTACTGACTACAACATATCTATTCGATCCTTCATATCTCATGCTTTCCTTCGCTCTCTTATACTTTTATCTCTTGACAACTGCATTTGCATTAGAAATTTGTTTTGCTTCAATGACAGTAATCATTTTAAACGAGTGCTCGAGTTTTGCGAATAGGAAACTGATTGATTAGAAAGAAAGACAAAACAACACAAGAAGATGGCTCAAATAACTCAGCATTTCAAGCTGCTTATGTATATGAAAAAGCCGAAACCTTGGCGTACAATGAGTGATAATGATGGGATTAGAAGGAGCCACTGTGAAAAGGCACGAAATGTTGGTAGGATTTGCAGGTATTATTATAAGGATTGTCATTATTATCATTTAATCAGTCTTTTCGATTAAATTCTTGAACTGAAGAAAAAAGAGACAATTTCACAAGTAAATGTTAGTCCATACTTCTATGCTTTGTTCAAAATTTTGGTTTTATTTAGGCGGCTCGTGATTAACCGTGCTCCAAACATCTTGTTGAATTGTGGTGCTCCACGAATCATTAGAAAGAAATGCCGCAAAAGAAAAGCTGAACCTCCGTTTTTAATAAGAAATTGTATCAGTGGGGTGAATAATTTTTTAAAACTATTTGTATACTACTTTGAAATGAAATAGGGATTTATGACGATTATGGTAGAATTATCCCTTTCTAATGAATTAAATGCAAAATCCTGTGATCAGACTTAGATTTTTCGTGCTATCGACGTATTGTAGAGTTATTTCAGCATGAAAATTGGACGATTTATGGACAAAAAGTGCAAGACTGGACAGAAAAGATGAAGCGAAGGAGACTGAATGGTCCATCTACTTTATCTGTAATGGATCAAAGTCAGATATCATATAATGATAATCAACTAGAAAACGTACCAGTTTTTACAGCCGCATCAACAACTACTACTGCATTACTGCGTTCCTTTTATACCGTTTGGCATATTAGACGTTTATCAGGGAAGTCGCTTAAAACAAGTGAAGAGGTTAGTTTTGCTATTGTTTTTGAACTTATTCAGACTTCAGATTAGGCTCATTGGTGAGAGTCAGCAGAAGGTGATGGTACTAACGTTTGTAATCCTTTTATAAAAACCTTCCCAAATCAGTTTTCTGGAATAGTCTTTTCGAAGATATACACAGTGAAATTATTAAAGCTTAAAATGTTGCATGTTTAATCTTCCAAGACTTCCAGACTAAAATAGCTTTGAAAGAACTTTCGGCCTCACCAACGGTAGAAAAATGTTTACGAGTGGTTCCAAAAGGTGGTATTACTGCTGAAGTAATCGTTGACAAGTCGCAGTTATCCAAAAGAGCACTGCATACTCTGAGCCGTTGGGCAAGAATGACTGAAGATATTGTGCAAGATGGATACGAATCTGGATACGATGATGATCCTGTTGAGGTCATATTTGACATCTTAATTACGATTATGACTTAATCAGATGCAACGTTTTGATAATTTTAATAATATGTACTGTACACTCGTTAACGTTTTGACGTATACCTCAAAGTATAACTGAAATAAATTCCATCGCTGCAATGAATTAAAATTGCCATTTCGTTCAGCATCATCCGTGCTATGGAAATTTCATTTTACATTTCCTATTTCGATAACACATTTTCTACCAGAAAACAAGCTTGATTGTGATTTAATTGTGTCTTTTTTCATTGCTTTCTGAAAATCTTTGGTGAATTTTTATGAACTAAATAAATTTAGTTTTATTAGTAATGAAGATTGGAAACATGATTTTCTTATTATATCATGCACTGATTTTTATTTCAGATTTGGAATCGCGCGATAACTCTTGCTGATGTACCGTGCATGAAAAGTGAATTAAATGATATCACTAAAACTACAGCTGAAATAATTTCTTTTTCTACCAGCACTGATAAACTAACGCCAAAACGAAGACGATCTAGCAGACTATTTAAGTCTGTAAATTTGAAAGTCTAATCATTATTCATGGAATGGCGAACTTACACTTTTCCAGCGCTTTTGCACTTTTGACAGTATTTTAGTATGTCACTTAATGTTGGCATCATGGGAAAAACAATTGTTCAGGATGGCAGAAGCGCATTCAGGTTCTTATCCAAGTGGTTTTGAAGTGGAAGAAAAAGAAAAAGGAACTTCATCAACTATTTATTTCGCATTTCTCCTTGTACATTTTCAAGCAATATTTTTGTTTCATTCATTTCAAATGTCATTATATTTTTCACTGCATGTATGTCATGTTTTATGACAAATAAATAATACATACTTGTCGCGCAACGTTCAAAATTTTTTTTTCTAGACATATAAAATTATATATATATATATATATATATATATAGTGGATATTTTTAAGTAGTTACACGAAAATAGAAGAACAGGGGAATCTGGAAAGTGAACAAATAAGGTGAGAAATGGTTTGGCTGCCGATTTTCCAGATCATGAAGTGGGGAGTTTGGATTCTTAGTATATGCTGGAGAAAATGAAATGGTTGGAATAAACGGGGAAGGGCATGGGAGGCAAATTATTCAAGGTGACAGCGTCAGGAGGTGGAAAGTGTTACATTCAGTGGTTCTTCCTCGGGATCGGGCTGCTTTTTAGCTTTTTTACTCATTCTAAAATTTCAAAACATGAAGGACAACAAGATTTTCAGAATTAGCGACAATTGAAACATAGAAGGGTGGGAACAAAAATTGAAATCTGGAAAAGTTATTCCATATTAATCCCTGCTCATAGTGAATATATGTTATCTGCAATTTAGAATGGATTTGCATAAATCCTGAATTTAGACTAGAGTCGGACGTGTGACACATTAGTTCGTGAATTTGGAGTGTCCGTGAACGGTTGGTTTTACATCGTGAAGTTCAGTTTGATTGTTCGACGTTTTGTTCATGGACTTGTATATATTTTTCAATCTACCTGAAAAGCTTGGTTGAGACGTCTCGTGACATTTATGACGTTGCAAATGAATTAGTGCTTTTTCAGCACTTTCCTCGGGATTTGTGACACCTTGATTAAGCTTATCAAGATACGTTTTACCGGGAAGAATAACAGGTTTCTTCCAGGAAGAGATTTCTTAACTGACCGTATAAAGATGGTCGCTATTCCATTGCCAACAACAATCGGAAGCTTCGAGGGTGAAATTAGTCATGTGGTAGTAGCTGGAAGTGAAACGTTAACTTTCATTAAACCATCCCAATGGCGAGAGGAAAAAAAGAAGATCTCACTAACACTGCAGAGTTTGGCACAGTCATTGAAGAAATTCCAGTCGCTGTCGGCGGTGAAATCTGGTAAATTCATTATAAGTTACTTGGAAATTTATCGGTTTAAAATTGCAGTTAAAATAAAATAAAAAATGAAATGTTTGGGCTTGTACTTCAAGATATAGTACAAATATCGCGCATTATCACATCATGGAGCACGAGGTCAGATGGAGCAGTAGAATTCTGAAACAAATGGAGGATGGCATAAATTAGTAGCGAAAAAAGAATTCTGCTTGAATAATTTCATCAGTTCGGATTTCCGAGATTACCATATCTTTTTATAGACTTATAATCCTAAAAATTATTTTTAAGACACAGATGGACCAGTGGACTGCTAGGGGACCTGTTGGAGGTCAGCTGTCATGCGTTGGAGAACTAAATAAATATAACTGAAACTTTAAATTTCCCATTCTCGCTGGTCAATAAGTCACTGTTTCCACGGCAAATACACAGCGATATATGGGAATAATTGGTGAAGAAAGATAAAACAGCGTATTTCTTTTAGGAGAGGTATATATCGTCAATATAGAAGGTTCATTGGAACGATCATACATTATCCGAAGACCAAGGCCCGATACATATTCCGTAAATTTGTCTTAAAAATTTTGAATACAATTTCGTTGATGTATCAGCACTCTGCAGCAATGCTCCACATCTCCTGCATGTATTTTATGCAAATTGAAGAAAAGTTCCACATGATGAATACTAATTATCACTGCTAATAATCTACAACTGACCTCACCTCTGTGAATTCCGCAGATTTATCTCATTGACAAAGGCATGCAATGCGAAGCACAGCTGGACGATATTTATGAATTTCCCCCAGAATTACTGGATTTTGCATTGTTCAGTTGCGTTTGTCCGGTCTTCGTGCCATCAGCCGAACAACTCAATATCTACAAAGGTTTCATTGGACATAAGTGCAAGTGCGAAGTGGGTAAGTGCTGCTCACAGTGGTTGATTTTGTATAGCAGGGAGCTAGGAAGTTTGACATTGTACGATGACGTGGTTTTAATGTCTGAGCCTGAACAGGAACAACGATCGAGCTGCGATGATTACACCGCATGTTCTTTGGCAAACGCTAGGAGGTATCGGTGACTATGAAAGTCTTCTGGAATCCAGCATATGCTGCACTCCGGAATGATAAACGCAATGGTGTCAGTAGTTGCCGGTTGTTAAAAGCGGGTCTTTTCATGTTGTGCTGATGAAATAATTTAGTTGTTTTTGAATATTTCGTTTCCAGAAATCGTATCAAGATCGATTGTAGTAATGGGGTATGTTCGCGGTCGGTTATTGGTTAAAAATGGTTACCTTTACGAGGATTTGCAGGACATTGTTTCCGGAAGACTGGCAAAAAATAAGCTGAATAATTTCGGTAAAGCAAGGAATCCCTTTTTTCTCTTATCATCTATTATGACACATCAAAGCTACTGTTTCAGAAGCCTTTGAGATTTTCAAAGGAAAATCCAATTATACATTATTTCTTCTTTATTAGAATGAATCTATTGTCCTCTAACGGTACTGATCTCTGTCTATTTGAAGCTAAAAGGTCCGGAATATCCAGAAGAGGCGAAATTTCGTGGACAACCAGTGGACAAATTGATGACAGTTCCAGCAGCGAATTGACTTACCGTTGTTCTTCCACAGAAAAAGTAAAAAATCTCTCGAAATGCTCGGTTGTTAGTGGATTAGTGTGTGATTAAAAGAATTCAGCAACTGTCGCACTTTCTATTTGTCAGTTGCACTAAAATTGTCAACTCTTAGCTTTTCGAACGAAACCAATGAAACTTCAGGTTGCTCGAAGGACCAGAATTGTCGGCCGTACTCTTTGCAGAAAAACTACTATCGCAGGAGAAAAAATCAAATGCGGTGGGCAATATGGTAGTACTTTTTGTTTTTACCAAATAACTGTTTTCCTTTCACTAGTTGCTTCAGAAAATACTAATTCAAGTAAGTGTTACAATCCCTCTAATTCTTTGATGAAGCAATAGAGGTGGACTCGTTAACAAAGGCAGGGCGACATTTGTTATTCAGGTATGTGACTCAAAAAATTGAACTTTGGCATTGGATTCTAAAGTTATATTTTGTTTTAGGCAGTCATACGGATAATGAGTTGTGTACTGAATATGACATAGTAAAGGTGAAGATTTTTAAAAAAATTTCTTTCTTTGAAACGAATTCTTTTTTCAACGTGCGTTATATTATGTATGTTTCATTAGGCCCAAGCACTATTTACACAAACAGCGTTCAAGCAGTACAAACCTGAAGTGTTCCCAACAATAATAAACGTCCGCTTCGATAAGAAGGATCGCGCAGTAGGGAAATTTTGGGTTATCCACAAAGGCATATTTTCAGCTGTTGAAAGGGTGTGTTGTTTACGAGTATACATAATTTTGATCTTACAGTACCATAATTTGCTAGGTCAGTACTTCCTTTTACAAAATAGAAATTTCTAATTAAGGTCGCTTTCAGGCATTGAAGGAAAATGTCAAAAGAGTAACTGAATTTCCACTGCTACGTCAAGGATTAGATGACGTTTCGATGAGAAAAACACCATGTGTTGTGCGTACCCGAGCTGAAAGTGCTTACAAAACCTTCTACCGAGCAGTTCCATCTCGGTTCGATGCACGCACAAAGAGGTATTTGTTGCAAAGAATTTGAACAATTTGCCCACTTATAAGTTAACTTCTTCATTGATAAAACTAAGGACATTTTCGTCGCATTTACACTTTTTAATTTCGTTTAGATTTTCGATTTTTTTGGTGGATTTTGGTTGGTTCAAATGGGTGTTGGCTAATGATGTCATAGATATATCCATCATGGATAAAGTTAGCACTTATAATTTTAATAGTTAACGAAATTGGACAATTGCGAGTGGATGACTGGCAATCATACCTCTCTTATTATTACCGTTGTTAAAATATACCACTCCAGTCTTGTTGTAGAATTGAGTTTTTTTGTCATAATTCATCTCTTTGAAGTCTAATCCAATTCGGAACCTGCCAGTATCAATGATACATTGTCAAGAGGATGTTACTGGCGTCCTGCATTCTAAGGTGAGTTTTTAAATGGCTCCCTATATTTCAAAGCAAATTCGGTAATTAGTCGCTTCTTTTTACATACGTTAACGTTAATACAGACAAAATTGTCGCACTGAATTATCAGGGAGTGTTGAGAAATTTTGCATATCATTGAAGGCTTACAGGATCTGTGGAAAGGAGCGAATTGCTACATGAAAGTGAAAGGACGCCCGATTCAGGGCGTATATTCGGTTGATTTACTAGAAGCTGGTAGGATTATAAACCAGATGATTTGCTTCATTCTTTTAAATTTTTTTTTGAATTGTTAAATTTTTGCTAACTTTTGCAACTGTTAATTGGCTTAAGGACAGCATTTTACAGACAGTATGGGAGAGAGTGAAGGGACTTCGTCAAGCAACAAGTCGCCCAGTGAAAGCTGTGAGCAACAGCTAATGGCATCGGTGATGTTAGGAACATTGAAATCTTCAAACCATCGGCTGGCAACGCAAGCGCAACACATCTGGTGCTTTTGTCTAGGCGTCTTAAATGTTTATAATACTAAGCAATTTACTATGTGAAAAGAAAGTTTATGTAAACGATTGGACAAAATTCCAAATTCTCGTCCTATGTTTTCACTAATTTAGTTTCTAAGATCGTCTCATTAAATCAGGTCGCTCTGCTGTCCTTCACCGTTTTCGATGACGATGCCAGTAGCCTTGCCGATGATGATACCAGTGCCAGTTCCGAGTGCAAATTTACCGTCTACTGGATATGGACAAAATTCACAAACAAAAAATATGGAGAACACCGGTGGTCTTCAAAATAATGCTAAATATTCGGCATGTTCCCGAAATTACATCCATCAGAGGTAGAACTAATTGCTTTTCTGAGTACCGTCACGCTGGTCCATCATTGAGTGTTTTAGATTTACTTCATTTACTTTATTATTTATTTCTAGTTTAAATAATTGCATCATAATGATTTACCACTCAATTTTCCTGTTGTGGGTGACGGGTAAACTTTTCCGACCAAGCTTTCACTTACAGATCACGGAGCAATAACTCGAAAAATATACAGAGGGAATGGTATAGAAGCGACTTATCGGAAGAGAATAGAGTCACCTTCGCATCAGGACGGAGGACAAGAAATTCCTTTGATGGAGGTAATCTGCAATGGCAAAAAAATTTGATGCTACCTGACTAAATCACGTAGTTCGCAATTTCAAAAAGAAGGATGAGCTTTTCAGATGGAATAGATTTATTTAACAGGTTCAGAAAAGATTCCAATGAGGATGAGGAAGAGTTCGCAATTTTGAAGGAAATTTAGTAGAAATTTTCAGATAATGATGGCTTGTCATGGAAACAAACACCAAAGTTTATGAGGAATCACCATGTATTGGGAAAAAGTAAGAGCCGTTCGAATTCATTTATAAAGTTTAAAATTTTTTTTGGTGCTTTATCGCTTCTTGCTTATGCTGTGATTGGCACACAAGAAGCTCGCACAATTACTGTCTCATAGCAATCTTGTTAAGCAAATTTACTATTTTTGCAGATTTCGATAGTAATTCGAGCAGAGTGAGATTGGCGAGTCGGGAAAAGGTTAGAATATATCCCATCATTACGACTAGACTGGTTAATAATTGATAGAATTCAGAAAGTTGATTTCACTTCAGTTTCATTGCACTGTTGTGACAGTTGTTTGGAAACAGATAAATTGTTAGCACACGTCGCACACGACATCTCATGCGCGTTACGTGAGAATCTTCACGTTAGCATGTTTTTAATGTACACAGCGCATTAGTTTTAGGGCCGTGATGCAGACTGCGCAGTTCGAACGCAGAGTGCTACTAGCGGAGAACAAGCAACTTCCAGTGCAGATGATCAGTCTAATCAGCTTACATAAGTTGTACATGTGTTCTTTGCACATTAATTATTACGAAGCTCTTGCATGCAAGTTGTATTGCACGAAATCTTCTTTTCTTTTCTGTCTCTAATGGGTTTCAAATTTCTGCATGGCCTTCAAAGCTTCTCACCAAGCAGTGGATGTTTTTAATCCATCTTTATGTAAAATATACACATCTTATTCTGTCTCCCTGGAACTGCTATTGTCTTCCTTTGCCGACTCACGGCTATTAAATCTCTTGATTTTTTTTATAAAAGTTTCTCACCACTGTTCTGTGATTCTTTGCCCTATAAATCTAAACTTTATTGTGTTTGTTCACAAACCTACTGACACGTGGTATTGCCTTTCATTTACAGCTCAAGAGTTAGTTTTGCTATCAATCGTTTATGAAATGTTTTTGATTCATAACGAATTGTAGTCCATAGTGATTTTGCATTTATTGTAATTTTATATAATCTCTATTAAACAGGAGTTTCTTGAAAGCTCAAATAGATGTTACATAAACGGTAGTACTGATAATAAAGGAAAATAAGAGCGAAGCAGAAGAGAACTAACTACCTGTATGGCGTTTGCTGGCGAAGGTTTCCTTAGTAGTATGTCCGCTGTTCCTACAATGACTACGGAATTAAAAAAAAAACAGTATTGAAGGGGAGGCTAGCACTTGGAATGATGGAATAAATTAAGATGCATGTTCTTGAGAAATCCATCTACGGATAAATGCGTAGATTCCCCAATTTCCAACGTCGGTGGAGAATCCATTGATAACAACGGATTCCAGAACAGGCGGTGTTGGTTCTCCTCCATGACGGCACCTTTAGAGAGCAAGCGGCGGTTCATAGTATGAGTGTGGTATGAATCCCTCTGAGAGTGTGCTATTTGTATTGCTTTATGTGGATAAACGATGACTGCAGTTTATTCCCTAATTCCAGTACTATGTACGCTTCAATGAACGACATTTTATAATAAAGGAGCTGAACCAAAATTGTACGACCCTCCGTGCGTATCATCTAGTATACCCTTTCTCCCCTCACATTTCCGGCTCGCATACAGGGTGATTGCTTTCATGTTCAGGTTTATAGCGCATAAGTCTCTTCGAATGATATGTTATTTTGGAAACGATTAAATTGGCGCCTCATCCGAAATTTTGGCTATTTCTACTGTGCTTCGTATGCCGTGGGTCGTCACGTCGGTGAATTAGTGATATGTTCAGGGCCGTCAATGCATCCAACAATACAAGATGGTGATTTGGTAGGTACTATTCCTGAACAAATCATTAATAGGTTGTTAAATTTTCCTGTACCTTTCATCCAAGGAAGGGGGAAGCAATTTGCTGAATTCTCAACAGTTTCACTAAGCAACTGTTAACCAGTTAATCGCGATAATTTGGTATCCTAGAATGTAATTCTTGAAACTGTTTTTGGGTGATTAGCTGTCTAATCCATTCTGCTTTACAACCACCCAAAATTTCACATTTTCGTAACTGTTTTGCTTTTTATTTTCGTAACCCTTTTGCTTTATCATTTTTATTTTTGCTTTTCTTTGTGTTCTCATGGTTATCCATGATCTTCATTTTATTCTGAATCAATAATAGATTATCTTTTTGATTAAATATTGTGATGGTGCTAATTTGATAATTTCAGGTGATCGCTGAGCGGCTTAGTGTCCACTTGCGCAATTTACGACGTGGTGATATTGTTGGCGCGCTGGCACCTCATGATTCGAGCGAAATGCTCTGCAAACGCTTAACAGCCATGGAGTATGATACAGTGACAAATTGTTATCTCTTACCAAATGGGAAGGTTCCACAGGGGCATGTATACCTAGAAGGTGATAACACAGTAGCTTCCACCGATTCTCGGGTCTTTGGTCCGATACCGGCTGGTCTTGTACAGGTTCGTTTGATACTCAGGCTGTGGCCATTTTCAAGAGCTGGATGGATATCGGCTCATTGGTTTTGGGAGAAACCAAACTAGTAATTGACTACATAAAATTTTTCTGGTCGCATTGAATTTGCCTTCTTTATAAGTGTGATATGATGTGTTGACCCTTTTTGAATTTGATCGAACGCCAAGAATTGTACCAACTTACTAGCAGTAAACCCAGCCAGGAGGTCAAAAATTCAAGAAAGAATTGGTTGATGCATCACAGTAGATATTTGCAAATATCAGCAGCATAATAATGTTGTTGGTTTTGTTGCAGCTATTCGCGAATGACATGTATGTATAAAACTTATGACAAATAACAATGTCTATTTTCTTCTCTCGCAAAGAACGCCACTCTCAGCCTTATGCTGTAGCATTGTAGCAATACTTCAATTGAAAACTTTCAAGTGTTAAAATCTCCAGCTGACAGGTAATGTTAATAAAAACGATATGTTACATAACAAGAGGTGAGAAGTGATATGATGGAATTTATAAATGACAGAAAAATTTCACATGCTTGTACTTTTCCATCTTCTTTGATTTGAAGAACTTTAAAAATTTATAGCAGTTTCGAATATTCAGAGCAGACGAATCAAAGAACAAAAAGTCCGAGGGGGAGGTTCGTTGCATTGCATTAGAAGAGAGAAGAGATTTGTGGGAGTGAGTAAATTAATCCGGATCGGGTACGGATACATCTTAATGTATGATGGAACAGGCAATTTAGGAAAGACAAGAGATAGAGGGAGAAACGAACAATAGTGTGAAACCAAACTAACTTGTATCAAAATATTTGGAACTGGAACTTTTGCACTGTGTTCTAATTATCATCACGGTAATGGGCCGCGTGTATTGTATGTAGGTTGCGTGTGGATATTTGCTTGATGTAGGTGATTTTTGTTCCATTGTTGTGGTTTCTCATGAAGGGGAATTGCTGGTACATTTTTTTGGAAACGACATATCTTACGTCATATCAAATTTCTTTTATGCTACATGGTATGACAACCAAGGCGGTGTGTTAGTTCATGTTTTTATAGAGATAATTGAAAGGCACACGAATATATTTATATCTTATTTCTGTTTTATTTCGCGCTTTTACTTTTTCGCACTATTACTGGTAGGTTTACTTTGAAATGTCCAAATGTTGTTATCACTGATATCAAATTCGGAGGCATTTTTTCGATCGATTAGTCCTCATCTCATTAAATTTTTTTAAAAAAGTAATTATTACTATTGTTACTACTAATTATTGTTAACTAATTAGTGATAGTATTAATTATTATTATTATTGCTAATGTAGCACTGTAAAAACTCTTTCAAAAACTCTTTTGCACGAAATGTTTCGGGCGCACCTGTTACGCAGGTCGTTTCTTGTGGAGGATATGAGGATTAACGTGGCGTTTTCTAGGATATTTATGGCTTTTAGTACAATTATTCGGAGTTTCACTGTTTTTTTTTCTAACTTCATTTTCCTAAACATCCTTCTAAGTATCTCTATTTCCATAGACAGTATCTCAACATGCACGTAATTTTTCCGGGTGCTAGGTTTCTTGATGTATTTATGCGTTAATTTTATGCTTAATTTATTATATTAAGGTAAAATCAACCAATAATTCTTTGCCTTTGTGGAATTTAAACAAGATTGTGAATCTATGGCGGTGAACGGTTTATACGTAGTTCAAGGTGAAGCCAATGCTGTGGTAGCACTGTTGAAAAAAGCACACCGAAGCTGGTCCCATCATCAACAACAGATTCATTTAGGACATTCATTGCTTGATGAGACCGATCCTTTATTGAGGAATTTTGCAGATCTAAGAGATGTTTTCAATTCTGTAAGTATACATATATTAAAATTTTTAAAGCTGATGAGCTGAATTCCGATTTTGAATATTTGTGAAGTCGGCAAATGGTAAATCGTATTAGAAGTTTCATTTTTCATCTTGTACATATTATATTTGTACTTTTATTGGTAAAAAGAGAAAAGGGAGAAAGGGTAAAGAACCACTTCTTCAATCCGCAATTTTTTTTTAAAGCATATCCAGGTGTTTAAATTATTGACTTGACTACTGAAGCAAAACGAGTAGCCTGTGTTTTTTGTCCTTTTCTTTTTTCATTATTCTTTTGAATTTATTATCCCTGTACAGATCACTTATTCTTCATTCTGTTACCTTTTTACGGATTACTTTTATCTCATTGCCTAAATATATATCAGAAATTAGAATATCTGCAAAGTCGGTTTTACATTCTCTTAGGCTTGGTGTGACGGGTGTGTTTAATAATTTTTAAATTCATAGATGTAATTCTTTCAATATAATAAGCTACTGTAAATGTTGTAATTAAGGTAAACGATTTATCGGATATGAATCCAGATACATTCCTAAGTCCATTTCTCGATGTGATACGTTCTGATCAAACCAATGGTCCAGTAACGGCGCAAGCTTTGTCATCTGTTGCTAAATTTCTTAGTTATGGATTAATTGATAGTTCAAGGTTATTTTTCACTTTTCATTTTAAGTTTGGTTCTCATAACATTTTTTCAAATTTGCGGTTTATAAGATTTTGTCAATGTTAATTGTCAATGATTGCAAATTTTCCAGTATCAAAGCATCGAATGCGGTAGAAAATATTGCGGATGCCGTAACGCATGCAAAATTTATTGGTGGTGCTGACAGTGGCAATGATGAAGTCGTTCTACTAAAAATTCTTCAGGTTGTTTGAATTTATAGTTTTTGGTTAAAAAATTTTAATTTATTACTCCTAAGAGTAGTGGGGAATTATCGTATCAGTTTATGTAAAAAATGGTTTACTTTTCAAACCTATCATTTAACATAATGCTATTATAGTTTTAACTTCAAATAAAAAATTTTACTACTGCTGTTTGAAACTTTAGTTTTTTGATTTCTGCAGGTGCTGCGCACCCTTATGCTTACATCGGTTGGACAATTATTATCCAATGAAAGCGTTTGCGAAATGATGCAAAGTTGTTTTCGGATCAGTTTCGAACCTGCTTTGAGCGAACTTTTACGTGAAGTTGCTGAAGCTACTTTATCTGATATGACTCAACTATTATTCACCAGGCTACCCACATTTCAGGAAGATATTCGTCATCCTTACATTCGAAAATTGGTATTACTTTCCGAACTTCTACATTTTTTGTTAGATCTTTCTAGATTGCCCGATATAAAGTATATACTTGATATTAGTGTGATGAATAATTTCAAAATCAAACTTGATTAATGGTGTCCAAAGACGATTTGTTTATCTGCATAAAATTTTTTTATCCTTGTAAATTTATGAGAATTTTCGGGGTAAGCGTAAAGAATTTTTATACCACGATAATCGTGAACAGTATCGGGCCGTCTCTGTGTGATTTCAGAAATGTTATCTGAAAGCTCAAAGAAATTTTAATTTTAAATGAAAAGTTGTGTGATTTCAAATACGATAATAATTTCTGAAATTATCATTTTCTTAAAATTAAAGCAGTTTTGAAGTGTTTCGCTTTTACACCATGTCCTTAATGAATTCTAATTTTGGTATGTGTTTTCCAGGTGAAACGTGCTGGTCATTCAGCAGGAAAGAGAAAGAGACGAAAAATTTACTTTAATGATATTGTAAGAAATGAGAAAGGGGAAAAGGATGGTATTGATGTCCCAGCGCCTCGAGAAGTTAGATACTTTTTATTTTATCGCTTTTTAATATTTGGAATATTTTCACTTATTCAATATTTTTTTATTTCCCTAACTTGCTCGTAAAATTTATGAAATTAAATATTCTTAGCATCGATTTTTTCGCTGTTACGAATTTAGGCGGAGAAAGAAGATATTAAGTTGATACAAGAAAATAGCCGAGAAAGTGGTGAAAGCGTTGACGTATTGAATTCAATCGAAGAGTTACCATTTTTACAAAGTATGAATAGGGAGCTGTACAACGATGACCTTCAAACTACTGTTATGGATGGAGCAGAAATAAGTAAAGTTTAAAAATATGTAATTGAAATATTAATGAAACGTCTTGTCCGTTGCACTACCGCATCATCATAGATGATTACTTTGAGACAGAAATTTCTGATCGTATAAGATGTATTTTCCTAAAATAATGAGTTTCGAAATTCTTTCCAGCTCCTCTAATATTTCTTTTCTCCTTTTTTGGCAGTTCTGCATTTTCTCACTTAGAAGTTTTTGATACGGTTTCGGATGTGGAATTATCAACTTCAACTTAACCCACGCGTCATTTTCAAAAAAGTTTTACTTTATAGCTGGTGTCAAATCTTATCAGCATTTAGCAGAGCAGCCCGAACCTGTTGAGTGTTATGGTATCAATGAGCTATCTAGAGAACCATTTGAAGCAGTAAAACGTGATTCAGATGATGGTGTTTTACCAGACAGTGATGATGTTAGTACAAATTCTTCCTCTGGAAATGCTACTGTTCCAATATTTCAATGACATGTTAGTCGAGAGATCTATTTTCGACTGACCGACCCATAAGTATTTTCTGTTATTAGTTTAACAGTTTTTAGAGTTCTTCATCATCGGAGCAAGAGAATAACGAGAAGGGACGAGTGGTCAGAAAAAGGATAAAAAGTGCTGAAGAGGTGGTAAAACCAATATCCGATTTTGAAAAGGTAGCCGTATTTTTTTTTTGTGGAACTTTCCAAGTAAAGTCTATGAGAACGATTAAGATTATTTGCTTTCAGGAAAATTCCGTGTTTAATGATCAAAAACTGACACAATCCGCAGACGCAGTTGCTTTAAATTCAACTGCTCACATACCATATGGTATACCATGTGTCCGTGAACTACTGAGGTTAGTGCACAAGATTACTGATTGTTATTTCTGATTGCAAGAAATGTTTCAAGATAAAAATTCGATAAACTGAACAAGCGGTGAGTCGAAACTAGAGTCTAGGAACGATTGCAATGAATAATTTGGGCATGTGTTGCGAAATATTTGTGGGTTCTGGGATTCTCATTTATGGTATGGTTTTGTCTGTTTGCCTGATTTGTCAACTTATAGGTTTTTAATTGCTCTAATTAATCCATTGGATCGTGCCAACACGGAATCAATGATTTTGATGGCGTTAAATTTGCTCACTGTTGCACTGGAAGCTGGTGCTGATCACGTGCGCAGTTTTTCGTTACTGATGCCGTTAGTGAAAGATGAACTTTGTCGTGCACTGTTACAAGTATTAGTTAACATCTTTTATTTGAATAATTTAAATCACAATTCGAGGTGACGAACGACCATCTATTTGTACATATTTACATCCTTAATTTTGATCAAACGTAATATGGAATTCAGTAGAATTTTGTTAATAAACCTCCAAATTATATGTTATAATAGACCTAAAAATGGATGTTGCGGTTTTCAACTGATTCTCTTTTAGCTTTTGGATACGGAAAAATTGCCCGTATTTGCTGCCACGAATCGTGTCTGCTTTTTGTTGTTTGAAGGTCTTCGTTCGGATTTGAAATTCCAACTTGAAATGTATTTCCTAAAGTTACAGTCAATCGTAACCAGTGATCAGGTCCTATTTATGCTTTATATTATTTTTGAAACTGACATAAAATTAATATGCTTTTCTTCGAAAGTTGGCATATGCAAATAAAATTTTTCGACATTTCAGACTCGTATTAGTTATGAGCAGAAAGAAATGGCACTGGAAAGTATTGTGCAATTATGGCGTATAGCGGGATTGGTTACAGAAATATATTTGAATTATGATTGTGATTTGTACTGTTCAAATGTTTTTGAAAATCTTACTAAGGCAAATATTTTCTTCCCCCTCAAATTTCTTTAATTTTTTAACTTTATCGATGTAGGAATTTCAGATTTTGAAGTACGAAAGATAAAATTTTATTATTTTAAGCTCCTTCTTGAAAATGCATTTCCTGTCGTGGGCTTGCGTTCTATAAATTTATTATCGCTTGATGGTTTGCTAACTGTAATTGATACGATTGATAATAATTGCGTGTACAGGCAGGCTGGCAGTGTTTATCAGAAAGCCGCTATTCCAAGGTAGGTTTAATTTATAACATGTTAAAAAAGTGTTTTGTCTGATATATATGTAATTTTGAATTTTTCTTAACTATTACTACGTTTTTAACCTATTATGGAACTTTTAGTTCAGTACCGGCTCATTTGCACTTACCAGCTGTCAGTGGATATGCTTTTGGGAGACAGAGTGCGGTCGATGAAACTTTCTGTAGGTTGTTAGAGCAAACATATTGTTGACAGTTTTAAAATCTCTGAAGTCACACATGTCAATTCGGTCGCGGCAGGTCAAGTTAAACTGGCGTTACTGTGATGTAGGATTAGATAGCGAAGATTAGGGCTGCGCTGATCTACAGAAGCTTTATTTTCAGAATTTGTTTTTAGATCATCGACAATTAATTAATTCTCTATAATATTTCAATTTTTTTAAAGCAGTTGCTACCGCGGAAAAGACGGCACTTTTTGAAACACTTTTACCTTCTACGGCATTGCACGCAAATAGGATGGCTCCGTCATCTGCTTTTCCATCAATTATAGAAGTTATCGAAAGGAAAAAGAAAAAGCGAATTATTACGGAAGCGACAGAATTTTTTAATCAGGATCCAAAGAAAGGTTCTAAATATGATCAAGAAATCAACTTTAAAGTGGTAATTTGAAGTCGAGAATATAACTGGAAATTTTTGTAGGAGTTGAATTTCTGAAAGAAAAGAGAATTTTAAAATCTCCATTGGATCCTGTGGATGTCGTAGCGTGGTTAAAAGAGAATCCACACCTCGACAAAAAGCGTATTGCTGATTATATCTGCAGGTATTTCAATCTAATACAGTTTTTATACTTTCAGTTTGTTATGACTTTACATATTCATAAATGAAATTATTAAGTTAATTTGTTGGTGGTATCCACCAAACGAGTCAGCAGTGGCTTGTCTGTAAATTATCAATGGATAGTTAAGTAGTAGACTGAGAAAGTGGTATGTGTTGGAATTTCCATTGCATTTTTAGCGTTCCATTATGAACATATATGGAACTTTTTAAACTTACTGCTTACTGCTGTAAACTGCAGCCGAAAAAATGCCGCTGTATTGGATGCGTTTGTTCGGTCATTTCCCTTCGAAAATACCCGTTTGGATGATGCCTTACGTATGTTTCTGGAAACATTTAGATTACCTGGGGAAGCTGCAGAAATTTCAATGGTAATGCAGCATTTTGCAGGTTAGTCAGTAATATATGTAAGATGTTTACTAAAAATACAAATTCTCGTCAAAGCCTGAATAATTTATCCCTCAGTTTTCGCGAAAAATGCACTTTTTTGTTTTGGTAAGGAACTTCAAGCAAATTTTTTATATATACCTGTATAGAAAATGAATAAAGTTGCATTCCCCTGTAATTTAAAGCAGTTAAAAGTCTTATTAGATTTGTTAACGGTTATGTTTGCGTAAGCATGAAGTTTTATAAAAATAGTTTGAATTTTAATTTTTCCAAGAGAAGTGGTGGGGGTCGGTTGTTTTAAACTAGAAATTATGAATTTTCAGTAGCATTGGAATTATTTTTATTAGATCATTGTTGTTTCAATGTTTTGCTAAAATTTTTTTTAGTTCAGGACTTTATAGCTGAGGCTGCCAATGTTTTCACGGCTTTTATTCTCTTTTCAGTGTTGTTTCTGTGTTTTCATTTTTCTGAATATTCAGATCACTGGTACATTGCAAACGGTGAACCCTTCAACCACGTTGACGCAGCGTTCACATTAGCCTATGCTGTCATTATGCTCAATACTGACCAACACAATCCACAGGTTTCCACACCCTATGTTGAAATTTAAAAAAAAGGCGAAACAAGTTGATTTTGGTACTAATCCGTTTGAAACTAGCCACTGAAATGTAAGAGCTGTACGAAAACACTGCTTAATCTGTATATAAAGTAAAATACGGTTTCAGGTACGGAGAAATCAGCGGCCAATGCAAGCTGAATGTTTCAAACGAAATTTATCAGGTACAAATGGTGGTCAGGATTTCGACCCTCGGATGTTGGATGAAATGTACAATGCTATAAGGTATGCAGTGAAAATATTAAGATTAAGAGTTTAAACAAAAAAGACCGTATCTGGCGTAGGCGGGATATAAAATGTCATTCATTTGGCATTGGTGGAGGGTATCCAACTTGAAAGCTTTTTCAGAAATGAAGAAATTGTGATGCCTGCTGAACAAGTTGGAATTGTAAAGGAGAATTATCTGTGGAAGGTAGGTTTCTGTCATTATCATTTTTAATTCATAGAATGCAAAAAATGAAGTACGTGCGCAAACCGTGTTTTGTGTATATTAACATTAAGGTAATATTGCAGTTATGGAATGTTGCGTCGGGGCGTAGTGATGATGGTGATAGGAAAGAGACAAGTGATTAAATTTTTTAGGTTTTATTACGACGCGGTGAGACGAAAGAAGGTGAATTCATCCATGTACCAGCAGGATGGAATGACCATGATTTGTTTAGTATCATTTGGGGTCCCGCTTCTGCGGCATTGTCATTTGTATTTGACAAAAGTGGAAGAGAGACCATCTTACAGGTATTAAAAGTTTATGGTGTCGTAATCACTAAAGCTTTTTTTCTTGTTTACTCTAGAGACTTGAGGAAGTTTTCGAAATTAATATTTCAGAAAGTACTAAATGGATATCGCAAATGTGCATCTATAGCTGCACATTATGGGATGAGTGATGTGTTCGATAATTTAATTATTCATTTGTGCAAATTTTCTACACTGATGTCCACGAATGAAGGTAAAATAGTTTAAAAATGTCACTTTAGTTTAGAAAAAGAATTGGTTGAATGACTGAAAGAAAAAGAAACTGAGATGTTGGTAGGGAAATTTTAGTTCGTTATACAGCAGCATTGGTTTCTTATAGTAATTTATAGGTGATCCAGAGCAAAATTTGGAAATCCGACAAAATGGAGTTTTGGCTAAAAATGCAAATCAAAGTGCAGAACAAATTGCAATTGCTTTCGGTGAAAATGCAAAAGCACAAATGGCGACAAAAGCTATGTTCCAGCTGGTCCAAGCTCATGGTGACATTCTTCGTGAGGTGTGATCTGGTTCATTTTACGCACCGTTTTGAAGTTTCATTTAGTAGTAGCTGTGGTAAAGTATTTGATCAGTAATTGATATTTGCTGAGTTATAGGGCTGGAAAAATGTGCTCGACAGTATTTTGCGCTTGTTTTATGCTCGTTTGCTGCCTACTGCAATAACGGAAGTGGAGGATTTTGTGGATAGTAAAGGATGGGTTTCGATACAGCGAGCACCGCCACCGTAAGTTCTGTTATTTAAACTATAAATATAGCTGAAGTCAGTTCAATCGATTTCTCAATCTCAGTTTTGCAGCAAGTTATCAACAAACCGGAACGAGTCTGGGTTGCTCAGCTGGCTTGGACTTGGTTCAAATTATGACAGCAAGGAATCTACGCCAACTGCGGATCAGCAAAAACTTGTCAGAGTATGTTTCGCAGTTAGGCTTGTAAATCATATTAAATGTGTAGGAAGTTTGTTTTGGCTCTTGAAACATAAGATTAAAAGTTAAACTGGAAATTGTCTTTTATATCATACAGATAGCTCGAGAAGTGATAGCGGAGTGTCATCCGGAACAGCTTATCGTCGATGGTAAATATTTGACTTCTTCCGCACTTTCTGAGCTCATCAGTACAATTATTCAAACGTCCACAAATGTTGCTCACACTGAAGTGGATAAAGGTGAACCTCTGACAAGAAAGTTGAAAGAACAGGTTAGTGTTTCGAATAGAATTTTTTTTCGTTTCTTAACCATTATTTCTATTTCTGAGGTTTTTAGTTTCAGTTACATTCGGCGAGCATTACAAGTAGCGAAATATTATACTTTGTTATTGGTTTCAGTCACTCAGTCCGAAAAATTTCTAATTTTTTTTACTTAAGCGGAACATCTTGCGTATATCTTTGAACATCGTTTTACTACATTACTTAATTTCACTTCTATGCATGCAGTTACAAGAACATTCTTTTCAGGAAGAGGATGCACTTGTACTTTACCTAGAAATGATGGTTAGCATAGCACTGGAAAATAAAGATCGGTTGTTTCAAATATGGGCACCAATCAAGCAGCATTTTCAATGGCTTATGAGTAATTTTGGTCGGAATCCACTGGTTGTGGAAAGAGCTGTGGTTGGCTTGCTAAGGATTGCAAACAGGAATTTGTATCATCTTAAAGATGATATTGCTGATGAAGTGCTTCAGTCTTTAGGGATTCTATTGGTTTGTCTTTGTGGCATGTTCTCGAAGTAATCCAAGTTGCAACCTGGCACTGAAAACCAGTGATTAGTGCTCATTTTTATTTCAGGGCCTGCCACCTCCAGCTATGTTTATGTTTTCTCGGCAAATTGCTTATGGTTTACATGAATTGCTGCGCACAAATGCTGCAAATGTACATCGGCGTGAACACTGGGCAGTTCTTTTTGGATTAATGGAAGCTGCGGGAGCGGGCGTGTACCCCGAAGATTCCAGTACACAACTTGATGCTGTAAGTTAATCACGCATTTTTTTTAACATTTATGATTCGAAAAAAATTTGAAATGTTACTGATACTCCTTATAGCAGTATTACTTTTAATAATATGAACTGTTACTGATGAATTTATCCAATGCGGATTTAATATATTGCCTTTCTCATGTAAATTAGGCTGAATGACTAAAACTTTCTCCAAATTCTTTAAGTTCTTAGGAATTCCAGTCTGCTTTATGTCAAAAAAAATCAAAAATTGTGAATCGGCAAGTGCATAGTGATACGGAACCAAGTCTAGACCGTTCTCGAGTTGGTAATGCAGGTGAAACAATCTATATTGAGAGAGGTTACACATCTGATGTGGTTCAAGGTATATACGATATTTCAGTTAGCTTTTTCGTAATACTTTTTTTTCTAATTTTACATCATTAGTTTGCTTATTAACTAAAGTTCATGAATAAAAATATTTTTGAAAAACTTGTAATGGTGTTTTGCAGGGTCGGTGTCTTCCTTTTCTACTCTTTCGGAACATATTGATAGTGCGCCTTCGTTATTAAGAGAGGCAAGCACTGAGTGGATACATGTTGATCACAAAGATGGTTTGTCTTGGTTACAAGTTAAAACTTCATTTTTAATTAGTATTCGATCTGCAGTATGTTTAGATGAAAAATGATGGGGAAGGGGAAGAGGCGAAGGGGTTGTTGTTGTTTGTCACTATTTCCAGTTTATGGAGCGTGATGTATCTTTTATGAGGTAGCTGCTATTGCATGACTGCTGTCTTATTTACTTAAAAGGAAAATTAGTAAGTATATCTACCTACCATGCTAAGCAAGTTTAGATAGCATTTCGGCTTTGCATAAAATCTCAAAGCGGATTCCTTTCAGCAGCACTTGCTGCGCAGCAGCAGCAACTTCAACTTAGGCCATCTAGAAAACAGCATCTGTATTCAAGTGTTTTCGATCGCGGTACTGTTGTACTACGTACAAATCTCATCAGGTTTTTGCATCGTTTTAATGAATTTTCTAAAAGAACATTTGGACTGATAAGCTTACAGTGCTCTTATTCGATTTGTAATATTTTATTTTAGGCATGATCCTTTAGCGTTTCTTAAAGTAGGAGAAACGTTAGCATTTCTTGCTCGAGATGCAGCTCACATCACTCCGGACAACTTTGATTCGTGTATAGAATGTTTGCGGTCATGTACTGAAGCTAGTTTGGACGGTGGGAGGTATTCATGTTTTGTTTCTAATTTTTTACAGTTTAACAGACTAAGGCAACTACTTGTTTGAGATGATTTTTTGTCAAAAATTCCAAACAAATTTCAAATGCTTCAGATATGCTGCCGGTCCGCTGAGTGGTGATGCTCAAAGTCTTCTACGAAGTGTTTTAAAAGACGAAAAGTCAAAATATAGTACTAAGCAAGGTCACTGCTTATCAAATACTATAGAAACAGCATGTAGTGCTGTAAACAAATGGCATATTTTGATGCAATTTTAACACTTCTTCGTTTAACGGGTAATGAAAATTTTGCAAATTAAAGTTCACATTTTGCAGATAGAATCAACCACAGACACATGTCTCTGAAAGCTGGATGTAACCACGATGAAGAAGAGATGTCCTCTCAAGCTCAACCACAGAAACTATCAGCAAGTTACCAGCAAGTTAGTTTTCAGTTTTATTACAGTTAATTTTCAGGTTAACGAAAGCTATACTTTTTCTTCTATTATTTTTATTTGAACTAGAAAATCTAAAAAAAACTCCTTTTTAAGAATAAAATAAACATCCTCTTTTTGTCCTTATTATAACATTCAATAGATGGATTGTATTTTTTTTTACAGGCTTCCTTCCAAATACTTGACTTGTGTCATACACTACACGTGAAAAGTGCTGCAATATATCGCAGTTGGGCTGATGGTGGAGCTGAAGTGAGCTATATTTACTTTTTTTTGCAGTCATATTGGTTTAATCTCTTAGTCATTTTTACTGAGTCATTTGAACGATACTGTGTATTTGATACGTTTACGTTTCAGATTGATGCGAGTTTGCCAGGTCTCTGGAACCATTGTTGGCGACCACTTTTGCAGTGTATGGCTCGTCTTTGCTGTGACTGTAGACGACAAGTACGAACACAAGCGCTCAATTTTCTTGTAGTAAGTTTCTCTTACTTTAACTATTTTCAATTTTAATTACTAATTTTTTTCCGTATTTCATAGAGAGCCTTCCTAATACCGGAAATGCAAGCAATGAAAGGCAGGCAGTGGGAAGAGTGTTTTGGCGAAGTACTTTTTCCTCTTCTGCAAAAACTGCTTGAAAATTTGTCACCAATGGATCCAATTGGAATGGAGGAAACACGAGTACGAGTTATGCAGCTCATTTCGAAAATTCTGCTCAACCATCTAACGTTGGTTTAAACATCTTATATCGGAATTTAATAGTTGCAGTACATTTTCGGATTTTGAAACTGTAATTTTAACATGTTCTTATAAAAGCTACATCAAAATCTTCCTCACCAATCTACTTCAAAGACAAAACGGAGTTAGAGTCGCAGAGATTTTCATTTTTGTTCAAAGTTACTCTGGGTGTTTCTTTTTATATTTTAAGTTCTATCATCGCTCAACTTAGTTCTGTGTCACTAGACCTTAATATGCTGTTAGATGTCTTTGTTTACTATAAAATTGATGTTAAGAAGTTTTTACAGTCCTTTGAGTTTATTGGCATCATTTCGACCCTTGTGGTTACGTTTGCTGGATTACATGGATCGGTATCTTCATGCGGATCGTAGTGATCTTTTGTCAGAAGCAATTCCGGAATCGTTAAAGAACATGATTCTGGTCATGGATAATACTGAAATGTTTAATACTATACCTGACTTGTATGATATGACTGTTACGCGCATTGGTGCATTCCTGCCAGAATTACTTGCCGAGGTTATGCCTGGTCCGCCAAGAAGGTACTTTTGTTGTTCTGAGTTCAAATTTATCCATCCAAAATCTTGTTGAAATTCTCGTTTCGTTAAAGTTTTACATGAAAGAACTGCACAATTTCCAGGCTGGATTTATCTGACATAAAAAACGAGACGTCAAAGTTTCATCCTCAAAACAAAAGCCCGGAGATTATTAACTTTGAGTCTGGAGAAGCTGCATCCATACTTCCACAGCAGCTCAATATTGATAGACAAGTACTGATTGCTCCACCAATCGATTTAACCATGCAATCATGTTCTTTAAATTCTGATCAAGTGGAACCTAGTGATACCGTACATAATAGTGGGAATTCGAAGTGTACCAATTTATCAGCGGTTGCATTAGAGATTCCGATTCCAGAACTGGTAAGGACGATTTATTCTATAAGGGAATGTTCCGGAAATGTTGTTGAAGTTTAACTTTGCATCTGTGCATCATCTCTAATATTTTGTGTTGATATGCGACAATGATTTTTTTTTCTATTTCTAAATTTTATTTGATTTTTTTATTGGAAAAAGTTAATGATATAAACTTTCTGGCATTAAAGCTAAGTTTTTCTTGGATTCTTATTCTCATTTCCTTAATAGTAATATTAGGATCTTTTTGTATCTATACTTCAACTTGTTCAAATTGGCTCTGGTTCAATCCAGTTTTTCTATGACGTTGAGGGAGTAAACAATTTGTTCTTCGTTTTCAAGTTTTAAGTGCTTTGTAATTAATGCTGTTCTTGAAGTGCAACATATTTTTACTACTGCTGTTATATTATGGATTTCGTACAGGAAGAAGTAATCGTTCATTCCGGCAGTACTTCTCCACCTGCGCAATCACATTTTGTTACATCTGAGACGAATGCTCAACTGTTAGCGCCACTTGCAAGTGCAATACCTGATATCTGTAGTGCAGGAGGGACAGCATGTGAACAGCTGTTAAGTCAGCAATTTTCATCTGCTCCAACTACGCAAATATACAACCCGAATTATCGTTGCAGTACTGAAGGGATGACGAACATGAATGATGAAACGCAGTTTGCTACGTCATCGGCGGAAACATTTCGGGTTCGTACGCTTTAGAATCATACTTTCAGTTCAAACTACTTTTGATAATTTATTACAACCAGGAATTGTTGAAGAACTAGAAAATTGAAATCGGAATTTGAAGCTTTTTGTAAAAGCATCATTATAAAGCTGGCCTTATCTCTTCTCTCCAGGTAGCGCCACCTCATTTATTGTATACTCAGCAGCAGTTACAGTCACAAACCTCATATCAATTGACTTCGGTCTCGGTGCCAACAATGATGACCACTGGTGGACCCTTGGTTCCATCACCAAACAGTGCATTTTCACCCCCAGTATGTCCATCCCTACGATCTGTTGTTGAAGTATCGTCTCGATTTAGTGAGGTATAAATGTTACTCTCTTATTTCTGTTTTTCGATACTGTTATATTTCAAGACTTTTTTTCATTTGAGAACCGATGGTCGTGATCATAAGTATTGCTGTGACGGAAAATGGTTACATTTATTATCTTGTGGTCAGGCCATAAAATTTTCAGCCAGCTCTGAAGGAAGAACGAAACGTAGTGGAGAATGGCATTGGATGAATTAGCAGATCCTTCGAGTATGTTGTAAAGTTTGGTTAAGAACTCATATAAAAAACAAAGTGACTACTAGTGACTTATTTTTAATTTTTATGTTCTTTTGCTGAAATTGTATGCACACTACTGTTATCTGTGCTTAGTTTAGTCCTACCACTACCGCTAGATTATTTTAGGCCTGTGACTAACTTATCTTTGTTTCCTTACTGAATTGTAAATAAATAAGTTAGGATTTGGTGTGTAAAACATTCACTGAGATTCCTGTTAACTTTTTACGTTAATCGGTTTTTCAAAATCACTGTTTGATTCGATGGTATTGTCATCGTTCTAATATTTCCATTTTTCTAATTATCTGTTACACTTTATGCGTAGGTGTAATTTGTTGGTAATTTTCTTGAGGTAATAATCACATCAGATTGTTATGTAAAAATAAATTGCAAATTTTGGGTGAAATTTCATAATGGAGCAACAGGTATATCTATTTATAGTTGACAACTTATTGTATAGTAAAGATGAAAAGTTTATATCTATAGTTCAAATCTGTAAAGCACAAAAGTAGTCCCAAAGCACTTCGTAATCTCTGTCTGTCAGCCTTTTGTATCACTATGTAACTCTTTTATTTGCAAGGATTATACTTTTTAAAAGGCACTGTAAGTATATTTGTGACTTTTGTTAATGGGTGATAAACAATCATTATGGGATGTTCTACATGTCTTTTTTTACAATAATCATTCCTTTTCATCGTTATTATTATTTCTTGTAAAAGTAAGGCGAGAGACTGAATTAGAAAAAAACTAATGTTGTATAGAACCTTTATTCCTAAAAACTAGAGAATGAGATTTCTGAATGTAGCTTGAATTTAACTTTATTCTCCAAAGTGAACGATCCTGTTGATCATGATATTTCGTTGTCTCTCTACTAAATAATTTGAGAGGATCGATGCAAGTTAATAGTTGTTACCTTCAAAATCTTTAATCATCCACTACCACCGTTGTTGAATTCCTTGAAGAAATATCTCTTCCCAGTTCAACGTGCCTCGTGGAACTTTTGCATTCCAGATGATACACTTTCTGCAGTAGTTTATCGTAACTGTTGCAAAATGAACATGTTTCACCTTTGGCTATCGCATGACAACCTAAATGTACCACTCGGTACAGTATTTGAAAATGTATGCAGTAGATTGTAGTTCTGCAGTGCTGTCGCCGGAATATTAAAGAAATATTTAAGGACATGAAAAGTTAGTTTCTGGTAGTGGAAGTAAGAACTCTGCTTTGAGTAGCTGTGGATTGTTGAAATACCCATTTGATAGGATAGAATTCGAATCTCTCACTTCAGTTAATCTTATCAACACCGACAGGTAGAATTGTGGACTTTCCATTTGGCCATCACCAAACCCAATCTTACATTGGAACTGCTGTCTCGTTCGTCTCCCAATTTCAATTTATCCACCTGCTTTAATTATTGGAATGAAGAACTTCTATTTTTGTGATGGGGGTATTCAATTGGCCATCCCAAGCCTCAGCCTAAGCCTACTTGCAAGCAGTCGTCGAAATTCTTGGTTACATCGTTAGCGATGACTAATTCATTCATCGCAGGACACAACTATTTCCCAACAGATGATGGTCGAGAGGAAAATAAATCCTTTCAGCGCATGTTATCCTTCCTCGTTTGATGACCCGATTGCTTCTATGATAGACTATGTTTAGTTAATCAGTACTATTTTCATAATTTTTTGTTCCCCGAATTATGCGCTTCTCACATATTCCCAACATTGCCAAGAATACACAAAGCAATAGGCAGTGATACGTCCACAAAGTTTCTCTCCTACTATACATTATTGAAAGTATTTACTTCCGATCATGAAAATTAAACTGATGGATGTGCTCAATTCACTAAGTTCTGATTCCTCGATTACCCACTGAAAGAAGTGAGAATGGGGAAGCTCCACACTGCACTGTAGAATTTGGAGTTGACATCTGATAAAAAAATGAGACTATTTTCTCATCGAAAATATCACCTTCCACCTTTCAGCGACAATAACCGGTTATACCCTGTGCACTCATTCACTTCATGCTCAAATATTATTATTCAAAGTGATTGTTGGTACGAGTGTATCAATGATCCAGTATAGGAGAACTTCTAGCTTTGTGAGTGTGTTAAATACAATTTTAATTCAGTCAAAAAATAAGAGCTCATGAAAGCAACAGAGAGCTAAATTGGTACCATCGTCTTGCAAGTTGGTTCTTCCTATCTATAATGGTACCGGTAGCTAATTGAACAGATAACTCCGATCGATCTGTTAGGAATATCATGCTTGTAAAGCTTGACTTTGTAGGAAAGCGCATCCAAATTCCTCCACATTAAGGAACGTGAGACGTAAACATTAGCACAGTAAAAGGCAAGGTTTTCGGAGAAGTCCAATGAATGTCAGTTTATGTATGCGACAAGCAATATTAAATTGATTTTTGTAAATGAGCGCCGATAAGTTGTATCCAGCATGCAGTATCACATACAGCGATCATAATCTTTACACTCCAAAACCTGTAGCAATCAGCAAAATTTCGGAGATATATTTGATTTTTAACTATCGCAAAAAACATGCTAACTATGGCAGTCTATTCTTCTCCTTCCTCCCATACTCTTTTGTTGCCTAAAATAGAGTTGCCGGAAAAACTATGATGAACGAAAATTGTTTCATTGTTAAATCGACTAAAGGCTCTTTGGATCGAAGATTGACGTGCACTTACATCCATAGCATCCAGAAACGTTTTTTCGCTTTTTATCAGATCACATTGCTTTGCGTAACATAAGGCAGACTGGACTATTAAGCGATAATCGGCCAAGAGTCGCAGAACACCATAACGTCGTCGACGCACCGCCAGAGCTGCTTTCAATACCGACATGCGATTGGTCTCAGCGATCTGAATAGAGGAAAGTAGAAGCAGAAGATAGCATAAACACAACATTAATTTGAATTGAATGCTACTTGTCTGTAGAATAAGTGATAAATGTATTCGATCATACTTGTCTTATCAGCAAGGAGGTGACTACGAAAACAGCGGCCCTTCGTACGCCATGGCTACTGTGGACAACAATTGGTTTCCTTTTTTTTTCCTGCATTTCTTCCATTACAGAAATCATTTTAATCAGTAGAGCTGGTGATATCGCCTTTTTATGCGTCCATTTATCATATCGCATTATGTAAATGCATCGCTTGTTTGCTGCATTTAAAGAACGTGAGGGTAGATTTTTCTTTTGCTACATCACGGTTCACAGACCAATCGCAGGAAGAGAGTAAGTAAAGAAGTAGATTCTCGGAAGATTGCAGGAGACTAGAAGGTACACACCATTGTTGAAATGATTTGTCTCTTAATTCATTTTGGATTTTGCCTAGAGGCATTATCCCTTCCTGAATTCTCGTACAGGTAACAGTTGCGCGGTGTTGGCTAATATTAGAGTATAAAGCTAACAAATGATGAATAACTTTCTGGGATGCAAAGATAAATCACTGTTCCGACAGAGAATCTCATTACTCACCACCATTTTTGATTTCCAAGTTCGTAAGCACAGTTTCGTAGACATATAAATTTGCTACTGGTGTCTCAGTAACTTCTCGGGTCTCGAGAGAAATCCTTGCCCTTACCTGAATTTAACTGTTTGCATCGTGAAACGTATTTAGCTGACTGGAAGAAAATCAATATACTGTATTGTAGTGGATGACCTTAACTACTTGTTGTTTTTTAAAACTGAAATATGGATAGCAAGTCTTTGGATCAGTAAGCGGTTCCAGACAAATCACTAATAATACATGACATTGCCAAAGCATTCGGAAAAAATCGACCAGCGATTGTTCCGTTGGACCCTGCAAAACTGAAGTCACTTCAAGAAGAGTTATGAGGTCAAATGTGAGAAGAGCACATACATATCAGCTAGCTGCAGTGTGACAGTTTTTCCTTCGATGATTCAGTACAGCCTAAAAACTGCATGTTTTACTTTGTGGAATAACCTATCCACAACTAATTAAGAGAGTTTAAATGAAATTCGACTAGATAATTTCCTGGTTGTATCAAATCTCTAAATGAAAATGAGGCAAGTAGACGCCTGTCAGAAGAACAATCCGATGATAATGATGAATGTTCAGTGGTAAAACATTCATCATCCCAGAGCAGTGAGATATAAAACGTCCAGGTGCGGTCATTTTTTGAAGAGGAAAATACAAAGACGTAAATAAGGCAGGGACAGCGTAATGAAAGTCTCCTTCTTCCGAAACTGACTTCACACTGTCTATAACACGTCCACTGACAGATAATCAAACTCTGCGTCGATGCTTTTTGCGGTCATTCACATTCTGATTTTCCTTTAATACATCTCACTCAAATCACTTACCGCCGTTCTTATCCGAACTCTAACAATCAGAGGAAAGCTTTTATTGAAAGTGAAAAAATTCTAGGTTTAATTCTGCGCACTTGTGCAATAAGAGCTACCTGTGTGATGATAAAATTGCCATAAGGAATGTTAATTTGCGATGCATGAATATATTGAGAATCATTTGTCATTGTTGGAAGTAAACGAACAGCGCCTTCGTTGAAGTTTATTACACTCGGCGACCGATTCTTTCTTTCATTCTAAATTAAATAACAAATTCGTCATCACAGATCGAATTAGTTGTAGCACCGATCTGTCAGGTATCATAGGGCTTCTTTCACATTCACATCAAATAGTGTTAAATGAAAAATGGCAGATCGTTTTAATTTTGTGAGGAACATTCTATTCATTGCTTTTAAGTTGGCATGAACCCATAAGTGAGAAAGAGCATCTAATGACTGTTGCTGGATTGCTCCGGGAAAAGCAATGTGGGATGAAGTAGCCATTTTGCACGTTTGGGTGAAGCAAAGCACTGGAAAAGTGAAACAGGAAAAGTATCACCTAACCGCTGCTTCACTTCGGCAAAAATCGGAGATGTGTCGCTGTTGTTTCCATAAAAATTTATGTTCCAATTTCATTGCTCTTTCCAAACTCTTCTTGGAAAAAGTATAGTTCAATGTGAAATCCTTCACATTTTCACCATTCACAAGTTTCTGAGCACTTAATGTATTCTTCACAGCACTCCTATCTACAACGATGAAGTTTTATTTGGTGATGGATAAAACCTGCCGTTACTTTTTCTCCTTTTATCCTATTTAGTGCTTTACAATGACTGCTTGCGTTGGGTGGAAAATGCCAAAATATGAGTGTTTACCCGTTGACTTGAAGATAGATGAATCGCCTCTGAGCAAATCAAACTTATTAGACATCTTCGTTTTCCTTCCTTGAATCACATTCATTTTGCTCTCCTAAAATGATTTTATTCATTGAATTTAAACAATTTCAAACTGAAACATGTAAATTTATTGTACCAGTCTTCTAAAATTATTTAAAATTTTTTTGACATTCATCATTTTTGTCGGAAGAACAGCCATTGCCTTAATGATGAATAATGCTCTTATCTGAAAGTTGTTAATCAATGAGGCCAAATATATCGTTGAATGCCGAAAGAAAAAATTATAGGTCACGATTATCTCAGCTATTTGAACCCTAATCACAAAACTAAGGTTATTTGTTTCACGGTATCTCGGGTATTCACACGAAGTTTATCAAATGTACGTGATCAGGCGTTGTCCTAACATTTCGGTCTTTGCGTTTGCGTTCTATCATCACATCTAATCTAATATCTCCAATCGTCTCCTTTGGATCAAGTCTTACCTCCGATTTGTTTTCTGCAACATTTTCTAGTTTGCTGGACTGATTATCTCTGGATACTTGGGTGCCAGATGGCGGTTGCGTCAGTGAACGTTCAGAGTCCCTCGTTGCAGTTCCCATTTCATTAGCTTCCAGCTCAACTGAGCTCACAAGACTTCTTGTCACGCCATCCAAAAATTCGTCGTAACAGAAGGAGCGCTGGAATAAGGACCGCTTGTACCGCTTTATTCTTATTTGAATGATATGTGAGAGTTTTCCTCTTCGGGAATATAAGTAGTGGTGGAAATCTCCATGAAAACATTCAAATTTTATAATTGCCGGGAATTTCCAAAAACAAAAAAAGAATATGAAGAGTTCCAATAAATAAGAACGTGCCCGTGTTCTTTCCGTTATTGGCACTGGCGCTTTCTTCTCTTTTAAACTTTCCGAAGTTGTGCGATCGTTGAGATGTGGTCTCTGAAGATGAGATATGTTTTTATTTCTTTTCAACATACCCGGAAAAGAACTTTAATCGTATGCATTGAATAGAAATGTATGGTACATTTTACAAATTCTCAACACCTTTATTGGCTCTTCGGAGGCCAATATATACATATCAATACACATGTCTTTACTTTTGAATTTGATTGTTTATTCAACTTAAAGGATAAGCCGCACTTTTTTTTGAAATACCAAGATTTACAAAAAAAGGAACTAACAGAGCTTTCTTTTCTGGCTTGAGGCAAATCCTCTTCGGTAGTTTGAAGACTCTCTGGAATCCCATCCAACACATCACTGTAGTAATAGGGTCTCTGAAGAAATTAATTTTTTCAGCAAATTAATAAAGTTCTTCACGGATTTCCGGTTGATAGCTGTTCTATGCTATCACATAAAAATTTACTTTATTCTCACTTTAACTTGGCTCCCTTCCTATTTAGATTAATTTAAGTTAATTTGCAACAGTTTTTGCTGCACGATACATGTGCATTGCTTAGCGATGTGCGATGTTAAAGTGTCGGTTGGCCTGCAGTCAAATACAGAAACCGTCTTCTCCACTCGGAACACTTTTAGGATGAACTCTTTTTTCTTTCCTTGTCACCCCTATCAGAAATGAAATAGAAATATAAACGTGACACAGATACATCGGGCCTAAAACTTCCAGTGATAAAAATTTTACCGCTTTTCGTTTCGGCACTTCCTTCGCAAAGACTTCGCCTACAGTACGCTCTTTCTGAAAAAAACGAAAATGCGTCGGGTCACCTTTGTTTGGATTTCAACTGCAAAGAGGAGCGATAGCAGGCCACTGATACTTATATTTGACTGAAATACCTTTCTATTGTATTCTGCTTGTTCATCGCCTAATCTTTCCGCACTTTCTGAGCTTATAGTATACTTCACTGATTCTCCTGTTTTCCCATGTCGCTTATAATTTTCTTTTGCACATTCCTTGAAGTTAGAAATCTCTTTTGAAGACTTTCCATAGCCAGGAATCTTTCCGACAGCCTTCTTAGAGGCAACATTTTCTTTTCCATGCTCTGCACTTAGTCTGGAAAAAGAAGCGGATTCTTTGGAACGGGAGCGCTCATCGCTGGAAGTCGTCACTTTTTCAACTGATTTTCCGGCTACTCTCGAGCTCGAACATCCTTCAGCTTTCTCTCCCGATAAATTTGCATTGATCCTCCCAAGTTTTGATGATTCCTCACTTGATAAGTTTTGTAATATTTCATTTCTTTTTTTAAAATTCATACTCTAAAACGTCTAAAATGAAAAAAATGAAGGTCCATGAATGCAATAATCCATTTTCACACTATTTCTTCAAAATCAAACGAAAATTTAATTAAATTAAATCACAAAGTAATCATCAGGTAAATGAAATGAAGTCTGCCGGATAAGAAAGACGGAATGGACACTCTGTTTCTTTGTCCAAAACCCACTTTCATCTTTTTCAATGAATTTGTCAATCGTTTATTCTTCTCCATTTTTTAAACAGCCGATCGCTCTCAAAAGCTTCAATGAAATAGAGTCTTTTCAGTAAATTTTCTGTTTTTATTTGTATATGTTTTGGAAGGGGAAAATGAGTGGAATGATATGTTATGTTAACAAATTTCACTGTTAATTTAGACTGACTCGTTGCAGATAAACCTTTACATCGAATCTCATCACTCAACCTCCTTGTCAACTAGAGTGACCTGCGTAATGCAATCTAAAATGTGAAGGGATGTACAACTGTTATATATCAGAGAGTAAACGATGTAAGCCTGAAGAACCGTTGTGCATCTCTCAACAATCGTCCACTGACTGGCCATCAGAGGGGAAAATTTCGTTTGACTTCATTTTTTCCAATTCGTATTTTCCTTTCAAGTGTGGTTAACCCTATGCATTTTAGCTCAGCTACCTCCCTATCACAAACGCAGAACAGGCTGATCACAGCTTCCACCAGACAGAGTCGCACCATATCTTATCCTGGCCGAGTCATATTTCGCCTATGAACGAGCGGTGACGCAACGGACCTACTGAAGTATTGTGGTAGGGAACACTCGATTTTCTGTTTTTCTTTTTCGCCATGTTGAGGTACGGGGGTTTCAAGTGTAATTTGAATGAGTTGAGGATTTGGATGGATAAAATATAAAGTTATTTAGAGAGACATTGCTTTTATCGTTTCATTAGTCGGATGGAATTTATATCTCATCTCTCATCCAACAAAGTTTCCCGAAACTGGCAGATAGGTGAGATTATGTATGGGGCGTTGTGGAGGGCGAGTGCGATACGCTAAAGGCATGTATTGAACTCACAAACAGCGATATGAATAATTTTGCTGCATGAAGAAATATTGGATTAAAAAGTATAGAGGAAGGAAGCATGTTTGGAACGATGTTTAGCTCTCCTTCCGATCATTCATGGTACTTTATTCTATCGCCGAATCGGTCTGTTATCAAACATTTAATTTCTTTTACAGATGAATTTTAGAGTACGGCCCGCAATTCCACTTATTTTTTTTAGTCAAAAAAAAAAGGAAGGAGGCTGGTGGATCTCTTGTAGGTTGGGATCCGATTAGGCACTGCTTGAACTGAGAGTTACAGATTAACGGAAGCACACATATATTCATTCCCAATAAGAATGCTCCTCAACTTCAGCTTTCATGCAATGTTTATCCGCCGTTGTGACTCAGCGAATTCCCTCTTCCATTCAGTTTGTCAGAATTCAAAGCTCATATTTATAGAAATTGTTGTACTCTGCGTGCTCTGCATGTGAACTCCTTAGGTGGACGTGGACAGTTTCAAAGCGCTCCATTTTTTATTTGAGTGAAAGGAATTATATTGGCATAATAAGTGTATTAATCCAGTTGTTCACTATTAATTTCAGGTTATTTAATTTTGGTTTTAATTTCAGAAGTGATGAAGCTTAGTTTCTGAGATAATGCTATTGGTGATTAATATAGGGATGAACTTCTTACAGTGTTAGTTGTTGTCACCTAATCGTCTGACAAATGGTAGTTTTCTCCATATTTGGGTTTCACGATGAAAACCTTATCTCGTTTATGACTTATTATCGTTCTTATATATTTTGCTTGATCAATTCATAATCTAATTCTGCGTCCTCCGAGGCATTTCCTCATACTTCTTCTTGTAAGATAATCATTTCAGATCATTTTCAAAGTACTTGGCTTTTCCAACTAGAACTTCATCACTTCTTTATAACTAATATCACAAAACTTGAGGGTTTTGCGGGATCCAGATCTATTATTACTTATACGCAATTACGTAAAAAGTAAAGAGACTTGTAATTTTAACCATTTGGCGACCAAGAAAAAAATTAAATGAAATGAAGAAAATGAGTAAAATGTTGGAAATAAGAAAAGTAAGGATATCTCGCTGTGTTTGTCTTCGATTTTTGTAATTTAAGTGAAATCATTGAAATCTTCGTATTTTTGCTATAATGTCTTTGTTTTCTGGGGAAAAAAGGCTGAGTGGTACAGTTTCTGACTCTTCCAAATTATTGTTTTTTATTCTTTTTTCTAAATTACTTGTGCTTGGTTAATGAAAGCTTTTAGTGGCTGGACAATAAATATCGTTTGTCTCTGGACATAGTGTTTATACTCGTGTATAGGTTATTTTAATTGACTGCTTGAATTTGTTGCTTCAATAATTTATTTGAAATGAATGTATAATTATGCATATTACTCAGATAAGGAGAATGAGGAATGTTGAGCGGAAGAAGTGCTGATCAAAATTTATGCATAACGTATAATACCTTGGGTGGACACATTTGAGTGTACTATGGGAAAGTAATCAGTGGAAATAAAAATAATAATGAAAATGATGATGGAGCTGATTTATTCACTTACAGTTTCCGTAGTTTCAAAATGTTTTCATGTGTATTAAATGCTTTGTCGAGTTTTAAATTGCAATGTTAGGGAACCTGAAAAGTAGTGTAACTTACATGAGGATCGATGAACTCATGGTTGTATAGCTATGGGAGTTATTCTGGTGATTTGCTCTCCTGCTGGTAATCCTTTTTCAGATAATAAATGAACGCTTATCAAATGGACGAATTATCCAATTTCTTTATAATATTTGAAGGTTATTTTAGAAACTTCTGTCACTTCTGAGAGAATTTGAGCTACTGTTTGGGAAAAATGTAAAAACGGTTTTGAACTGAACAAAAATTTGCAGGTGAATAAAATGTACAAGAATGATTCATCTGCCTCAACTATGTCATTGCGAAGTTTAGATGATGCCGATTTTCGAAATCTTTTGAATACTGCAGCAAAACCGCAATACGGTAGCCTTCAAAGAAAAAGAAGGGTTTGTTTGTTTGTAGATTTCAAACTCATCAACTCTATATGGTATAGATGTGAGTGTGAGAATTACTAATTCTTAAGATTGTAATTAATTACAGGGAGTAGTTGTATAAACATAGTCTGTTGGTTGTTTGTAGGTGTCAAGTTTTTGGAAGTATTCTCTAATGGAATTAAGGTATAAACATTTGTTTTTTTCGTTATTGCGTTATTATTATAGACGCCGCAAAAAACAAAATACAGTGGTCGTCGCCTAAGTGATGCGGGAGAAAATACTGGCTTATCAGCAGAAGCAGATAATTTACTAGCACAATTTCGACGTGAAGCAGAACTGAATCAACGGAAAGCAGATATTGGTTAATTTTTCACCAAATATTTTTATGGTTTAAAGAAATAAAAAGAACTGAGGGACGAGATGTTGAGGAGCTCAAAGGTCGATCGTAGAAATGCTTATCTGAAAAGCTTATGTGAATAACCTGCGTAAGAGAAAAATAGAGAGGAATAGTAAGAATTTGGTACATAAAGAGGTTTTACTTAAAAATATATTTCCCTTTAATTATATGGCTGTTACATTTTCTCACTGATAAAAAACATCGTGGTAAACATTTGATCTTGTGTACAATTTCTGCAATTTGTTTTTACTGTTCATAATTGATTTATGTTATCGCGAACCAAACGAATATTTGTATTGGAGCTCACAGTCCTACTGAGTAATGCCTTGTTTGATCTCTCAATACTTGTTTTAACAAACGCTTTAAGCTGAAATTGAATTGATAAGTTCTCTGTTTTGGAATCTTACCATTTTGTCGAAAAATAGTGATGGTAAGTCTGGAAAATATATAACTTTTGAGTTTCTGGTGTGTTTTCTTGGATGTAATAATGCTTTTCTGATTGGTTAGTTGGCAAGAAATAATAATGATAGGAACTGGAAATTCATTTACAAATTTGAATTAAAAATGTCGTTACACCTTGGTTGCAACACCATAAACAAAGACATTGTGTTGCAATCTTACTTGTATTGGCCAGATTGTCAAAAATTTCATATGATACTACTTTTTGGATCTTATAGGTTTATTCATAGTTTATAATTTTTTGAAAGAGAAGCATGAATATCATCTGTTTCTGGTAGTAACTGTTCTCATTTCACATGAGTTCAAAGTATAGTGGGATGAGTGCAGTCACATTTTTCCTAGCAGTTAAGTTATTAGTCATAATAAAATTGTGGTAGGTAAGTAAGAATACTTATATGGTAATTGATTCTTCAAAAGGAAGTATGATATTACAAATCTGAAGTATAAATTTATTTATTCGATACAAGCTGAAAGTTGGATGCAGGCCATTCTTTTATTTTCCCCATTTTTGATTAATATTTTTAGGAAATTTTGTTTTATCTAGTTACTTTGAGTTTAGAATATACAAGTTAAATTCTTTTCAGAACACTGATATACAGGAAATGGGTCAGATGATTATGAGAGAAAAATGCACACTAAAAAAGTAATAGAAGAGGAATAGGTAGTAGGCTAGGATGAGATTATAGGTAGTGCGCTGCCCAAATCAAAACTATTAAGTGTGTTATAAATATAGATGTCCTCTTCTTTCCGATGGCACCTTTTCTGGGACCTAAAATTCACTAGTTTAATTGTACAATGTGTTGAAAATGACACGGATTAGGATAAAGCATAGTTGTTGAAAGTATGGAAAGCTAGAACAGATATCTATTGCATCAATATGATTATAGGAACACGTACCGAAAGGTCTTCGAGGTGGCAAAGCAGCAGGTTTTTCGAATGCTCTTCCCAGACCTGAAAGGGAATTCCACATCATATTTGATCGAAATTAGAAGATTTCCATTTTTCATTATTTTTCGCAAAAAATCTGACCTTATATTGTTAGCTTAGGTTTAGGTTCATTGTGTTATATGATAAAGTAAGAATTTGTCTCCGCTGGAATATTTTTAAAAGAGTTGCATTGACAATATATATATCGGATGAAATCAAAATGATTGCAGTTGGCCAGGCGAGTTCACACTCGGTATGACAGCATTTATGAGTTGATTCGTTTTTATTGAGATTATATATATAGAATATCCTTTACCTGTTTTTCCGTTACATAATTCTAGTTTACAAGTTCTGCACAACTTTCCTTTAATATTTACCCGGTCGCATGTAGATGCACAACCTTTTCGTAAGCCTGCAAAGTTTTAATTTATTGGAGAAAATCTCAGTGAGCACTTCAGCTTCTTACTGTCATGTCTCGAAACATGCAAATCCTTCATTGATATATTTATTTATTTCATGAGGAGATTGTAATTCATGGAATATTAGGATTTGACAGAAAAGTTTCGTTAGAAACTGAGACGTAGAGAAAAAGTACTGTATTAGGCTCTAGCACTATTTTTTCCATTATTTGTATAATTTTTTCAAACTTACCGTTTAGTTTTGTGTCGTAGTTCTGGGCAACGGTGAAACATTCATTATTTTTGGGGCACAGTTCTTCTCGCGGGTCAACGCAGTCCTCAGGACCATCACAACTGTAACATTTAAGGCATCCCGCTGAAATTATGCTTAAGTTCCATAATGACTTAGACCACTAATATTTTAGTTACATTTAAACAATGATGGGTTCACTAACGTTTAATAGGAAACAGTATGAACGAATTTAAATTTAGAAACTTTAAAAATAATTATATCGACAAAATAGAAATTCTGCACCAATCACAGCCAAGTTTCTGGTTGAGAGCATAAAAAAAATTATCTGTGCTTGTGGCATATTCGGAGTGTGAGATGTGATACAATATCAGTTACGATTAATGGCGGTCGCTTTTACTATTTGAAGTTTAATTTACTGCTTATCACTTCAGGTTCCCATATTAAGAAAGTCAAGAAAATCACAACGGAGTCTTTGACTAAGGTTTAAGCTGTTTTTAAGTTAAGGACTAATAGTTAAGTCAGTAGTTAATTACAGCTCAAGTTATTAACTGAAACATTAACAATAAAATATGAGTATTGGTTTTAAAAATGACTCTGTTCCAAGGGTAGTTCCTGATTTCTTTTGATCATCTCGGTTACTACCATGTCTTGATTGTTGGTTGTTATTGTTGTATACTTCCATACACTGACGAAGTTGGTCTCATGGATTTTTCACCGTGAAGATAAAAAATAACGAAAAATGAATTTCTGATGAATAGTAACAGCAAAGGAGTAGTAAACAAACCATATTTGAAGCAGGCTGATACTATCAGTGGCCAGAATACAGGATGCATTTATGATGATCTTTTATCCTTTTATTTGTTTAATAAAATTTATGAAGCCATGTGGTGTTGAAATTCAGAGTTGAGCCTGCAACCAAAATAGTTAGGGTTTGGATTGAATGGTTCGATGACCTTCGAGAGCTATTAAATCACAGAAATATTTCAAATGGTAGCCAAACTTTCAAAACTTAAGGGCAATTTACTAATTTTTTAGCTAATTAGTAGGAAAAATCCGCTTTATGCTAACGGAGAATCAGTTTGAAAATTCAAAAAATATTCTGAGAATATATGTTGGAAAGATGTGATGTGGGAAGTAAGTACTTTACAGGATTTTAGGATTAGAAATCTGTGTAAATTCCTAGTCAGTTTCATTTGCTTTTATGTTTGAATGGATTTAACCGCTTGGCACGAATGCAGTTAGCTTTTCAGAGAATATTTCGGCTGGACAAGTTTATAATCGTTTAGCAAATCTACAGTCGAAGTTATTATTCTATTTGTGCTTAAATGCGCTACTTTTCAGTGTTAAATATCGGCCATATTATCTTCATGATGCTCTTGTTACACCTGAAATTCTAATTCATCCTGTTATGCTTGAGACTTTTTATTCGTTAACTTATGCATTATCATTTTGGTAAATTCTACAGGGTTCCAGTTGCTATTATGCAAATTGAATTAGGGCTATAAAATTTGATCAGGAAAGAGAAATCAGAATACATTGAAGCGGGCAAAATGTTTATAAGCCGAGCAACATTAGATTATTAACCATTTGTGGTAGAGTTCAAGGTTTCATTAGTTATAACAACTAATTTTGCTATTAAGTGGTTTCTAAGATAATCACTAAATTTTTGAACGAATCACAAACTAAGCTCATATTACCAAAGTATTTGGTTAGAGAGATAATTAAAAAAATACTCATGAGTTTCTTCCATACTTGCTGTGAATGATAGGTGTGAACCTACTGGTTATGTTGTAAAAAAGGAAGGATTGGAAGAAGATGGCTTCTTTTGAAAATGTGTACATGAGGATGAATGATTTTTTGAGCTTGCTATAAGCTAGGAAGTTTGCTAAATGAGATGAGAATCACGAAACTTTTCGTGGAAACATGTAGGGAGATTGTAGCTTCACGTACGAAAGTTTAAAACAGTACAAGAAGAAATTAGGAATTCGGAATTAAAGCCCTTTGAGGGTAATAGAAAGCAGTGCAGTAGTAATCGTTTCCTTCATAGTGATGCCTGTGAGAGTGTAGCTGTGCTTAGCAGCCTTCTCACTGCGATAGTAACTAAATTCCGCACTCATATTGATAAAAAAGATTATTACTGTTTAAAACGAGCACTTGCCAAGTTACCAAGTGAGAGGAAAGAAAACTGACATTCGGGTCTAACAACGTACTGATACTGTTTAAAAATACCATTCTCATATGCTTGTCACGATACTCGTCCTGCAGGAAGGATATCTGTAGATGGACCAGGTAGACGTCGCATGTGAACAGGACAATATCTTTTCGAGAGTACTAGCTGTAGGGTTTTTCGAAGACAGTGTTGGAGAAGAAAGTTTTATTGTTGGGTATTGTCAAATTGAAAGTTCGTTGAATTAAATATTATAGCGGATGGAAGAGGAAGTGGAGAGAATTGCGTTTGATTAAAACGGAAAATATAAGCCTCAAAAAGAGAAAAAAAAGCAAATGAAATTGTGCTTTATGAGGACGGAGGATGACAACACGTATGTGGCACATGATAATTTCAACAAATTGATGATAATGAAGAGCAGCAATTCATACCATGCATCAATCAATCAATAGTTTTTACTTGATCATAGGAGTCATGTCTTTCACTTAACAGACCAACCGAGAAAAAGATGGGAAAAGGAAGAGTTGTTGTCGATATGAATTGTCATCGATTTTTTCAGCAGAACTGGAAATATATGTTGCGTTTTGATGATTACAGTTGCAAAGGACACTTGTCATTCTAATTATTACTATCAGTTAAACTAACCTTTTGACCTGTTACTTTTTATTTATGTAACTCAATGAGCTAATTCTAAAGATATATTTGTGTCTGTGTGTATGTGTGTTTTTTGAAATCCGAAGAGGAAAGTATGAAGGAGGGAGATACTGTTGATGAAGGTGGTGGTGAGGAAGGAAAGGGCTTTTCCTTTCCTCTGATTACCACCTTCAGCTGTCTACATATCATTTACTTTCCTCATCTCTCTCTTTATTCTGAAGTTGCTTGCTTTTGAAACTACAGTCTCTGTATTATATGTGTAAAGTTGTAATGTAATTGATGATATCACTAGTAGTATTATCACACAGACCTTTTCACTTACTTTAACAGCAGTTTTATGTTAGCAGACGTAATAAAAAGAATGATCCTTCGTTACGTGAGTTTATGGATCAGGAAATTCACAGACTTGTGACTAGTGTTTCATCAAATTCAATTCAGGGACTTGTTATCAAACATGCTTCTAATAAGTCGAGAAACCTGTTTATTTTTAACCAAAATTTTTTTATGATCTGGTCATTGCTGTGTTGGTTGATATCGTTTTTTTTTGAATGATTAAGTAAATCTGACACTTCTTCTCCTCAGTAATTCGTTCAAACTAATTCACAGATTGCTTTGATATTGGTAGAATTTCTTATTCATCCGAGAAAGGATTTATGAAAAAGACCAAAAAATGAACTGTTTCAAAATAATTTGCAAAAGGGTAAAAAATGTTCCGCTACGTCTCAAAAGTAATAATTGCTGATTTTCAAGGTCTTCACTGCTTCAGTGGATATGCAAGAGAAGTAATATTAGTTTTACTTTTATTAATTTAAAAAAAATGATGGAGTGGTGTTTTGACTTTATTAAAACAGCATTTCGCTTCATTTACTATTCCTATTTACTCATCCGCTTTTTTGCGACTTTCAAAGATATTTATGCTTTGTAACTTTTATAATAGTAATTATTTATAGTTCTTTTAAATGTATTTTCTTTCAATTTTGCATTGTCTAACGTAGCATTATTAGTTTACTTTATCATTAAAACCGCTCCATTGGGGATGGTATTGTAATGGACAAAAACGAGCTGAGAAACTGTGTGGTTTTAAATATTTTTAATATTTAATTGTATCTGTCGACTCTCTAGAAGTATTTTGTGCACGACTTGGGGAGGTAGGCGAGAGGAGGAGAGGGAAGGGGCAAGATTCTCCTGAAGTTTTCATCGAATCACTCAGTAGATGGGAAGATGTGTTATAGCTTCGCTGTGACCACAGGAAATCCGTGTACCCATTTTATTTGATGAATTTGTTAAAAAATTCTCATCGATCTGTTCTATTTCTGTTTTCTTGCAGAAGGAGGAGAGCAACAGCGTACAGTAACGGTCTTTATCAATGAATCTGCCGCTACGTCACGTGGACACGAATTTCTGGAAACGTACATAGAACCAGTTAGTGTCATTTCACTTGATTTCTTCATTTTAAACTGTTTCAAACGTTACATAATGGTGATAATTCTACTGTCTCTTTAGCGGACCTTAATCATAGAGTTGATCTGAAGGAATTTTTTTTTTGTCTAAAAGTTTTTCAAGTTTTCTCAGAAGCATCGTTTTTTACAGGTGATTTAACTATTATAGAATGATATGATTTTGAGGAAGCTGTAGTGAGATTCAGTAAATTTAAAAATTTGAAGGTTTTCCTTATCAATTAATAAGGAATCACATAATTCAAATGTGGGAGCCTCTGAGGTATGGATAAAACTTTTTTCATAACTGAAAAAATTGTGTAGAAATATTTCTTTTACCAATCAACTGAATATTCCTCTTATTTAGCGGCCATGAAATTTCACATGAAGTTCTCGTTGTCCATTTCTGTTCTTCGTCACTGGAATTATTGCTATTTGAAAAAATACAGAGATGAGGTGTGTATTTGCTGGCAATTAAAGGACATGTCTCATCGAATTATTTACAAATTTGTTTACGTTGGGAGTTAGTGGCTGGAAGAATTGAACTTCTCCCTTTCTCTTTTCTTCTGTTTCTTCTCTGAATAAAACTGCATTGCAGTCCACTTTCATTTGTCTCGTTTTTTGCTTTCTACACCTTCTTCCTCTTTGAAATTTCTCTTTCATATGGGAAATATGTATGTATGGTATTGCATAATGACAATGAGAAGCTAATTAGCTGTTTAATCGTCATCTTTCTTACCCAAATCTTGAATATCGGCTAAGAATTGTTTACTACCTATGATTAGTTTCCTTCCTCAAGTAGCCTTAAATTAATTCAGTAACATTAACCTTGCATTTTTTCACCTTTAGATGGTTTGATCTAACTTCTTAGTTGTTAGCTCTGTGTGCTTACCGTAAAAATTATCAGACATATTCAATAAACAGTACCAACAGCCTAATTTACGATGAGGCATAAAATATAATTCCACTTATGCTGCCTTTCTAGCACAACTGCGCAATCGCTTGCAGTCTACAATTCACTTGCAACCAATCTGGCAAACCAAAATCGGTGGTCGGGGTCCATTGAATTACATCTATTTTTGTTATTTTTTTTACTAATCATCCGGAATCTACTTGTTTTAACACTTACTTATCCAACCATATTGAACTGAACATCAGGGCTACTTAACTTATTTGAATATAAAACAGACTCACATACTTATGATAATTAGGATCTTCACCGTTGATTCTCTAACTAACTGTCATGAAGCCTTTCAGGAAAGCTGGGAAGCACGTTTACCATCGAATTATGCTAAATGTGGAAATAATAATGCTAGTAATAATCGCGACATCAAAAGCTTCTTAAAGGTCAATTTGAATTCGGATGGACTGCCCAGGATTACAGTTGAAGAGAAAGTTACCCATGAAGTGGCCAATGGTGACATCATGAGCACTGACGGAAGGTGCAGTTCGGGGGACATTTCACGTGCAACGCAAACGATCAATAAGCCATCTGATGTTGTTATCAGTTTCAAGTAGGTTTTACTGTATTTGAATATTTTACAACGAAACATATGTGTACGTTATGAGGAAACCTCAAACAGTAAGATGTGATTGAGGTCCAGCATTCACTCTATTTTTGTTCTCTTTTTGGAATAACGGATTGATTTGTTGTAGTGAGTTAAATTTGGTGTCACCAATTGAAAATGGATATGCGAATACGAATAAAATAGCATACATTGATGAAGATGAACGTGTAGGTGATCTCTCTCGGTATGTTTTTTTCTATCATGCACAATGTTTTCTTTAGAGAAATAGGTATGTTAATTGATTAGATGGCGTCGCATTCAGTTAATTATATTAAGTCAGTTAGGATTTTATATGTATCTTTAGCTCTTCAAACATGTATATTGGGGAGAATGAAAGTGGACACATGAATGGTAGCGGTTTCAACACTGTTTATACGCAAGGCAATTCAGTTCAAGAGGTAACTTCTTTAACTTGAGCTATTAATTTCATGTTGGAATTTCGAGATGTTTTACTGTTTCTTTTTTATTTTATGCAAAATACAACGAAATTCTTTATAAGAAACTAAAAAATTATAGATAGATTGGATAATAAAGATTCAATTTGAAGGACTAGATAAGATATTGCTCGCGCTGTTCTTCTGAGCTCATAGCAGTAGGTAAGACGTGCAGCAAGCAGATGTTAGTATGAAATATAAGTGCATAATTTAAATGAAGCTTTTCTCCACTTTCAATTTATTTGAAAATAATCCAACAACATATAAAAATAATGCAGTGATACAGAAGCACAAGAAATATTTGAAAATAATCAAGTAACATGAGAAAGCGAGACGAAAATACTGAATTCATTTTGAAACTAAGATTTTTTTCAAATTCACTGTTGCATTTAGCGTTGTTAAAGTTTAGTATGAGTCAGAAAACTAGAAGATGTACAAGTTAGTTTTTAAGATGATAAATGCTAGTTTTTTCTTTTTTACTGATTTCACCCTTGGATTCTGAAATGTATCGCTTCTTCATTTTGGTTCAAAACATAGCGAAATTCATCCTGATTTTAACATAAGCCTTTGACCTACAGTGATTGAGCTGTGCTGAGGTGATTCGAGAAAACCTTAGTGGTTCTTTCCCAGTGTTTAGTAATTTAGTGGTATGTACATAACTGAGTGGAGAATTCTTGATAATCTAGTCATTACAGTTATTCAAGATAGTTCCATATAAAGGAACTGCTAAATAATTTTTTCAATATGGACGCAACTGTGCTGGAAATTTTTGAATAAGATGTAAATGTGTGCGAACCTAAGGAGTATTACTTACACTGAAATTGACTGACTGATAGCAGTATAAGATAGAGGTAGGGTTTTCTCTTGCTCCGCTTGTAAACACTGCCTTTATATATGGATAGTGATTGGAATTAACCTTTTAGTAATGTTCCACATTTTAACTTTTCCACTTGCATCTTATCCGATAAAAAGTTGTGTTTTATTTAATGAAGAAAAATTTTTAACTCTCTCCCTCTCTCTTGCTGGAAAGATGTTTATTTGGTAAGATGATTTGTTTTTATGAAGCCTAAAAAAATCGCAATGAATGATTTTGCATTTTTCCCATCATAAAGTGTGGTTGAACAGTATGACATGGCGAGTGATCGATGCATGGCGAGTTCCTAGAGTATCGCAACAGTACCGGCAACCGTTGCAGATTTGTTTGAAGCATGACTTACTTGCACTGGTTGACCCAGTACGTCCATGTAGACATTACTTTACCCCCTCTATTTGGTCTACAAAGAATTTGAACTTCCAGCATCTAGAGAACATTCGAATCTGGATTGACTCAAGTTTTTTTTGTTACTGCAGTCAAGAAGTAGAAATAGCATACCATTTACAGGTTCAACCGCTAAACGACAGCGAGGGTGATGAAGTAATAGTGAACATTGCGTCGAAAGTTTCAAAGGAATGCGAGCCAACTATTGAAGCAAATATTGTGGGTGATAGGATTCAGAAGAGTGCTGAAGCTAGTTCAGCTGTCGGTGTTCAGGGAAAGCATGATGATGTTAGCACGGATTTCTAAATCAAAATCAAACTAAACGGAATAATTAACCTAACGCATTTTACTGCAAATAACTAATCTGGCCATATCTTTCAATCATCTTTCTTGATATTAAATGTATTTTGAGAAGATCCTCAGAATTATTGGGTTGGACAGATAATATGTTAAAAAGGAAAGACGGTTCCAAAAAACCCCGTTGTTTGAAATTTTTGCTGTTGCAGAACCCATTTAACTATTCAGCAGGACAATTGCGCCTACATGGAAGTCGAGTTGGTACGTACGATATGCAGAAATCCCGCACATTAGGAGTAAAAAGGGATGTCTTGGCAACTGATGGTGAGTGTTATTTTACCTACAGCCGATACGTCGATCCAGCTTTCTTTCAGTCCACTCTACGTGTGTTCGTGCTGTCCATAATTTTTTTTTCTCTCTTTTTGTGAACTTAGCATGCGAAAAAATCACTTCTTCGACTGTGCAACATTCGGACAAGACTGGAATGTATTTGTTTTTTAAAGAGTTATTTGTAAAACGTGGTACAATTTACGGATAATTTTCAGCAACTATTAGATAATTTTTATTTCTAATTGTGATGGCAATGTGTATGTAACTGTTTATTAAAGTTGCGATAATGTAAATGCTTAAAGTGGAGTTAGGCGCTGATACGTGAAACCGTTGCGAAATGATCGAACTTTTTTTCTTTTTGTTAATGTCGTCTTCGTCGTTTACAACGGTAGCATCATGCAGCGTATTCTGTTCACTGATGTGTGAGTATTTTATCGTCGAATATGTTTGGAAGTAGAATTGTAGTCGTTGGTGTTGTTTTCAAGTTCCGACAACCAGTAATCGTCGATTCGATTTGTTAGTTGTAAGTAGCACCAAAATATTGATTTGCCTGAAGAGAGCAAATGAATTATCTTTTTCTTACTGGCCAATCAGTTCCTGAAAGTAGCAACAGCCCTCAGCTCTGTGTTCGCGTTCGTTAGAACTAGGCCTACTCATTCATCCACCGAGCCAACGACCAACCGAAATAAACCACCAGCTATCCTTTCCATTGGCAATACTGCTTTCGAACTGTAAATTTCTCGTCTCATTTTCCATTCTTCTGCTATTGCACATCATTTTACAAGGCTACTGATGGGCCGGTCAATTTATCGGATCACTGGGAAATGTTTTAGTTTTCTAGCGTAGATTGGCATATTAGTCATTACTTGCGCGGTGGTACTGCACTAAATTTGGCCAGGTAATCTATTTGTTTTATTGTGAGCTACGTGATGTTCTCTACTCGTCAAAAAGAACATTTTTAGGATAGTGCCAAAGTATTTTATTTCTCCCAAAACCCCTTTTACTTCTTCATCTTCTCTTCCTCTCCTCTTTCTTTCCTATGAAATTATAAACATAGCTTAATTTTACCGGTACATCATGGGTATTCTCGCTACATTATTTCACACAAACTAACTGCCTTTCTCTTGTCTAATCGTTTTCTGGCACTTCCTCATTTCGATAGGTCGTCAGGACATCTCTTGAAAATGGAAATTTGTGGAAGACTGTAAGCAGCATACTTTGTTTGTTTGTGTTCTTTTGAGGGTCAGCACACTCTTATAAGTGTTCTGTAGAAGTTCTCTTTGGTTACATGAGAATGGGAGAGTCTGATTTCTCGAAGGGATGGATTTGAATTAGTATGTGAGAAATTTCCATTCAGAGAGAAAGCTGGAAGTGTGTCTTCCAGGGGTTAATGGTTCACTGCTCAATCCTTTTGCTCGCAACTATGAGAATTCATGGAAAAATAATTGTGAGGTAGGTTCCTTCCTCTTGAAAATATAGCCATGTAGCCTTCTTCTTCTTGCCTGCAGCACTTCTTCTTTCATGCTTTCATTGGGAATAGAGAGAGAGAGAGGGCTTTTGGACCATAACACATAGTTGTTCTTTTCTTCCGGAGGTATCGGATGATAGCTCGCTCTGCCGTTGTCCTTAGTGCTTCGGTCGTAGAAAATTTCTGGAAACAGGCGTGTTAGTGTTATGGTCTGCTGCTGTCAGTACTGTCTTTATGCATGCTCTCTTCATTTAGCAACATTTAATAATATTGCAGTAAGCTTGGTGCCAGCTAATACATCCAGTTCTGTATTAGCCCGAGAATTGGTGCCGGCACACTTCGACGGACGTGAAACCTATGCGAGAGGGCTTTTGGATCCAACCGAGGACACTCGTCTTGTTAGTTCACTTTTTACTGATTTTGTGTTAATGTTATGCAAGTGGCTAACGGCGAAAAGGGGTTCATAATCTGCGGGAAGAGAAGTTTGAGGATATTTTCATGTATTCATTTTCATTTCGTGTATGCAAACATGAAGAGATGTGTAAAATCAAAATCATTATCATTTGGATTATTAAAGCTGAAACTCTCGTCAGGAAATAATGAAAGGTAGTAGGGAAGTTTGGTTACCGCATTCATGCAAATCTCTAGTACTATTATTTATATGTAAATTAAAATAAGACAGTAATACTGTTATTGTGTCATTGTTACTTACTGTTGAAGGACGTACGTACGCATCATCTCGGTGCACTCATCTTCGCTACTACTATAGATGCTTTATAGTCATCACAATTAGGTGTGCGTTCATGTACATCCATCCAGTGGCAAACATTTTTTTAGTGTTTTATTTCCTCTCAGTAGTTATGGACGCTTCACATTTTTAATTAAAAAAAATGGTTAGCAATGTTGACCATTTCCTTTAGATTCGTAAAGCAAGTTGAAATCTCATTGTGACCATGGAAAGTACTGCTGATTAATGTCGACTTTCTTGAGAAAGGGTGGAAGAGTTACTTGTGTTGTCATCACTTTCATCTTTCTATTCCTTCAGATCACCTGATTCATTCTGTATGAATCAGAAAATAAGTGGGGGAGGGGAGGAAGGGGGAGGAACGATTCCACAAGTAACGGCTAACGACTGCTTAAAATGCCTTCCTTCTTTCTGCTCCTCTGTAGAACAGTTGCAGCAGTTCGTTAGCTCAGCATAGCTGCAGTTACGTTAGCAATTATCGTCATCCATCCAACCGGCCGGCCAACCCATCCCTGTAATGAGTTTTCCTTCATTTGCTTCCCTTCCATTTCATGTGCGACATTTGAGCTGCTCGGTAAAACCCTGGACGGATGTTCATTGTTTTATCTCAACATGCTTTTTCACATCGATATTCACTTTCTAGTTAGAATGGTATTAGCCGAGATGAGGTTCCCCTCAGTGTCAGCTCCTCTCGCTCTCATTTGTTACTGTTCTGATGATGCGACAAGGAAAGAAATTGATGAGAACCTGTATTGATTGATATCTATTTTATATGCGTCACGAATAGGCTGGTTGACGAAAGTAAGTTAGCTTTTCTTTCTCCCTCTCTTCCTCCTTCTTTCCTTCTCTCTCCCTCTTTCTCTCCCTCTCTCTTCACATAAGTAACCAGAGGACATTTCTGTCTTCCTGATTTGTGTGTATCAATAAGTAGTTTTAGAGAAGATAGGTAAAATTGGAAAATGAAATTGTGGTGAGTGCTCGATAGGGATAGGATCTCAAATGCTTATTTAATCATTTTGTTTCTGTGCTGTACAGGGAACGAAATTAGTAAACAGATTGTGAAGGCAACAGCATATCTGATTCACTTTTGGTTTGATTTACAAAATTATTTAAAAAGGTTTTTGCAAAAGGTCTACTTCGCTTTCGTAACATTTGCTAGAATGGTTGCCACAGGAGCGGATGTACATATGAGCGTTACACCTGTTGTAACCCGTTGGTTGGCCTCCATCTCTCGATAACAGTTCCCTTTTGTCGTTTTGCGTTAAGGTGCTTGCAGAAGTGCCTTACTGGCCAATTGCTCTCAATTTTGTTTTTCACATTTTTTTTATTTCTCGTACACAACACTTTTGTTCACTTATTTCAGAATCCGCAACAGACAAATTTGGATAACGAAATGGCCAATCTGAAAAATCAACCGGTACTTTTTTTCTCTTCCCTCACTTCTTCTCTCCTCCTTTTAATACATTGTTAGAGCGGGCACGAGTTAACTTCTCTGAGTCTATCAAGGGTTCAAGGATTTTTGAAGTCTTTCATTTGATCATATCACTGCTTCATTTCGAAGTGCGCCACCTCACTTTTGCAAGTTTTGAAAAACATTTTTTAATGAATTGCTGAGCTGTTTAATTTATAGGACAAATGCGCCATTGCCAAAAGACGTAAGGAGAATAAAAAGGCAAAAGAAGCAAAAAATAGTTATGTTGTTGAATCGAAGGATGGTTAGTTCATTACTACATATGTACATATATATGTATATATATCTTGGGAAAGGCATCGGTATGTAGACTTATTTACGAATTTGACCTTGTGGTATCTTTAGTTGTAAAAGTAGTATAGTTCGGTGATTTTGTGGGCAAATCTAACCTTTTGGCTCAATCTGCTTCTCTCATTTCTTCTCTTACCTTATCTTTAATCTTATCCCCGACGATCATCGTCATCACTTTGTCACCATTGCTATCAGTCATTTACCATCAACATCATTATTATCATCGTCGTCCACTGTTCACTCCTTGCTGTGCATCATTAGTGGTACATACAGGTTGATTAGTACTGACGAAAGAAACATTCCCCAAAAATATTCGTCTCTTCGAATGAGTAGTCATCCAAACGCAAAATCAGCCGGTAATGTAACCGAAGAATTAACTGCCAATAATTCATTGTTCAGTTTTCCTTCAAGATGTTAGTTGTGCATTAACTCACTGTCATCCATGGTGATGTCCGACAAATTTAACTATTTTCAATAATTTCCTCTTTAGTTTTAGAGGCGAAAAAGGACTGAGTGAGTGAGGAAGGCTTCATGTTGTAAGGTATCTAGCGAGGGAGAGGGCGTATGAAATCTATTAGATGAAAATCTTGTAAATGAAACAAATTGACTTTTTCCCAATCCGAAACTACCAGTTTATTTTCACTCCGTAAGGAATAATGTGAGCAGGTCAAACTGCAGTACAAGAGTTGTGTCTTTTGCTCGAACTTTGGAATAATGATGTCAAGGTAATTTTGCATATTCCCGATAACCAACAGAAAAAAAGAAAAAACTCACTCAGCTCAGCTTTCTTTTCTTTATGGCCTAATCCTTTCCGTCGGGTGGGGAATAATTGAAGCTGTTCCCTTTTCATTGTGCTGACGTATCTTCTGCGTAGCTTTGTCTGCCATGAAATGAAACTGTCGGTTTGTCTATTCTCCCTTAATTTGAACTTTGTGGATAGTTATTTTCAAAAATTTGGAAATTTCCATGCACTTTTTGTAATACTGTCATCCGTCCCGTTCCTCTCTGTTTTTCTTAGGAGACGATGAATTTTGAGTTGTTGATAGTGAAGTCGAAAGACTGCAGTTACGAAACATCCGTCCATTCTTGCGCATGTTTACACGACATTCTTCTGAATAGCATGTATATTATGGAAAGAATGATAAAAGTAGAAATGTTATTCCTGGGTGAAATCTCTTGTTACTGAAAAATGTCTAGGTAGCTGATATAACTGATTTGTTAATTATTCATCAATGGCACCAGCAGTCGTATCATTTTCACTTCTGGTATTTTAAAACTGTCATAGTAGCATAGAAATGCTTTTGCAGCGGAATTTACTTTTATAAAAAAAAACATTTCATTTCTGTCACGAAGCTGATTTCTAAAAGAAAAAGGGATTAATGCTATGTTTTATTGGCTATCAAATATTGATCCATCAGTCTGTCTATATAGCTGATAGGCATTGTAATCGAATAAAAGCAAACCGTCAGCACTTGCCGTAGATAACAGTCTGTAAATGATCTGGGGTGTTAGGGACTCAATTTTGACAGGTACCATACCATTCATTCCGCATTCTTATGGTTAATAATGGACACTCCTTGTTTGGCCAACTTTCATCCTTCACTAATGGAATCCTATGACTCGCTGCCAAAATGCAACGGTAGTTATTAAATTATTGTCATAACAAATTGTATGTTTTTCACGATAGCGCCACTTTAATTCATTCAATGAAAGTCATTCATTAGGCGAGGTGGGATTGTAGTAAAGCATTAATTAACGTCATCTTTGCTAAACAATAAGAGCAGAAAGAAAATAAGATGTGAACATTAGGGGAATAATGATCAGTTATAAGTGCGGATTTTTGAGACGTCGCGAATTTAAGCAATCGGTCACCGTTGTTTCAAAATAGCAACATTTGTTAGACTTGATAACATCTGACGTTTATACTTACGTTGTATGTCGGTGAGGCACATTAGTCATCAATATATATATATATATAGAGAGAGAGAGAGAGAGTAGTGTTAATACATACGATGTTTTATTCTGTGTGCCTGAAAATATTGCTTGTTCTTTCGCATTTTGCTCCCTTTCCGCAATCAAGTTTTTTCTCAGGCTTATTTCAAATTGTGGTTGAATAAAAGACTACATGTCTTCCACTTGAATACCACGTAAATTTGCGGATTGCGTTGCTTGTCTGTGATTCTTGTACAATGAAGTACGGGATACTTATGTAAAGTCGTTTTTGAGAAATAAGGTCAGAAAGTGTCATGTGGCAGCTGTGTTCTGTTGGCGGCGGTAGGAAGGGAAGTTGTAGAGAAAGTGCATGACAGCAAACGGAGTGATGTGTGATAATGTCTTTTGAGTAAAGAATGTTGCTGAAATAATATTTGTTCGGGAGTGAACTGCAGTAATGAAATCCGAAAAAAGGGGGAATGTGTTGTTTTTTCCCATTCCCAGGAAATACCCTAAGCGTGTACACAAGAAGCGATAGCTACTAATGAGACGACGAAGCCTTCTTTTCTGTACGACTCCCTCCAACCGGGTGTCTTAGAAGTCTGAGGTTCACTTCCAGCACATGTCAAAAGTCCTTCACTTCAGATATCCGCACGCTTTTCACTGTCATTATCTGCTTTTGTACAGTGTTATTCGAAGTAGCGTAATATTTCATAAGGTTCTTCGCCACAAACTTGGAAAAACATAGATAGATACATCGGTCTCAAATCCCACGGTGCACTGGTTCTTCTGTTGCAGTAACGGGATTAGATAACTTCATACCTTTCTGATCATTTTCTCTACACCCTATCACTGTTAATCCCCGTTTCTCTCTCTCTTCCTCACACTTATCTGTCCAGCACATCCAGAGATCAGGAAAACATTTACCTTTAATTTGTTATCATTTCCTGTTATCCCTTTTCTCTGTTTTGGCCATAATTTTGCATCTCTCTAATCTTTGCTATTCCTTTTTAAAAATTTTTTTGTGGATATGCCAGTGCATATCACTGCAAACATGGCGTAAAGGATGAAGGGAGAAGATATCCTTGCTAGATGGAGGCTGAAAGTTCGATTTTCCCTCTTCACACTAAACCCTTGTCACTATCGATGTACCCACCCATTTCCAGGAGCTATTTCTCTTTCTGCAATAAAGTATTTAAGTGATTTGAAAAAAAGTATTGCATATAAAATTTCGATGCGTATGTACGTACCCTGTATAAATGTGGAGGAGGAAAATCTGTCTGGTGGTTGAAATGCAGCAACGGAGTGAGTGTGGGGTGATTGAGTTTTTTCGCAGCCCAGCACTGGATGGTGTTGCTACCCTAGGCAACTCAAATTTCAGCAAGCTATTTCAATCAATATTTGTTTCATCATCTTTTTATGTGATACACTGGTTCAGGTTATATGGGTAATTTATCACCTGAGGAGATACTGAAGCGCATTGAAGGCGATAGCAAAGGGAAGGTCAAAGGAAATCAAAAGAATGGAACAAATGGGTCCAAGGTATTTATTCCCTTTTAAATGAAACTTTTTCTCGACATTTTTGAAATCAAATAATTCGTGTAGCAGATGGTTCGGAGGGATTGTTTTGCAGCATATACCCACCAATCCATATCTTGCTAGGTCAAAGAGTAGGGTGCTGTTGAGGTCAACTTGTGGTCCACTCAATCTATGATGGCAAGCGACCACAAATCGCCGGACTGCTGTGAGGTAATTGTTGTGAAGTACCACATGATGGGTTTGGTGGGTACAATTCTTTTCCTTCCCTCCCTTTTCTCTTTTCTCTCACTTTATTTCCTCTGAATTTCTTCCGTCTTTTTTGGCTTCTTCCATTTCCATTACCTTCTCCAGGTACCATTACACTGTTAATGTTACTACCTGTTGGGAATATGCAGCTATTTTTCCACAGATTATTGATCGGATATGCACCTACTTACTATTAGTGTATTTACTACTTACTACTACTGCTGTTCCTGCTACCACTATCATTATTACTACTATTACTGCTACTACTACTACTACTACACTACGAGTACTACCACTATTACTAGTTTTCTATTGTTTCGTAGTTATGGTACATTAATAGCCGCTGTTAACAGTAGCTGTATGTAGCTGTTCTGAATCGTTATTGTTGCACTAGATGAAGATTTTTGAACTGTATTGAAGAATATTAAATTAAAGAATAGTGTGACAGATTTTTTGCTGTTTATGTGATAACTTACTTCACAAGCTGTAGAAATCGAATTTCTCCTTCTTTCAGGATCACTCTATTGTAGCAAACGGTTCTAAAACTAGTGGTACACGTAAAAGGGGCGACAAAAAAGATCGCCAAGCAGATAAGGTTCGCAAAATTTTGTATTTACTTGATGTGAATTAGTTTAACAAGGAGAAATGCTAGAAGTTTACTCTACAATCTAGAAGTTTTAGTCCATGTCTCTCTTACGAAAAAATTCTCATTTCTACTTTTATAGGAGACAGAGTACAAGTTGGAGTATCACTACGATTAGATGCAATTTTCTGATTTATTCATTTTGGTATATCCTTTTGTAAAAATGACTTCTTCGGTATGTCGTATTTTAACAGGCCACAAGACGTTCTGTCATCATCGAAAGAGAGGCAGTTGAACTCTCTGCAAAAATGGAAGCATTGAATATTGGAAAGGCAAAGGCAGCTGTTGTGGCGGAAACTACGGTTGAATCTAAACATGGACCATCGGTGGTGGAAACAATATCATCGGAGGTTTTTAGTTGGATCGTAGTATTACTCTATACTTCGAAGATATTAGGTTTGATAGAATGAAGTGAAAAAAAGTTGTTGGAAGCGGGGCAAAAATTGAAAAGAGAAAGTAAAAATGAATTTCAGCAAAGAATTTATATATTAAAAATTAAGGCCAAAATTACTCAATCTGTCTTACCGGTAACTCTTAACACACAGTAAACAACATAAGATTTTATCGGAAGAACATACGTTTACGGAGATTTTTGTTGACATTTGTTGTAAGTTGATATTTTGTAGACGTCATCACCACAAAGCGACAAGGTTGAGGAAACGGGAGATGGTGCTGCGATCGGAACGAGGGGAACGGTGGATGAAGGTGTGGATGATGAAGAACAGTATTTGAGTGCCGACGAAGGCGCAAACTCTAACTTTTCCGATGACATAGTACATTTTTCAAGCTAATTATGATATAAGAAGCTATAGAAATATATTCATCCCGTGAAGTTATGTAGGATTAAAAGGCAATTGCTACATTGAAAAGTTATAGTTAGGAGTTGGTTTCAAGATTTAAGATGGTTTACGTTGGCCTTAACAGAATTATTGCGGATTTTTGAGTACCGTCTTTTTAAAAAACTGAATTGCAGTATCATACGGATGAACAGTCTGGTGCTTCTGGTTCACGTGACTTCATAAGTGATGGCGCTAATTATCGCGCTGATGACGAGGAAGTAAATCCTTTACCGATGGCAGCTGAAGAATCCGAATTTATCCAGGTCACTGCCAGGAGTAAAAGAAGAGGTGTTGCGACTATAACTCAGCATCAACTAACTATCATGCCAGGACTGGACAGGAAGAATGTGTATTTCAATAGGTACAGTAATGCTCTAAGATTTATCTACTGATCGAGGTTTCATATTAAAAAAGTGGAAAATTCAGTAAGCGGTGATCTTTAGTAGTGGCATACAAATTGTGAAGTTTGGATGCTTAAAAAAATAAAAAATATTTCTATTGAAAATTAATTTGATGTACTTTGGCATGCTAAAGTATTATGCATTGCCTACAGCACAATGGATCGAGGCGCTAGAATAAATGTAAGGCGTGATGCAGATAGATTGCGACGAAGTTCGATACAGCTGCCATCGGATAATCGTAGAAATCAGCCGTCTTCTCGTGGGAATATTTCTCCATTACCGGTTGATTGTGAGGTTTGTTTGATATATTGTCATTCCCGAAAAAATTTGAATTTTGCTTGACCAGTATAGTGTGCCGCTGTGTCGCTCATATCCGAACTCAGTATTTTGGAAACAATAACAGAGACAGAAGAAATTAATGGTGTGTAAAAGAATTATATGAACTGTACGATGGGACGTTTATTGTATTTTTTAATTTTGTTTAAAGTTTTAGTGTTTTCAAAAATATTTGGCTCCACCATATATTCGGATGATTACTTTCATAAGTATCGATAACACTTTTGTGAAATCATGAGAGAATAAGGTTTGTCAGAACTGGCTGGCTGATCGATATGGCCTAACCAACGAAGTGTTTGAATTATTTTGAGTTTTGTGGTATTTGTTGCACGCATAAGGAGAGAATGCCCCTTTGGGTATTCTCTAGCATCAGCCCACTATACTGTCTTTTAGCTCGTGTGGAATTTATATCGTCAGATTTTATTGAAATGAATAAAATCTTCATCTTAGAGTGGCAACGGAAAAAGTCAAACTATCGGTACTACTGGCAGTGTTCAACCTCAGCATCAACGTCAACAGCAGCATCTTAAATTTGCTAGTGCAACATCAACGAGCAAGAAGACAAAATATGGCTTACCATCTTCGCTTCAGACAAGTCGCACAGCATCTCCTGATCGTCGTAGCAGTCAACCACTGACTTTAAAATATTCTGTCGCTGCTGGAAACGTAAGTTGTTAGTTATTCGAAAACCTTTCAAAATGAAGATATTTTTACACTTTTTGTGATATTTTTAACTCGTTTCCTATGTTGTAAATCATTTCTTGTTTCAGCATCTTAATCTTCATCTTTTTGATGTGGTTATAAAAATCACTCAGTGAAATACTCCATTACTGTTTTTCCTATAAATCTGACATTCTTTTCAATAATCATGTTTGGAAAAGTTTTAGTTACAAAGTGGCTCTTCCCCGTCTGTGGCATCCCTTTCGGAAAATCTGGCGAACCCAAAACGTGAGGTACTGGAGCAGCAAATGGGCGCTGTTACTGTTGCTAATACAAAAACTCCAGGTTTGTAGCGGAAGTAATATATTTTATTGAAAATTTTTCTTGATGTTTCCAGTGGGTAGTACGCTTGTAGACCTAATGAAGCGATTAGTTTCACTTCTTTTGAATATTAATTAAAAATGTTTTCTTTATGGCTTCCTTCAGCTCAACGATCTTGGGCAGACATTGCCAAGCGACGATTATATGATAATGCTGAAACACGCTCAAATGAATCACCTCATCTATCATTGGATCCTCGCTTATCGGTCAAAGAGGAACATTCTATTAGTGGAACTTTCATTTCTGGTTAGTCACGTAATATGTATAATTTTGGAGAGAACTCTATCTTCGTTCATGGAATGCATTGGTGGTCATTCCAAGAGTTTTTTTAAGTTCATGTTTTTCAGATCATATGAAAAGTGTGAAAAAACCAGAACACAGTGGACAAAAGCGAACAATAAGTGTGGGGTCTGTGAGCAGTGATCCAGCAGTGAAAGATTTTTCTTTCTTTTTTGATCCAAACGTACAAACTGGAATTATATCGAAAGGTAAAATTGTTAGTTGTATGAAGTAGCAATTTCAAACAATTTATATTGGTCATATAGATTTATTTCCAAACTAACATGTCAGCGTTTTAGATTCGGAACGGAAGACTTCCAACATTGTATCAAAGAAAACTGACGGAGATTCAAAATCTTTTAAGGTTGGAGCACAATTCTTTAGAAGTTCAAATTTTTCTCTCCTGCAGTTAGAAGACTTAATCTTTTACAAGTCACAGCGTGATTAAATTCATCGGCCTAATCGAAATACGGAAGTATTTCCGTATATGTAATGTTGTACAGTTTGTTCCAATTATGACTGACTTAAGCTATAAAATCACGGAGCCACCAGTGCTGTCTTATTAAAATCACGATCATTATAGCCTCGATGCTCCGGAATAGTGCTAAATTTGGATGGAGGTCGACAAGTTATTCTTCCAGAAAGTGACGTAGTAGCGGCAGGTCCACCAGCAATAGTAGACATAAGGCAACGACCTGAAGTAGTAACAGCGAGTGATATGTGGAGATATTTTATGGAAGATGCAGCCGGTTGGTTAATTCATGTTTATCTCCTGCGCTTTGCTATTACTATGAGATTTCTGGAACATTTGAGATATAAAGATTCTGGTATTTTAGAAGTGCGGAGGAATAGTCTTGAAATTTTAATTGAAATTTCATGTTGCTCATGTTCTTCTTTTTTAGTAACAGTGACATATAGGGAATATAAAAGGCAAAAAAAGAGGTCACAGCAGCAAGATTGGGCATCAAACGAACAAGAAAAAAAAGAAGAGATGGCAAAGGGTGATGATGATGAATAGGAGGAAGGAGAACGGAAATGAACGACATTTTCAGTATCAGGAGCAATCTCTTTTCCGTGTTGCTATTATCACTGTATTGCTTTCCTGAAGAGATTCGTTCCAACTTTTTATGTTTCCTGTTGTTTCATTGTATTAATTTTAGTACATTTTATTATTTGTTCCTTTTCGATCAATTTCGGAAAATGTCTATTCAAATTTTATCAGGCGACTGAACTGACTTAGGGTTAACAGGTTTACTGAGAAGGCCCAAATATATCAGGATTTGCCAACTCATAATTTGTCGTAGTATTTCGGATTGATTTATTGATTACTGATAATACAGAAATACAGTTGCTTATTGGGGTGAAAGAAATTGATTTATGTCCTAATAGTTCTTTCTAGAGCGAAAAAATTCGGGATGGATCTCACTACGATCATGCACTCTTAACAGTATGGAAATTTATTGATCAATTATCAAGTTGTAATTTTTGCTACGTAAGTATGTGCTAGAGCTGAAAATAGTAAGATTTAGATATTTGTTATGTGCGAGCTTTCAGTATCACCTTTAGAGAAAAGCGCAAAGATGGGCAAAGCAAACAATCAGATGGCACTAGATTTTCATCATCTTCTTGACATTAAAATATGTAGCGGTGGGAGTGGGTGGATTATGGATGCCTTGCAGTTTTAGCTATTTTTTAATTCAAGTTCCAAATCTTACTAGTATTGTTTTCTTTATTCTTGAAAAAGAATGTTCTTGATTTTTTTTCACTTTGTAAGAGGAATTGCTCATCTCATCTGTTGCGCCCGGTGTGTGTTCATATTGTTTTTCTTCGTTTTTCTGTCAGTTTAGGAATGATTTTTAACATGTAGTAAGCTGCATCACATATCATGTAGGGTGAGCAACGATCACAGTGAGAGGGTAACGGATCACTTTTTCCAAACACAAAGAACATGACCTGATTAGATGACATATTTTGCAAGATTAACATTAGGTCAAGCATAATTTTTTCAAAAATTGCATTTCCCTGTACCATTCTTGTTTTAATCTTGGATTTGTGTTCGTCATCCAATTTTGAGATTCGGTTTGTTTTTAAATTTAAATTCAAATTGCTCAGATTGTCGAAGAAAATGTATTCCCTTTTTTTGTCACCTTTATGAATTAATGGAGCAGAAATTGTAAGCATTATTGTATTCTCTTCTTTTATTCCTCCTTTATTTCCTTTAAATATGCGTTTTAGTTAATTTAATTATTATTAATATTGGCATAACGTGTGTATGGAGCAGTAATTTATTATGTTCATGCAGGATATTAGTTTTCAGATAGGACATTTAACTTTGATAAGGCTTTTTTATGCAAAAGGAAGATATCAGATCTTCAATTGAAAGCCATGTAGCTTGGTGTAACAGCTTTGCATGGAAACTAGTGGAAATGTTGAGTCATATATGACCAAAACATTTTGATAATAACTTCTTATTTGACAAAGTAAAGACAAAGGGTTAATTCAGAGATAAATTTGGAGATATACATTAAATCAGCTTATTCTTTTCTCTCTGCTTTCAATGTTTTGCTATGCTGTATTTCGGAAAGTAAATTTTACCATCATCATATATAATTAATCTCAGGATAATAATGAACGATAACACAAAATGACGAAACAGTAGAATAAATATACAAAATATTTTAGCTGCAATTGCAAAATGAAGGAACTTCAGTGCTACATGTTGCTAAGTCTATCCCTATTAACGGTTTTCGGCAACGTTTTCTCGGAAGTAATGACAAGTGAAATATCGTCTTATTTCAATAAAATGAAAAATCTGATTCTTTGGCACTCCTCGATCACCATGTTTCGTAGTTGTTTTCCATATTGTATGGTTTTGAATCAGCGTAGCTTAAACCTGATGTTGATTCGTACGTGTTTCTCAATTCATTTGGATTTATTGTCGACGTTGAATCTGCTGCAAAAACAATCAATTAGAGGTGCTACTGATAAAAGTGAATAAATGAAACGCAGTATTAGTAGCAAAAACTAGACATAGTGCTACCGTTCCAAATTTTATCAAAGTCCAGGACTGAACTACTTTGTCCTTGCTCTGAATTTGCCGCACCGTAATCGCCACCAACAAATGTACCTGGAAGCGTAAATAATGAGGAACAACAGTACATGATTTTACATATTAAGGACCTACGGATTTCGCCGTTACTGAAGTAGGAAACTTACTGCTTTTACAGGTATTATTCCTGAACCAAGGTTCCTCCTCATCTTTTGGTTCAGCCCAGTCCTGCAGTTCACCGGATGCATAAACGGCGTAAAAGGTGACACCTGTGAAGTGTATAAGGCTTGCGAGCAGAAACACCTTCTCCCATCCACGGGGCCCACGCGAGATTAACTTTTCTGTCACAAACGGACATGTAAGACCAGCTAGGGTGCCGATACCATTCGAGAAGCCCATCAGTATTGCTGCGTAACGTGGCGCTATGTCCAAATGATTAACATTGAAACCTAGAATGCTTCCTATTTTTATAGCTTAAAAAGAGGAAGAGGTTATCCGACAATTTCTTACTATTTCTCGTCCTGCGCAATCTTTTCACATCAGGAAAAGATTGAAATTTCCATTCCTCTCTGACTGATAAGTGAAGACTGCATAAGAATATACATACATACGTAGTTGTTTTTCATATTTGTCGAGTCAAGGTAAATGGATACCAGGATTGACAATATTTGGAAATTTGTGAAATGTTTAAATTGAAATAATCTGTTGTAACCTGAGATTGCAAAACCGCTACTGCCAACGGCAAGTATTAGAGCAAATAGCGCGGTTACATCACTTTTAGTATATGCAACAACAAGCATGAATATTGCCTCTCCACCAAAGCCTGTCAAAAGTTTTTGAGGATAGTCAAGTTGAGCCATGAATGATAGGTGAGCATGGAAAAGACGAATTAGAAATGTGTGCATTCTATCAAGCCTTTTAACGCAGTCAGCTAGCTAGAGCTTATGTCAACACTTACCGCCACAGTTGAAAAGTTTTCGTACCGCCGTCGTACTGAGAATTCGATGAGAACGCAAATAATCGGCTAATTGACCGCCACCAAGTACCACCAAACCCATCACTGCATGAGGCAAAGCTGCTATCAGGCCACTCTTAAGAAGCATAATTAGGTATAGTAAAAGTAGCCAGAGTTTGAAAGGTCTGCAAGATTTTGTGGGTGTGGTCCTTCTTCCTACAACAGTGCTTCTTCCAATTAAATGTACAGATCGATTGATCTGTTTTCAATGAAAGATTAGGGGAGTTTGCCGGGCAAAGGAGTGAAATTTCACAAGTGCTTACATCATTAATTGCCATGTTAAGCACTTCTCTCATATAGGTAAGCTGATTTTGAAGAAGAAGGTAAAATGTCCAACTTCGTGCGAAATTTGCCACAATTATTGCGTAGACTGGCTTCGATTGCAATATTGCTTTCCAAGGAACGGAGGCGAGCTAAATTATAGAAACATTACCGCTCAAAGTCTTTTTTCTTTTACTTTGAAGCACTTACGGTTAGATGAGTGGTGGACACTGGTCCAATTGTTTCTAAGATGTACTTCTTCTCTTCCATCGAAATTGTTGGATGAAATGTTGGACTCTCAAATGTTAGTGTAAACCAAAATACTGCCCATATTATGCCAGCAAAACCTATAATGAATGAAAGCACAATAAGCAGATGGATTTAGGCCATCTTACGTACATCTTGTTAAATCACTTTAGATGTAACAACGTACCGTACACATAAAATGGTGCAGACCAGTGCATGTAACTGACAAGCCAAGCAGAAACCGGTAGACCGATTACCGCCCCGGCATAAGAGCCTGTAAATGCAGTTGTTGCCAATTTCGATCGTTCCAGTGGAGGAGCCCAATAACGCCACACACCATGCATAGCAGGGTATGACACACCCTAAAATTAATCCCTTCTAACTAACTATCGGTCTATCCTTCAATCTTCGGAGATAGTTTGGAACCAAAGCCGGCAGCATTAATTAATTCCTTCAATTGCAACAGCCGTTGATACTTACTCAGTGGAAATTGGAAGGTGTCTGTGCAGTAGTTTACTAATTGGAAAGTAATTTAAACAAGACGATTCGCATGAAAGGCGTACTTGCACAAGTCCTTGTAGTATTTGTATTATTGCAATCAAAGTGTCGCTTTTCGTGCGGAACGAAAAAGGTAATAAAATGTTGAAAAACGAAGCCAAACCTATGGCCAGGCCAAATAATCTGCAAAAATGTTCATTTTCGAGTGAGTATTATCAATGAATGGCATTTGTAATTTCTTTCATTTCTATCATATATACATATATACTTCCAAATGATAAACCTTTAAGTATTGAAAAAGAAAAGTAGGAGCTCAATGTCAAAATTCTCGACCTTCTTTTTAAGCAGAAAAATAGCTAAAGTAAAAACGCCAGCGCTAATTCACGAACATCAACTATGCTTCAGCAGCGAAAGTTTAAATTAAATTAAAGCTTTAGCAACATTACTTATTAGGTGCAAACTTAGCAGCCAAGAAGCCTGCCGGTATTTGCGTTAGCAAATAGCCATAGAAAAATGAACTTTCCATAACACCCAGCTCTGTTAATGTCCAATTAAATTCACGTCGCTGAAAACTTTTGTAATTTACTACACAGAAACTTCAGTGCTGAAGGAAACAAAAAGGATGAAAAGGAGACTTCGGCTCAATTGTTTGCATTTCAGGTAGATGCAAAAGAAAGTCATAGCTTTCTCCAGGTAGCTGCGACAATTGCATATGCTTTGGTGATACAGACCTGATCATCTTCTTCCTCCCGATGTAAAGTTGTCTAAAAGTCTTTGACAACTTTACATTTTTTATACTATCCGAAATATCTCTCTTTTCTTTACTTCTGCTTTCTGCGCAAAGCGCCAACACTAATGAATAAGTGAGCGAGCACGTTTATTACTGAGAGAAATAAAATATTATGCAATATCGTAGACCTGAGGAAAGTACTGGAAAAATGGAATTAGTCTAATGAAAGTCATCACGAAATGTAAAGAACTTTGCTGAAGCAGTTAAATACTAAATTTTTTTTTTGATTTCATTGAAAAGTTGATTTTAAAGAAGGTTGCAGTTGGTGGTTTAAGAGGGATGACGAAGAAGTAGTAGTAGAGAAGAAGCACTGGAAAGGTGGCGTTAACAATTCTCTGGTAGCAAAGGATGATTTAGCAAGCAAACTTCGATATTCATCTCTCAACTAAGCGTGCGTTAGCTGACATGTGCAATACTTATGTTTCCCAGAGAATGGAATAGTCGGAGGGAAAAGTAGTAAGCCGTAAGTTGCATTCTTCAACATCTCAGAAAGACTTTTTCCTTTCCAATTCATTTACTACTATTCCTCTCACCATCGTGGGCCGTATGATTCCTTCAAAGGAACTCGGACAGCAAAGCTGATTGTCACTGCATGAAATGAATTGTGGAGAACAGGAAGTTTAACACTTACCTGCTGAAGTGTTGTTGATTGAATGAATGAATGTGAAAAGCAAAGAAAGACTTTAAGACTCACAGTTCAAACGATTAATTGACTGTCTGTTCACTCATTGGTTGTATGATCGAAGCAAGCAAAAAGGAAGTCGGACCTATGCTGGAAAAGTGATAGAAGAAAGGATGTGTGGGTACGTGCGGTACATGGTGAGAACGGAATTCAACATTGGATTAAGTGTTGCTTGAAGAATGGAACAATTAGCAAATGGCAGTTGCCCCGAGAAAATAGAAATTCCGCCTGAGCCGACAGTGGCACAGCAATGCTGACAGTGTGTTGGATAGTTTTTAATTTGTTGAAAAGTTTCAAAACTCCAAAAAATTCTCCTGTCTTGTGAACCGAGTTTGAGACGACTCTCCTAAAGAAAAGAAAAATCTGCAGTACTAACGTGATGCTTCCCCCACGGGTCTGTATAATCACGAGCCATATGATTTTTTGCAGCCCCGAAATTACAGCGTATGCCAAAAACAACCAAGAATCCGAAATTAGCCAGAATTGCAAGCTGCCAACGTTTTGCGCATTTGCAGCACGAACATTGATCAGTAGCCTGAAAGAAATGGTATATTCTGGACAAGAACGCATAAGGATAGATTCCGCATAAGCATAAAGATTCCGCATAAGACATGTGGAACGGATTTCAGTCGATATTTTCAGTCTTTTTCTTTCAGCATTTTTTCATAGTATTTGTGATAAAAAAAATTTTGATTTGGAAGTCCTAATCGTTTTGATGTCCTTAAATCTGACTTTCAAATTTCTTGCATGCAAACGAATGAGATGTTAATTATCTGTTCTTCTATTCAGGTGTAATAAAACAGCCGCTCGTTAATTGAATCAAGGGATGGAGGCTGTAAAATCGATGTCTATGTAAATAAAATCAGATCGAAATTATTTTCATTTAAAACTTACTTCAAGTAATTTATTAGAAGCGGCAGCCAATGCAACGTTGGGTTGCTTGCTGCTCGACATTTCATCTAACTCGTATCCCACTTCATTTCCATTTTGAAACTGCCTTCCGGCCATTGCTTCTTTATCGTCCTGCAGCCTGAAGAGGAGTAATTCGGCCTCCAAAAACTATAAGTTCCAAATTGTTGCTCATTGCGCAGATAATATTACAGATTTTGAATTTAGATATTTTCATTGTATGTGAGCAAAGTTTTTTTAATAGTCTGTACAATTGAATTCTAAATCCTGGCAGTTTAGTTTTGATCATTCCTTGGCAGTTTAGATGGTCACATTTGTGAAACCACGACTTTTCACATGTGCCCAAAATTGGAAAATGCCGTTTACTTTTAATAATTTGCTTTTTGAAGGAACAGAAAAGAATTAATTAACTGAAAAAATCAACACTCAAACATTTTGCCACGTAAAAATTTGACGTTAGCAGTGAGGCACACCTTACCACCGTTATCAATGCATTTCCATCCTTACAAGTTATTCCACCCACATAATTACTGCTCATAAGAGGCCCCAAAACTATTCTGTAAGAGGTAAAAGTAGCGATATTTTTCCAGCCGTGGCTACTGAAATCTTTTATTCATCGAAAAGGAAATGAAAGAAGGATTGAATTGGTGGCAAGAAGTTACTGGAATGGTAACTTCACGAGAGAAATAAACGACCAGTGAGGGAACACAAAGAGTTTCTTTGACCCTTCTTCATTGTTCATTGCAGTTTGAACTAAACACGCTTAATGAAATCGTTCTCTTTCGTTATGAGTTCCTCATAACACGTTTCCTAGCATTCGTGCTTGCATTAATGGCATTTTGCTCAGACAAAAATCCATCATCTCTTCATAAATGGAAATCTCTCTCAACACATACTGGCGGAAATAATCGATAAAGCTAAAGTTAGATGACAATAAAGGTAAGATATCGTGACTGAGGAACAAATTGAGGATAGTATTTCACCTTTTCTACTTAAAGTCAATGACCGAACTCCGCAGATTATCTCTCTGTTTAATTCATTCACTTCTTTTTATTACTTTTTCACATAAGCTAATTGCACTATGCTTGCAAGTTCACACGTTCTACCTGATAAAATTGCCATGGAGTCTCACAGGTGCAGTGGGTCGGAAAGCTAAGACTTCTTTTTCTTAGTACGCATTATTTTAATGAACACTTGCGATAATTGCTGCCGCATTTATTTAATCAGGTATATTCCCTAATAAAATCTCTTTCCACGCTGTCAATTTATTGAGTGGAAAAAAGATCGCCATTTTTTGAAAGAATCTTAAATCGAAATTCAACTACTAAGAAGAGCGTTGTTGCCGAATTATTAAGAAATTAGTGAAAGTGTTAATCACAACTTGTTTATCTGTACAGAAAAAAGGTACTAAGAGAGTGATCGGTCAGCAATTGAAGGCAACTGATTCAGTCCTTATTCTTGTCTCTTCTTCCGGAGATCGAAGAAGAGCTTGAGTTTGGCACAGTAGTTGCTGTTAGTCGGTTAGATAGAACAAAATATCTTAATGAATGAACAAAATGTAGTAGGTCACTGTCCAACTCAATCATTTTTACAAGTATGATCGCGGAAAGGATCTGAGAAATTTCCGCAGCATAAATTTCCCGTTGAGGGATAATCTCTTGCGATGGGGTTGTTGGAACTAAGCATACGAATTGCCCTTCGGAGTTCAGAATATACGGAAAGTATCCTTGGATGCGAATGTAGGAGGGATGTTCGAGGTGAGATGACACGAACTGTCCATTTCAAATATGCATTTTCAAGTTAAAAAAGTGTCAATAAAATGCTTAAGAATTTGCTGCTAGTTCACTGAGAAAAGAATGTCTAAATTGAAGAGCGAAAGGTGATAATCATTGGGATCGTAAAAGTGCGCAGTTCATGCTAATGCAAAACGCATTTTCATATCTCTCGCTTTTTACCTCTTACGACACGTTAGATTTTTAATAAAAACGTAAGGTATTTTTACCAGAAATTTTGTCAAATTGCTCTTTGCTATTAAAATTTCGAAAATCCAAATTTGCGTTGTTATTAATGATTGGAATGAAAATTATCGTGGCTGATGAGCAGTGCACTCATCAATGTAATATAAAATATAAGTAAATGTGAGAGTGAATGTTCGTCTATCGGAGTCGTTGTATAAAATTGGTTTCGAAAAATTACTATCTATAAAGCGATTATTGGAAGCATTCCGGTTTAATTCTCTCTCTTTGGATTAACTTTTCTTTATTTGAATCAGAAAGACGACTCAGTTGCACAGTCTGAAATACGGATGATGCTGCGGAAGAAATTCGGCAAATAAAGGAGCGAATAGGAAAGAGCGGAGTCAGTGTTTAGTGTTAAAATGATTTCGAGAAATTATGCAACGTTCGGTAGTAACGGAAGGTACAGTGCCTGAAAGAGAGAGAGCAATGTCAGAAAAAGACATTTCTTTATGATAATGTCATAATGACATCAATTCCAATATCTGCTGCTCCAACAGTTACGTAACTGAAGAGCTGTTAAGATTTAAATTTAAAAATGGCTAATTTATTGACAGTGTAAAAAATGAGCGACGCCAAGAGAGTATAATGAAGATTCATTTAAGTTGCGTGAACTTGAAGGATAACTTTTAGGCACATTGAGTCTGTTTTCAGGGAGATAAAATTGAATATTTATCATTGTTACTGAGGTAAAGGTAAGCTGAGGCTGAGCGTTGAAGGGAAGGGAAGAGAAAGGAATGAGAGAGGAACTTGGCAAGTCGTTTACACGGCTGATACCGCTGCTGCCACTGCTACTGTTTGAATTGAAGTGATGGAAAAGGCGGAATGTCACAAACGATTACGATGAATTATTAATAGAAACTGCTTGCTTTTATGGAAAGCTAAAAAGGTGGAGAAAAAGAAACGACAAGCCAAGTCGCTAAGAGCTAAATTCTTTAGGGGAGGAAAAGCTAGTCTGTAAGTAAGTAAGTAAGCGAGTAAATAGGACATAGACTAAGTGCATTAAATATGCAAATAAAATGAAATTAGTTATTTTAATACAATTTATGCTAAGGTAAGCAAGAAATGAGAGGCGATGCTGGGAAAAGTGAAAGCAACTCATATGACCTAAAGTTTCAATCGATAGCTCTATCATAAGGCTCTTTTCAGAGTACTGCCCCGTCTAGTGATCATCTCGAGCCTATACATCATAACAGTATGTAGGAAAAGAAGACAGGATTATACTGTAAGGAAACGAAACACAGTTATACCCTTCCTTCGTCATCTGATGAGCTCGTATTCTACCAGAATCACCTCCTTTTATTCCTTTCTTCCTCCTTGAAATTTCAGTGTTTTCTTTATTCATTTCTGATTTCGTGCTCAAAGATTAGTTGATAGTCAAAGCTAAGGCCCATCAGTTAGAACTTTTTTATATTAACAATGTAGCAGGAATAGACAGACATACGCTTCCAACTCTCTGATACAGTGATAATCGCTTGACAGGAAAGAAACACAACATTTACGACGTAAAGTTAGATGGCAATGATTTGATGATTAGATGAAAGGTTTTTGCATTCACGAAGCAACAACCATTTTATTCATCTTCTTGATCAATCAAGGAAATGAGGATCAAATTTTCAGGAAGTTTTTCCCGCAATAAGAGAGGGAAGCAATTAGTTTTATCAAAGTCCATATCAGCCAAGAAATTTAGACTTTATTAGTAATGAAAAAAATTTTCTGAACCTCTGACGATTAAAAAACTCTCTCTTCTCAACATGTAGCATCCATCGCTTCTGCAATTCTAAGTCTAAAGTCAGAAGCCTTAAAGCTTCCGTGTGAAGAAATCTTTTTTATTCATTTGTATCGTATCATAAGCGTCATGGTCAGCGTGCAACCAGCATGTAAGTATGCACTGGCAGTAGCAGTGCAGGACCAGTCTCTCTTGAACTGCCTTCCTGTTTCAAATGAAAGTCGAAAAAGTGCTAAATATGAAGAGAGCAGTATGGAAAGGGGAAGTAAGCGAAATGGAATTAAGCTTAATTCCGTGCTAGTGAGAAGGATACAATTATGCTTCAAATTAGCACCATGGCGATTGAACAAAATTTCATTTCAATAGTTCACCATCGACGAATCCATTAAATAAAGAAAAACCACTGCATTTCAAATGAATTTTATGTATTTCTTTCGGCTTACTCTTACATATCAGAGAGTTCGTGTAACTAATGCTTGTTGAGAATGTGTTAGCTTCCTTCTGCAAGGACTACTTACCTTTAGTCCAAATTTTTAGTAAGTAATAGTTTTCTCCCCGAAAGACACCGCTGAGGGTTTTCGTAATCCATGAAAAAAGAATCGACTCTTTAATATCGAAAACATTATTCACCTGCTTGGATTACTTGTTTACTCACGTGTGCCATATGTAATTACATGTAGGTAGAATGAATAGAAAATATAAAACAACATCATCCATATTTTTCAGAAAAAAATAAATAAGTAGAAGATGAAAATGATAGTATTTATGAAATTGAAACGTGTGGTCTAGCAATTTCAGACAGATCGTTTTAAGTAAAGGAGTAGTTGTTAGAGATTTATCCCTTTCGAAAAGCTTTCCATAAAAGACTCATAGAAGAAGGTTTAGGTGGAGAGACGCAAATTGACATTTCGGGTGTAAAGTAAAGTGTTTTTGAAGTGTCCCATTTAGCTGAGTTGAGATGAATTCACGACGCCTTCATGCCACCCTTTTTGATTACATCCACCTGAAACTTTGCAAGCTAACAAGTACTTCTTTCTAAAGATTCTTCGGTCATCGCTCTTCTACACTCATCAAAGCAGTCCCACTGTATTGTAGGAGACCACCTTCAAGTAATGTGATCTAACATTCAATCCGTCTACCTGAAATACTTGTACCTTTTTCATAAATGCATTTTTAGCTGTTCTTAAACAGTACACGGGTAGAGAAAGACGTAAATGAAGTAAAGAACCAAAAGAGTAGGATCCACTGGTAGAACTTGGGAAAAATGATGGAAGAGAAGACAGAAATAGCGCAAGTTGTAGGAGCTGTCGGAAATGACACACAAAAGCACTTTTCCAAGTTCAAACAATTTAAACATCATGGAACAACTAATCCGTTCGTTTTTTCTCTAATGTTTACCTGTGCAGGAATGAGCAACAAACGCACAAGACCTAGTAAGAGCCCTTTAGGCCACTTCCCTCTTCTTTGTAACTTGCCTCTGACTTCACAATGGTAAAAACAATGATTAAATGTGAAGCTCCTTTTTTGTTGATACTTATGGAAAGAATTTTTTAGCTATTAGGTATGTTGTTCTGCTTACGATAGCAGTGGATTAAAAGTTTCCGGAAAATTTTCTTCGCTTGGAACATTCGACGAGTGAACGCGGTGTTTATTTAATGCAGGAGAATGGTACTGATGCTTTTTACTGAGAATGAAAGATAAAGGAGGTGTTGGAGAGTTTCTCTATCATCCGAAATAGCAAAACTGACCTGATGTTAAACGATTTCCCATACCGCCAAACTTTACTTACACTATCACGCAGATCAAGAAGTTGGAGGATTAATAATGCTTAAACGAGAGCCGGAAGAATAATTCCGCAAAATCAGCAAGCGCGGAATTTTTGATAAAGCGATTATTTCGAAAGCTCTTTTAGTATAAAGGTGTCAGATTTTGTAGGGTGAATAGAGCTTTGTTTTATTTGCTTCACAGGTAAATTACTATTTGAGTGATTTCGTCTATAAGAGCGCAAAGGGTGAAGGCAACAGATAGGCTAGGGTCTATCCAGGTGTATTTGCTGATTAGACGATCCTGTGAAGTGAGTGTACAGCAAGTACACTCAGTTTGCTAGCAGCAAAAAAGACCGCTCAATCATCGGAATTGTTAGATTTAGTCACGTCGCTCACTATTCGACGTATACTTAAATGCGAGAATGCCAATATAAGTTACTAAGAAGCGCATCACTGGAGATCTCTTTCCAGTTTAGATTGGTCTTCTCCTGAACTATATTTGCTATCCCTATTAAAGTGCTCTAGTAAACAATGATACTGATGAAGCGCTGTCCTGACGTAGGAGGTTTTGAAATTCAAAATGAATTTAGCAATGGCGGACTTCTTCGTAATTGCTTATTCTAACCTTTACATCAAGTTCCTTCTAAAAATTTCAATTTCGACTTTCCTCAGAAACTCCATAAGTTTTTCCAACATTTTCTAAAAATTTACAAAAAACAAAATCTTTCGAACAATTTATTGAAGTAAGTTGTCGAGATCTCTCTAAAACTTTGAAAGGGGAATGAAGTATGCTGTGAAGAAGAACACCAATGTCTTTGTGAACCCTCCCTTGAGACCAGTCACAGCTTCCAATTTCATTTTTACAGTATTTTACTTTGAAATTAGTGGTTTGAACTTCATGGAAGAAACAATTTCTGTACACACACAACAGAGCCAGCAGTATAAAGCGGGGATGAAGCATTGAGCGTTCCATCTGACTGCTTCAACGATATTCCGCACCTTTTTCCCTCATCCAAATTCAGTTAATGCTGTTCAGTGGAAGACATCTTCTACAATCTCATTTGTCAATAGTTTAAGCCCTCTCCATTCCCAAAATGGCAGTATGTTGACAGATGCATCTTTTAAATTGGCTTATTGAAAAGTAATTAATATATACAAGCATTTGCCGGGATATTTTCGTTGTCTTCTTCTCTCGCACGCACACTCATTCCACTGTTCCGGTTAACTCTGATCAGTTTGATGCAGCAGTAATCGATTATGGCCAGGAAGATCAGCATCAAATGCAGTAGAAAGTATTGGAATCTCGAAATATTGGCTCAGTTACCCGCTATACTATAATACGCGCTATAGTCATAATTCTGTAATAGGTACAGGATGCTCAGAAATAATTCTAAAATTGTCATCCCGACAGCTTTTTGGCAGTGTTTGAGGTATTGTAGCTGCAGGTGGAGGTATGGGATAAACGGGACGTGCGCGCTCATAAGCATTGTATTCTGTAGGAAGCATTACGCTGCTGTAATAACCTTCGTCATTATACGGACCGCCGGAACGAGAGAAACCTGAAAGCTTAGAATGAGCAAAAAATCGGAAACATAGATGCGATTCAAACGAAGAAACTTCAATCCACTGCATTTGCAGTCATTTGCTCTTAATATTTTCTGAAGCCACTACACTTAGACCAGTCCACTGAAGTCCGTGTCCATCGCAATCTTATGGTCATGCAATATCCTATGACATACCATTTGAAGTACTGCGGTTTGTTGTCGTATAGCAAGTATGTTCGGAGAGTAATTCAGATTTGTCATTGATTGGTGAAGCGATAAGGAAAGGTTTACTGTATAGATGTGAACGGCACTTGTTCTGAGTGCGGTATTTGCCCGAAGAATATTTGTTACATATAGGAAGATATCGACGGGTACATATGCCAAGAAGTAGTAGAATAGTTAAAATCAGAAGTGATGCGCCGAGTATAGCGAAACCTATCTGCGATTCGTTCAACGTTGTACAATTTCCGGACTGTAATTAAATGAAGTGCCATGTACTGTATGGAAAGAAAAATGGGAGTTTTATAGCTGAATCCATCACCTACAGATGTTTTCTTTCGATTATTCCATCATAATCCAAAGACATATAACCTTCGACCTTTGCATGGGACAAAATTTTGATGATTTCAGATACAAATCAATACTATTTACAAATAAATGCTTCTCGTGTAGGAACCTTTTTCTGTTACCATTCTATCCGGAAGGCGTTGGAAAGATATTTGTCAGATTACTTTCATGAAGATTGCTTACTGAAGCAGATGAGGTAATAATCGACAGGGGAATTACAGTGAGCAGAAGAGATAATGCCTAATACTTTAACAAAAATGATGCTAGCATACCAATTGTATAATATTTCTGTCGAATAACCAGGGTGGCGTGAAGCACGTGACATTGATAGAGAGCTTTCGGAGTATTTCCGGAAGAAATGACAACATTTCGCAATCACAATGTAGCGGGTTACCGGATATACGTAACGATTTCAAACTGAAAATGAAATGCATTTTGGTAAAAGCAAATCGTCCTGAAGCAAGGAAATCGAAAAAAAAGTAGAGAAAAACTAGCTGATCTTCGAAAAAACAAAATATTCAACGCACTTGGTCCATTCAGAAAGTTTCTGTGGCAACCGTTCCAATCGACAGTTGCTCAGGTCGAGCACTTCTAACCGATCACCATATTCAAATGCATTTTCGTCTATTTTTTCCAGAAGATGGCATGAGGATAAATTCAGTTTCCGTAAATTTCTTAAACCGGAAAACGCGTTCAGCTAAAAAGAGGCTATGTAATTTATTAATATTTGATGTAAAATTCATATTTTTCACGAACGCGCCGGAATCTCTCTCTGAAATCGAGAAATATATCAATATTTCTGAAATGAAGCAATAATGCGAACTGTACACGTATCACTTTTTCAAACACAAAATAACCAGATTGGGTACAGTAGGATTTTTTGTTATCTGAAGGATGCCTGATAGTTCCAGCCATTTAACTGTTTATCTTACTCAGTTAAGAAAACTTCAATCAATACCGGAACTAACGTTTTCTAATTGAACAAACAACAGTCATGCTAAAATAAAATAACGACTAAATTAGAGTGATATGTTAACCTGTATGGAATGTAAGTGCGGTTCATTGGTCATCCGAAGTACCTCAAGTGAGTTTAGACCATCTAATGATGATGCCGCTAATTCGAGCATTTGATTGGAGGATATATCAAGTTCACGTAATAAACTTAATGAACTGAATGCCATAATCTGTCGCACCTAAAATGGAGTAACAACAGAAGAGAGTGAGTATGAATCAATAATATTTTGCATTAATTTACACATCAAAATTATTGGCGTTTAATGTTTGTCAATTGATACTGACCGAAGAAGGAAGGAGGAGATATTGTTATTATTGTTGCTGGAACTCTTTGAAACGTACCAAATTACAACTAATGTTGAGGTACTGCAAACTGTTGAGGCCATTGAATGACAGGTCAGCAAGTGAATTTGAACTAAGATCGAGACGTTTTAGAGAGGTCAGGCTAACGAATGTGTCTGCTTCTATCTGCAAGAAGAAGTATCTTTTATTAGAATATAACTTTCTTAAAGTTTTATACATTTTCAACAAAACAAAATCACAAAAGCTCTCATTGAAGAAAGAGAGACAGGGAGAGAGTTTTCTTTCCGGAAGAGCAAGGGAGAAAGCAGGTAATCCGTTTAATAGACTTTCAAGCTCACAGTTATATCCAACAACTTCCGTGACATATTTGCTTTTTTTTGAACAGTCAAAAAGTAATGATCAAGTCGAATAACTTACTGTTGAAAGGTTATTGTAGCTGAGATCAAGCAAATGCAAAGTTGACACATCGTGAAATAGATGTCGAGCGATTGTATGCAACCGATTGTTGGATAAATCAAGTCGCTGCAGATTTTTTAAACCGGCGAAAGTATCGGGCAGTAATGTTGTGAGCAAATTACTTGATATAATTAACTCCCGAAGATGACTTAGCTCCGGAAATGAAAATGGATCCAGCTGGCTTAGCTGATTCGCGGAGAGGTCAAGCATCTGCAATGCTTTCTGATACGAAAGTGACAATAGCAGTTAGCCTCGTAGTATGCAGTGATGGAACTATCTATACCCTTTTGTAATTCAGAAAACCGCTCATTTATTGCTCGCTCCTACCTAATTCATCCATTCCTTCTCAGCCATAAGATGACGAACAATTACCGCTAACTTGGCCTTTAACGCGATTTTCAAAAATTTTTTCGATTTTTGTTTCCGAATTCTCACGGAATTTTTTTGGCTTCCATAAATTTGTTACATAAATTAGCAATCAGATGTAACATACTGCACTGAAACGATCAGTTACGACTGTCTGTCTCTTTCAACTGAACACGAAGTACGCATTTATTTCCTCTACTTTTTGTACCAAATTGTGCAAATTCAAAAAATATCTGTCAGCCAATTAGCGCTCATAGGAATTTTGAAATGTTTAAACATAACCATTCACTCTTTGTGAAGTTATTAGCTTCAGTGAGTGAAAAATGGGTTAGAAAGGCCTTTCCAACCCATCCCGTAAATTAATGTTAAAGGCATCTGAAAATGTGAAATTTGAGATGCGTGCGGCAATGTAAAAGAGATTTTGTCAGTCTATTTGATCATATGCTGACGTCAGTGACGCCCAACAATTATATTCCTTCTCTCAACCTTCCTTCCTTTAAATTCACTGCAAAGACTGCTAATCATAGTTATCTCATCACTAGCAATAAATACCTACCAACAGTTTACCATTCTAAGCAGTGGTCAAGGCCTTACTGCTAAAGATGTACGACTGACCGATCGCATCAATTCGATTTGGAAAAGGTCACTAGCTTTGTTTATCCACGTTTACTCCATCTTTACCAGCTAGCAATGCTTGTTGCATAAGAATTGCAGTAGTTTTAGAGTTAATCAGTTAGGTTTAAATTTTTCTCCCCATTCTCCATGTGGATAAATACGAAATTTCGTCACCTGTAATTGGCTCAAGCCGATGAAACTGTCGGGCTGTATTGACGAAAGTTGATTTCCTCCGAGACGTAGTACTCGAAGCTTTGTTTGATATTTGAAAATTTTCACATCAAGCATATCAATTTTGTTGAAAGATAAATCGAGATATTCCAGGTCTAGGATTTGTTGACATTATTTGTTGTCAAAAAACTCATTTCTCGTTGTTTTATTGAAGACGAGAATCGAAAACCTACCAGGATACAATTCGAGAACATCCGGATCCAGTCGTTTCAACGTACAATTAATCATAGTTAATGACGTAATCCTTGGATCCAGCAAGGCAGGAATGTCGGCTAAAGCGGCGTTATCACAATGCGTAACTTTCTGCTCCTCAGATATGCATACGCATTCTTGTGGACACATCGTTAACACAAGTTGAGGCAATGTGACGATGACGATACACAACATCTGTACATCCCCGCAACGCGTCATCATCGTCTAATGGTGCAGTGCTACTAGTGCGGAATTTTGGACATCAGAAGTGTACAGATTGTCATCGAAGGGCGAATCCGCCTCGACGATATTCGAAGTATTTGCTCGGAAGGAGCTGAAATGAAAAGCGAACAAATAAAAGCAGCGATGGGAAGTTAAAATGATTGCTATCAGAAAGATCGACGATTCCTCAGAAGTTAAAACGATTCTGAGTATTCCTCAGAAGTTAGAACTTCCGCACGGATCAACTGATGCGTGGATGAAAAGGGAATTTTTCGATTATACTGAATGCATGAAACAGTGAAAAATATGGTAAATTGTACAAGTTTTTTCTTTTAAAAAATTTTCAATTTTGCAGCTGTTTGGAACGCACAATAATTCGAGTCAATTTCATTCAACTTCACCTTCCCCTTTTATTCATTTGTTACTCAACCACTTACAATAAGTAAATTGAAGCAAAATTGAGAGATTGAAATAAAAAAAAAAACTATTTTCAAGCAAAAAACTAAACTGCAGAGAAATGATTTTATTTGAAGCAGTAACAGGTCGGTAATCACTTCAGGATGGCTCATTCAATTCTCATTTCTCATTCTCGCCTCTTCTTCTCTCAGCGAAATTTCAAACTGGTTTTCGACGAATTTGCACTTCAGCAGCAGAAAAAAGCAAAAAGAATTTCACAGTAGGCAAAACGGAAAACTCAATTTGAATTTCTTTAATGTAAATAAGTATCCTGAAAATACTACGAAGTACTAAGAAGAGATGTTGTAAAGGTTGCCAAACAGTTGGATTAACTTTTGTTTCTGTTATTTCGTTGTATTGATGGATAACATTTGAAAGAGGAAAAGACTGAGTGTTGCATTTTGCAAAATTAACATATCAGTGTGTCACTACTACTTCGAGAACCTTTTTTCTGCTTCTTTAAATGAAAAAAGAAAGTGAAATGAGGCATATTTTTTCATAGGAATTAATGAAGTAAGAGGACAGCATTGAAATTCAGAGTGACCGAAAGCATACCGAAAGTGACCGAAAGGTGTGATAGAGGCAGAGCTCACTCCGATTGGCAATACTCTCCTCTTAATTCCCTTAAGTAAAGGAATATTTGCATACGCAGGTACTAAAAAACAGTTTCAAAGAATAGCGTTGTGAAAAACAAACATTTAGGCATTCAAAAGTAGAGGATCCTGTGGTAAAACCGTCATTAATATCATCTCCAATATTCATGGAATTAATTAGTTAAGAGACAGTGAAGTAAGTTATTTGAAGGAGAAGCATCAAAGAGATTTTAAATGTAGACTTGCTGAATAAATCATAAATTTTAAACTTGGTAACCTGGGAAACAGAGGACAACACTTTGTTATGCATTAAACATTGTCCAAAAGACCTCTTTTTTAATAACCTCTCAAAGTCTGAACAAAGCAAAGTTGGGTTAGAGCTAAAAACCATCTTTCAGTGAGTCAGTGAAGATTTGGCTAAAGCCCGGAATTTTTAGGTTAGATGTGAAAATCACTGTTGTAAGACAGCCCTGTCCGGAAATATCACTATTTAATACTTTGAACAGTAAAGGAGAGCACTCATTCTATCTTTTTTAACTGATCGGATAGGAAAGGTTCATTCTGCCTGTTCAAAAAAGCAACAAAACTTTTGGAGAAAAAGATATAAGAAGTGTCATGGTGATCGCTAAACAGAACAGATAGAGTGAGTGGTAGGAAATGATGACAGAAAAGGCCTGATCGTGGCGTGTTCATACAGATCCATCAGTCATTCTATCGATCGCTCGAAAACCCTGTCAAGAATGAAAATGAGAAGGAGCGAAATGAAGTGTTGTGTCGGTTAATTCACCCATTCCAGAATAAAAGTCTTCAAGCTTAGAATAAGCCCGATAGGAGGAGCAACATGTGCTTATCGAAATTGGTCATCGACCTTCTGATTTTGGTTTTTGACCATCGACGTCTTCCATAAAAAAGAGCAATGGTCACACTGGTCAATATGATAATGAGGAAAGGAAAGATTAAAGTAGATGAGTAAATTGCAAACGTAGAGTGGATGACGACTGGACATGGTGAAGTAAGTGTTTGAAGAATTCGTGTTTCCTTCTCACCTGAAGGTTAGAAGAAGCTTCTAATGCTGTCCACATGTTAGAAAACACTCGATCTTCCGCTAATCTCACACGTTTATTAGAATTTGGATAAAATGCCTGAGAGTGGAAATGTCCTCTTAACTCCTTCGTTGCTGTTATATCGATCACTTATCGTCGCTCTCATTTGTCTCATAACAACTTTTCCACTCATGGAATGGAGTCTAAATTTCGGCATCACCCACTGATTTTTATCAGACAAAGATCATCGCTACGGTGCCATAAATGAGGTCATATTCTGACGAGTAATTATGCATAATATATCTTCAGTCGATACATTTCAAATGACCAATGTTCATTTCATTATATCAAAGAGTTTAAGAGGAACGTGTCATGCATGGTTCACTCCTTCTACTTTGTGAAAATGGTATTTGTAGGCTTACGGCAAAAGACAAATATATCAGTACAAGATGAAGTGAAGGCAGGTCGATTGTTATGCAACAAAGCATAATTTGTACCCTAACATCTGCCTATTAGCGCCATCCTTCGTTCTATCATCGCAGAAGCAGTTGATTTGAGAAAAATCACACAGCAAAGTCCGTGATGAATGATGGAAAACTATGACTGTCAATCTGAAATTTGCCGATGAATTGAAAATGTCTTGTTGTCACATTTTTTTCCAGAAATATTTATTCTTTTTATCAATTGCCGCCCTCCTCCTCTCGCCTTTTCTCTTCTGTCTGTAGGCTCTCTTCATACTTTCATTTATTTGCATAATATCCTTCCGCCAGTATGCATAATGCATAATCTGCAAAGGTCAACCGGAAAAAAGCCACCGAACAACTCGAGATTCACAGTATTAATGATCCGACCCCTGCATCAATCACTCTTCAGCAGCAGTTATATTGTTTCCTGCAACCTTCAACCGGCCCACATGGAAGCATTGGCCTCGGAGGAAAATTGAACTGCCTTGTTTTATCTTTATGAAAATAGTAATGAAACATTCTAAACCAACCATTTTGGTTTTCTCAAGGGCCGAAATTTCAAAAGCTTTCTAAAAAAGGGCCGCTTCATTGAAGAATTTCTTAAAGGGAAAGAGACATAGCTATGTTGTGAAAGATATTTTTCCCATTTCAACTTCATCAACAGCTATGAGATCGAACAAAATTAGCTACTTTCCGGCATTTTCTAATGAATAGCGATCTATCTGACTGGAATGATAATTTTTGATCTCACAATTGGAATTAATGAGGTTGCTTGTCCTCTTCCATTCGGGTCGTTACGAAAAAAAGCAATGATCGTAGGGGCCTCACTGCAGGTATCCCCGACGGCTAAATGGGGCACCTTTTGTTTTTATGCGAATCATTGAAGCAATTGAAGAATAATGAATAGGGAAATTTCATAACATCTAGTAACCTTAGATGCATTTACCAATTCACCGACACGTCTGTCCTATATTGATCTGCTGGCAGTTGAAAGATGTGGGTAGCCAGTGCGCCTGCCTTCAGATAATAATTATTACATAGGGATGGATGACCTCGAAGATTCAAGCAGATATCATGAGGATAGCCAAGGATGGATGATGGATGAATGGCCAGCAAAAACAATAACGCAGCTGCCACATATAAATGATGATTATCTTTTATGGGAACGAGCTTAGGGACATATGATTGACATGATGAATGCTCGGGCATAATAACGAGATGGTACCATTCATTGCTCTTGCACCATTACTTCAGGTGGAAGACAATATCGATCAAAAATCCTTTCTCATTCATCCTGCAACGCAACTTATCCGAGAAATAGACTGCAATTTCCAAATCGGATCGTCTAAGTGAATCAATCCATTTGATACAAGCCGTGTGCTCTAATTTGCACGGATTCCGGAAGCAACGAGACAGTGAGAATTGTATATCATAATAGTCAAGTAAATGACAGGTAGAAGAAATGTGCATGACAAGTTTGCATTTATCAACACATCAAATAAGGATTTCAGAAAACTTGATAGGTGGAATCATTTGCCACCGTGTGTCAATAAGGAACGGGTAAATTTACGCGTCTATGATTTTTCGAAGGTTAATCACCGAATGAGAATTAGCAACGGAAAGAAGCGCAGTGGATCAAATGTCCTGTGTGGTGGTCGGAAAACAAACTTTTTGATAAGCTAACTTTTAGATTTTCAAGTCAAGATGGAGACAAAAGAAGCTATGGACAGTAATATTAGCTCACTCTTTCTCAAACATTTTCAAATAAACGCAAAAAGTGGCGTGTAATGAGGATTGGTGGCAGTGCATCTCCGCAACTAAAGTTGTGCACTTTCAACACTATCAATGGACACAGAATAAAACAGCATTAAGTGAGCTATTTGATTTATATGGTTTCCATATCCAATTTCAGTACAGAACCTTCCGGAGACAGAGCTTGGCTCAGGCAATAACATGAAGATACAATTAAGAAGTACGATAAGCCCTGAAGTAAGTTTGCAACCTACCCGTTCCTGATTAGCATACAATTTAGTAATAAAATGGTTCCAATCTAAATGAGATTATTTGGCAGATGAAACCTAGTGTTTTGAAGCAGCAATCTTTCGCGTGTTGAAAATGACACTAAAGTATGATTTTCCAATCCACCAAGTAAACTTCAAATCCCAGTTTTCTGGCGGTAAATTTTTTATTTTAGAAGAACGAATTATCATATCTTAAAGTCGTGTGGATAGGAAGTATGAATGGAATGAATGAAATTGTAGAAATCTGTTTGCTGCAATATGGAACAGCTTTTTGGACGAATTTGATTCAATTAAAATAGAATTAAAAGAAGGGATAGGCGTTTAAACTTCTGCTAAGAGAAGAGTCTAATTTTAGAAGGGTAAAAGTGAAATGAGTTGCGGTAATTGTTAGTTGCTGCTATTGCTACTGTTGTTGTCGTCGTCGTTGTAGCGCCGGTATTCTGCATCTATTTAAGAAGGAACAATGATGGATTCAAGAATGAGGAAAGAAGGGCCTATTGTTGAGCGATTTCGGTGGATAAGAGGATGAAGTAGTTAGTGACTGCAATTATGAATAACGAATTGAAAACCACCATCCAAAGAACGACAGTTGCTGTTGCTGAGGAAGGATCTTTGATATGCAAGTTCGTGTCACCAGCGGAACAATGATTAATTAGCTGATCATTGGCCACCATCCTTTGTAAAGCTCAACAGATGACGACGGCTTCCAGACAGCCTGAATGAATTTCAAACAACACGCAATTCATACATTATCACATCTTATTCTTTGTTCCAAAATGTCCAATATTGAGATATTCCGACACTCTTACACACCGAAATGATACGCCTACTCTCTTAACCGTTTTACTTGAATTTATCCGCTAATTAAACAGTGCATAATTTAGATGTACATTATTGCAAATCGATATTGATTGGGAATACTGAATTACACAGAAAGCTGTAGGTCTTCTGGTCTCGAATACATTCAAACTTAATCAAAGATCACTTGAAAGTAAGACATAGGACGCATATCTTCCCTTATCACTTACTTTATCAATATTGTTAATATGTTTGACGAAGAGTGAATGATTTGTAAGCACTCATAACGCATAATTCATAATTCTTTACTTATTTTATCAAGTTCGAAATACAACATAGAGATTATCGTGCCATCGATTGTCGTTATCACTATTACCCATTATTTCTGTAAAAAAGCTGTCATTCCATTCATCAAGGTAATTACCTTATTCCATAGATAATCGACTGGTAAAAATGAAATTAAAATTAAAGCAAGAAGGAATAAGCGAACGATGCGATGATAACAGCGATTTTACGAAAGTTTGTTTGTACCCCTTTTTCCAACAATGTTCACAGATAACTATATCTCTCCCTCTATCATACAGACTGGAAGGGTCCATCCTGCAGTGACGAAATGAGGTATGAATGGCGTGAAGTGAAGTGAGGAAAAACAATATAATAACTCTTCCACTGGAAAGAGCCCATCTTCAAGTTTATTCACGTGAAGTCGCTGTCGATATTGGCATGAAGCAGAAAAGGAAAAATCCGATGGTAGAAAGTGGTGATAGTTCAAGTACTTTGCCTCGTCTTATCACTGTAACAATGGGGTCACTGAGAGGAATAAATTTCCACGAGGAAGCGAAATGTCAGGGGAAAAGATGGCAGCACTAAATGAGTTCGAAAGAAATATCATCAACAGGTCATTAAAAGATGAAAATGTGAAATCCTTTTTTTAGGGTGCACTTACGACCTTGGCGCATAATTGATGAGTGATGAACAGACGAGAGTAGTAGTTGTGGACACGGCGAGATATGTGAGGGCCTCCGTTCCCACAATGAGTTACAGATAGGACAAGGTTCTTTGCATTGTATTGTTACTCCGATCTGGCGGTACAATTAAATTCCGCTTTCAGATTCTCGTCCACTTAATACTCACTTATTTCTCATTTTAAATGAAAGTGATAAAATTTCGTTAACCTATCTTGTGAATTGAATTGAGTGAATAAACTTGCCAACTTTCAAATTTGTTTCATTCTTGAAGGATCGCCCGAAGTCCATTAAATCAGTCCGTGGATGTATAAACCATACGCGTAAATGACTTGGGAGAAATTAGGTTGCTATGCAGACAAGTGCAATTCTACACATACATGTGTGTGTGTGTGTGTGTGATACTCACGTTGATTAATGGCGCTTTGATAATAAGGGTGGCCGAAAGGGATTACAAAATGTCCTCTTATCATGAAGAGTGGCATCATTCATGAATAACCGTAAACATGCGTACAAAAGCCACCACTGAGGAACCAAGCGTTAAAACGATTTGAAAAGTATTCCTACCAGAAACGCCAATTTTAAAGTCGATATTTCGAGAAAGTCGTGCATTAGAGGTTTCAATTTCTGGAGCGTGAAAACCAGAAATTGTCCACTGTCCTTAACCCTTCTTTTAAATGTTCCCATCTAGCGGTTCCTATAATCCGTATGTATCACAGGCACGCATCCCGAGTTACCAACTTCGGTTCAGAAATATAAATAAACTGTTTGTTTTGTGAATTTCCATAAGTTTATTCCAGGAACCTCTTCAAACTATCTGATGGATCTGATCGGAGCATGAAGTTATAAAACAAATACTGATACTCTTAGAATACATCATTTCCGAAGAAAAATCTGATTGTTGAAATATTTCTAACTAGGAAATTCATAGATTAGAGTCTGTGGATATTTAGTCAAAATCGGCTTGAAAAATCGTCAGTTCCTTACTGTTAAATGGGCGTGGCAGAAACAAATGGAAAGAATCTTCTAGAAGTTGGAAGATCAGGTAAAAGGAGAAATGGTATTGTTGTTGAGCTGAAGAGTAGATTGGGGAAGGCAGGTGCAGAAAGTAATAGCTTAGCTATTTTGAATAGGATTTACAGTGCAATGCTTTGTTCAATAGGAGGGCAACAGGTAGGAGCAAGAGCTGAGGTCACGAATTGACTCCTTCCGACACTCACAAATTAGCATTGTCATGGTGGACGGTCAAATTGCAAGGCAATTAAAACATCTTCATACAATGGAAAATGAGAAGAAAATTTCGTGTCATATTTAGTGGCGTGTTCGAGTACACCAAAGAGTTCAGGTTGATTGATAGCCAGCCATATCTTTTTCGAGTATTCCATGGAATGATTAAGATATAGAAATTGATTGTGACACCCGTGAAATTCGTAAACTGAGAGGTAACTGCAGAAGAAAACTTTAGAAAGAGCCTAAAATTAATTGCCAATTATTTGTGAACAGGTTAGAAACTCAGATTTTTGGATTGCATCATAATGCAAAGGCTCGGTGTGATTAATCGGATATAGCATATGTAGGAAGAAGATTCAAGAGATGATGTCCGACGCTTGCCTATCTTCTTTCTTTAGAGAAATGAATCTTCGAGACAGATGTCTCTAGACTTGTGTGGAGGGTTGGTTTGGTTGGATTCATTCATCTTCCTCTACATCCATCGAAAATACATCCTTGATCACAACGATTTCGTTCAGAGAAGAGACACGTCACTTAGCGTCGCACTGCACAGATACAGAGAAGTGAAATAGTAATTTAATTGGCTTAGCTCTGCAACCTCTCGCCTAATTGTCTTTTGGAACGGTTGCGAGGAGAAGCAATGATGTGGTCTGTGCTCAGAGTCCGATATCCAGGAATTGTCCCTTGGTTGCTGCTCGGTAGTTGATACATGTTAATTACACAACCTCCACACACACACACACACACACACACACACACACACACACACACACACTCTTCCTCCTTTGATGTGTAGCTCAGAAAAAAACAAAGTTTCTGGACAAGCTTTTCCCTTCAAATGAAATCTACCGGTCGGTCCTGCAAAAGAACGTGGAAGATTGCATTATGTGCATATCAAGCAGCTCTCCCTCTCTCTCCATGGCATTGAATTCGTCATTTAACCGATTAGTTATTTCACTCGTTGTTTAAATGGAAGTTAAGTTAATCGTTGGGCAGACAGATCGATACTTCGTCTTCAACTACCAGAATATTTTTCATTTTTTTTAACCGCAACCGTTTGTCCCACTCTAACAGTAATATGCGACTTTGAGTTGATGAGTTGTTTCGATCACATTTCATAGGGTATGATCTATTTCTTCAGTTCAACGGAGAGGCCTCTAAACTTGAAAGTTAACTTGAACTGAGACACTAACACTGATTGAGTGCAAGAGAGTAGTTCACAATAATTCTATAGCAAAAACGATGAACGATTAACTAGCACATTCACAGGAAAGACGAGCGGAGAGACTCGGAGGACTTTTCGGCGCTAAAATACATTGTTAAAGAGAGATTGCGTATCCAAGGGCTATGCATTGTTTACCAAATAAGCGCTTATTTAACAAGAGACGCTTATGGTACGAGAGTACTCGGGATATGCAAAATAGATCAGTTGAAAGGGGACAGAATGGCGGAGATATCACACTTAACGACAAACGAATAAGGCATTTTGAGGAGCTCCTTTGCAGGCAAACTAACATAGGAGAGTAAAGGGAGAGGTAGAGTGGAGGGTCTTAATTGTGAGGGATATGCACAGAAGTATATGACCTATCGTGCATAGTCTTCGCTAAAGGGGAGCTGTAAAATCTTAATTTAAAGCTTTGATCATGGAAATGACAGCTCCGAGCCAGATTTGGCTAGTCTTTTGCATCACTCAACAATAATCAATCCTTGACTTCCTCTAGGCTTATAGCCTTGACTGAAACAATAGTTTGTTGATAACAATCACAACGGCGTTTTAGGCATAGCAAAACTGATTCAGATTTAGGCGTAGAAAGAGAGAACATGAGTTTCAAGCTTTTTCATGAACTTCTGGGAGGAAATCGCGTAAAGCACTTAAATTGAACGTGAAGGTGAAGAGTTTTGTAATGGTGATTCTGAGGATTTCTCGGTGGCAACATTTCCTCACAAGAACTCCTTCCTTAGATCAATAAAATAATAAGGTAAAAGAATGAAATGATTCACCTTCCAAATTAGTATAAGAGCGATTAATAACCAGTGCTGTGAGCGGAAATGGGATGGGTATGTCGCGCATCAGCTCATCGCTCGGTCTCTGCCATCGAATGACTGTTGGCTCCTACTGAGATCCAGCTGGAGAGTGGTTTCCTGATTAGGAGCAAATTCTCTTGGAAGAAATTCAATCCTTAACTTGTAAACTGAAGGTACACTTATCTTCTTGATTTCCAGTGCCTATTTTCTCATTCTGGAATCCAAACTTAGTATTAAAAATAGAAGATAAAGCATAGTGGGATGGAAATTTAGGCGAAAAGAAGAGTGATTTAATAATTTGCACAGACTAACTAACCTCTCCGTGCGCTCAATAGCTACCTAAAACCTCAGGTTATCAAGGTCAGCCTAAGCTAACCATTGCTATTAAGAATGGAAATTCAAAGTAGAGTTTAAGCAGAAATGGTAGTAGTAAAACAGAAGAGTAATGAAAAGTTTCAACTGGGGAGATCTGAACCGATGAACTCCTCTTAGTGAAAAATTTACAATCCTGTTGTGAGCAGAAATGTCGCATCCACTGATGCTAAATTTCTGTGACCCAGTTTATTCGCCGCTAAGTACTTGAATTCAGAATTTGGATTGAGTCATAATCTTTCTCCCGTCTCTTTGCTTACTTCGTCTGCAACTGACTTTCTGAACCGTTAAGAGACCTTTAATTTAAACTGAGTCACTGATTCAGTTTTAGGTGGAAATCAATTGTTAAAATCGGCATTTTACTTAAACAATGCTTAATTCGGAAATAGACGAAAGCGGAAACTTCATTAAATCAAAAATGACCACAATTACAAGTAGAAACACGCTTCAAAATCAATTTTTCACTTCCTGCGGAAAAAACGCTTCAAGTATCTTTATAACTCTAAAGATATTCACTTCGAGAGCATTTCGATGTTATTGAAAGAGTGCGCATGCAAACATGTCATTTTTAATAAGGGTTGAAATTTTCCGCTGTTTATGCCGACTACTCCTTATTTAATATCCAATGATATTGAGATCCGCTCCGCTTCATATACTTTTTCTAATCTTACTTTCAGATTCTTACTTTTTTATTTAAAAAAAAGTTTAAAGTGATCTTCACATTGTCAAAGCTAATACCAACTCTGTAAACTACGGTTATTTCATCCTACTTTGATGTTTGAGCGTTACCTCTACTTCACACTTGTCTCAGTTACTGCTAACAATGTTTAGTAAATCAAATTATGAAAAGAGAATACTTATTACTATGGACTAACACAATATCTATACAACCAAACAGTACAATTATGTAATCATTACTGTATGGAGATTAGTGTGATTAAACTCAACTCATATAGAACCTGTTATGTTCTTACCAACCACGATAATTTTAATTACTCCATCAACCAATGCTGCTTGTAAATGTCGATGTAAATGTCTTTTGATACAATATCTAGATATTTGAAAGACATCTTTTTACCTCCTAAAACACCAATGTGAGTCGGGAAGTTACCCTATCACGTACATATCTCATGTGCAAAAATCACTGCACTACAACTACTACAGCTAATAGCTGCAGTACGCAAATAACTTTTCGTCAGTGTTGGAAGGTAGCAAAATCCAAGGAAATATACAACCATAGCGCCGTCGCCAAAATTTTTTTCTAATTTTATGCTTTTTTACACTTTTTTAACTGCTTTTTTTAAACTGCTACTAAATGAATAGTGTGGACATTATTTAACAGTTAATATTTAACTGAAATATTATCGCTTTTAAAATCGGAAACAAGCAAATAACATGCAAAACATTTCATCACAGCTTATAATTTGTACTTAATTTTTCTTTTGTTGCACCCATTTTGGTGATTTTGCATTTCTTACTCTTCACCTGAAAACTGCATATTAATTAAGCCATCAGTAAGCGCCATTAGGGTTAGCACTATATGACTGGGATACACCTTGTTAATAAAAATATGTAATTTAAAAGACCTAAAAAATTCCGGAAGCGTTCAGAAATTAAGTCTTTCAGCAAACGATTCGCAATTTTTTCTAAGACTTGAAGCCGGAGATTTCAAAGCAACTCTTACCTCTTCCGCTGTTTTAGTTTGAAGGCGCTCGAAAAATGAAGTAGATGTTAACTTCATATTACCCCTTTTGCTATCGTATTGAGATATTAATTTTAGTTTCTTAGGAGATACTTCATTTTTCATAGTTGGAATCTCCGCTTCCAGTTTTTTAAACTGTCCGACATGTTGCCACTTCTGAAATTTAAGGATATTAACAGCTACTGGAATGCTCTGACATAGTCCGACACAACAGAAGAGATCATTTACAAAAAAAAGAAACCAATACTAACACGTGCAAGTTTATTTGCAATCCCAGTCTTTGGAGAAACATCAAATCCACTACTTTATTATTTTAATTAACAAGTACATAAAACTGACCTTTTTTTTGCGACGTGAGCGGGACCGATCTGTTTTTGTTTTCTCATCATCCCCTTTGATTAAACCACTAGCATGTTTGTGTATCTCCTCCGGAGCTAAAAGTACAGCGTCAGTGGATGCTACAGGCCCTACTTCTTCTTTCCGAAGTGAAGGCATGTTAGTTAAAACACGTACTTCAGGATGGACCTAAAAAAGGCTCAGTAGTTAAATATTTTCAAATTCAATTTTAAATATCATCCATTGAAATTATGTGTGAAAAGTGAATAGAAACGTGTGTTTAAAACAACGGAAGTTTTTCCTTTAAATCCATGTCGAAAAAAGTTATATAGTAGAAATAAACCTATTACCCATGTGACGACAAACTTACTTCGGATGGTATGTAACGATAATGGCTCAGAGCATTTAATTTTTCGAACAGTGATGACACCAGTTTTTTGATTTCTTCGTGTTTCTCATTCGTTTTCTCTTCATCCTTCACCTGCAGTAGCTACAGACCTTATACTTTTCGAGTTAAAAACATTAATTAAAAAAAAATTTTAATTCAGACATTACAATTAACTCTTCAAAAAAATTAAAACCAGACTCCGTATTGAGTTTTCTGATACTGCTCTTCGTACACTTCCGCAAGAGATTTTTTCACAATTTCCGATTCTACAACTGGCGCTCGATACGTTGCATTTGCCTCCGGTTTACGTTCTGTCCTCACCACATCGTCAAATGCCTTAAATTTCTAATTTTTGCCAACAACAGGTGAATATAAATACTAGAAAATCGTTATTCAGAAAGATTATTTTTTTTCGTTTTCTTCCCAATTATATAAACAGATATCATAGTTGAAATAAAAAGATCTTTTTTGATTTAAATATTTATGACCATATCTGAAACTTTTTCACTTACTCTATCCTTGATTCGTTGTATTATCTTCGCTTCTAACTGAGTAGTCGTATCAACCGTAATAATTGGAGCTGAAAACATAAGTGTTTCATGAAGCAAAAAATACATAGTTAAAGTTATCAACGTTAGCGACAAGCAGGACATTGATAAAAATGAATCTTCTTAAAAATAAGCTGATATTAACCGCATGGTGCAGACTGATCAAAATCGAGATGTTTTTCCAACATTGTATTTTCCCCTCTTTCAATAGCTGTCACTTCACCACTCAAATCCCAGTTCCTTGGAGCTAAATTTGCTTGTTCTATTGAAAATATTCGTTCTTGGAGCTAAAAACAATAAATTTGAACTTCATTAAAGTAAACAAAGTATAATTTAGTTCGCCTACCAACAAACTTCGATCTTACTTTTTTCTGTCGATGTCGAAATTCAGTTTCATTATCTTCTTCCTCGTCCACCTGACCAAAAAGAATCGTTGCTTCTAAAATATCAAAATTGATTAAATTACAAACATAGTTTAAACAATAAGTGAGCAGAATAAAAAGCAAAAGGTATATTGAGTCAATTTATTTTTTTTTTTTCAATTAAGAGACCTTCATCATGCTGGTGGCTATCGTCTTCATCACACTCAGAATTCAAATCAATGATCTCATCAGCAAATGTAACTCTTCTCTCCGTACGATTGTCCCCTTCGTCAGATTGTAAATCCTATAAAAACATTTTTTTTTAAAAAAACCAAGGATTTGAAAGTAAAATAGATTTGAAAATTTCATAACTTACAAATGTATCTACATTCAAGAATTCAGAGGCAAACCTTTTTCGATTTGTTCAATTTATTCGAAGCAGCTTTTGAACCATTTTCTTTTTCAATACTATTTGTGTTTCCATAAAAATCGGCATAATGATAGTCAGCATGAGAATTTTGTAAATCATCATCGTCCTAAAAAATATGTGATTCAACAATAATTTTCCGAAGAAGACTCATGTGTTTCCGAGAAATAAATGGAAGCCATTTAATGTTGTAAATTTGAAAAAATTGTTTGTATGGTTGGAAATTTCAATTAGTTGAAAAGATTTACCTTATCGAACTCTTCGAAAAAACTTTCATTCAGATATGTTTGGTGTTTTTCTTCCGTGTCCAAATATTCCTCCATTTCCGCCAATGAAAAAAAATGATCATCTGCTGCACTCTTCCAATGCTTTCTGGACACGCCACCAGGAACTCTGGAAAAGCGAACATCTTCGCTATTCAACGCATTACTATAGTTATCGTCATTTCTATCCATTTTATTACCATTGGGGTCCGTATCAAATCTCTGAAAATGCAGTTACATAAAAATTGCTTCACTCAAAAACTAAATCTATTAGACTGCAAAGAAACACTAACAAGACACTGTTTCCAAGAATTATTGAGAAAAAGCTCTACCTTAACTTCATCTTCCGTAGGCTTAAAGAAGTCATTGTTTCCCCATTCATTATTACCAGAACCTTCGTCTTGAAATTTAGATGTGCTAATTGAAGGAAATGAATGGATTCGTTCCCCTGTAAATTCCTTATCTGCAGGTACCCCAATATCCAAAAAATGCTGAAAAAAACAGAAATTTCATTGAAAAATAGCAATAAAATCAAAGCTTTAAAATAAACGTAAAAAGAAAATGAAAGACCTTTGTTTTTGTAAAATACCGATGAAACTTTTTGTTTCCATATGCAATTTGTTGCCAAATAGTCTCGCTATCACTTGTGATCAATTCGTCCGATATTGCCGGTACTCCTGCGTCTATATCGTTCACAAATGTATATGCTCTTTCAATACTATCCACAAGTACGCTCTGTTCACCACATCTAGAATATCTTCTTTAAAAAACGCGATAGAGAGGGATCGATTTTTGAAACTTCTATTACCCCTAACGTAAATAGTTACCTCAACCACAATGACAACAGATCATCCAATTTTGGCCATACATTCAAGCCATTCTCTTCTAAATTTGCCATAGCGATGAGTTTGGCTCCCTGTTCTGAATACTCAGTGGTAGATGAAAAACTGATTGTCAACGCTTCTTCTCGATTCACTTTTGGGGATTTTCCCACTGCGGACAACTTTCCAGCGATGTTTGCCAATGAACTGTCTGAATTTTTTGTAGGAGAAATCTTCGTACTATCTTGCAGAAAATAATTTAAATTCTTCATATGCGATTTTTTTCGATGATTTTTTGTCAGTGACTTCGCCGGAGCTTTTGCAGATGATTTCATTGGACTTCTCTTTGATTCATCCCATGACTTCACCGCAGTTTTTTGCTCCGATTGTGTTAACTCCTGTTCATCAGCTATATCTTCTGTGGAAGGATCCTCCTTACTAGATTTCTCCACAGAGCTTTTTTCACCACATACTTCATGTTCTCCTTCATTTGCCGACAGTTTTCTCTTTCTTCTCGAAAATTTTTTTGTCTCTATCTTTTTTTCCATCAGCCTGTCTTCATTACTATCATCCTCCTTGCATTTTTGTTGCTCTTCAACGATTTCTTCCAATTGAGGTATCACCGAAGTTCTTTTTCGGCACGGTTTCACTGCAGTCATCTGAAAATCGAGAAAAGTAAACTCAATAGCTGATCATTAAAACTAGAAAATTTAAGTAAAACAAATTTTCACTTTGTTGGGAGTGAGCACAACGCTGTCTGCTTTCTGGACATCTCCATTAGTGCCTAAAAATAAAAAATTAACTGGGCTATGAAAACAATGCAGATGAGACAAAATTTATAAAAATTTCATCAAAAGTGAACGAAATTATATAAAACTTATGTATATGATATAAAACTGAAGTAGAAGGTAAGATGTAATACCTGTGCCATTTGACTCCATACTAGAACAACGAGATCGCGACCGTGTTCGTAAAGCAATTGGCGAACTTTGAGAACTTGAATCTTTCTGTAATTGCTAAGCTTCTATAACTTCTAAAATCATCTATTTCTTTGCAAATGTGTCTGTCACATAAACTAAACAAAATTCTGACAATTCAGATGCAGATGACACTTAAAAAGCTAAGCCAGCAAATGAAAAAAAAGAATCGAGATATTAGATTTACGTATAGGTGAGTTTCCGGATCAAATTTGGTCTACGAAGACTTAACAATGGATATAACCATCAATAGTCCATTAAGAAAAATGCATTGTAGCATTTCCTTTAATAAAAAGGGAGAAAATTTACTTTCGGCAAAGTTTCGATTCTCATCCCTTCCTTTTGCTTGTTATTATCGTCTGATTTTGTTGCGCGAGGTGCTGGAATTACATTTATTTCGACATATAACTTTTCTAATACTAACTGATTTGAACCAATTAAATAATAAAATATACCGTGCTCATCATTGCTAACTCCTACGACATCGGTTGATGAACACGCATTGAAATCCGCCGGCTTCTGCGATGCCAGCCTATGTGAACGTCGTCGTGATGCCACACGACTGTTGGGTGTCAAATCTTTCATAAATGTTGGTGAGGACTTTCCTTGACTGATTACGTTTTGCACTCTGTCCTTGCTTTCAAGACTATGCGTTTTGTCTGTGGTCTGACTTCAAGAAGAAATTCAGAAATTGTCCATAACAGAGAACATGTAGTGTCACTACTGGTCACCAATTATAATCATAATACAAGCATCGTGGTTTGAATCAAAAGGTACTGCAGACAATTTATGATTGATTGATAATTTACCGTTAAAAAGAGCAGAGGGGAAAGTGGTAGCGAAGAAGAGTGGAAGAAGACAGTATCTGTCATGGAAATTGTTGCGTTGTTTTTCGGGGAGAACTGGAACAGATAAATAGCTCAAGTAAAGATTTTATTGGAGGGTAAATTTTTAGACATCATAAAATACTGCTCGGGCAGAGTCAGTCACTGTTTATATTACTGGTGTTGGCGAATACCATCCATAATACAAGTAGTGCTAGAAGTCACTCTGGACATGAAGAGAGAGCAAATTGAAGGAAGGATCAACTTAACGAAAAGCACATCATTATAGTCCTCTGGACACAACGAGAGCTTAATGGTCAGTTGTATTTTATAATCATGTAGCTAGCAAAGCCCATTACAACGAAGCGAGCTTAAAATTAACTTGATATTTTAAAAAAATTTAAAATTTTCAATAGAATTATGCCGCTTTCCCGACACTGATAAAAGATGGAAATAAGGCGAAAGGAGAGAGTAGGAACATGGGAAATAAAAATGAGAAACTCCCAATTCTTATCTGTTGCATTCACAACACTTAAACTTCGCTTCATCTCTCTCTCTCTCCGCCTTCTCATACAGTTTACTCCTCTGTTCTCTGAACTCCTCTTTCGATGCGCTATTTCTTCCCTGGAGTTGTCAATGTGTGGTGAAGTCTTCGTGGGAAAGGGTGTTTTTACCACAGAGTGGAATGCGGTCTGTTCTTAGGAGTAGCTTAGAGGTTTCTAAACATAGCCGAATAAAAGAGCCCATCCATGTCCCATCTTGCTGTATTCACTCATCACTTTGTGACGTTTAGTTGACACGTTTGCAAATGTTTGCTGTAAGGTAATGGATACTTCATAAGTATTTAATAAAACTGATAGTAATGATAATAAATTATAACATCAACGGTCGCGAAAACTATTACAGTATAATCATCAGATATTTGTAGTGAATTAGTGGTGAAGAATGCTCGCCCTCACTCTGTCTTTGAACACATAACTTATACTGCGTTCAGAATTACTTGATCGTAAAGGTTAGAAGTTTACAAAGTGAATCGATTAATCAGGTTTGAAAATCATACGCCTTTTTCAATAATGCATATAGAAGACGCGAATAGACGTCCGAAAAGGATCCAGAGAAAAGGATAGCAATATAAGGACTAAAAGGTACCAAAAAAGTAACAGTGGTAGATCATTCTTACAACAGTGATAATTCGCTCCCGGCTCCCCAGATTTCCGGAATTCTGCATTCTCCAAACCACTCTATGGTTTGGACAGTTCTGCTGGCTCACAACAAATCAAACCTAATTTATTGTACACATTAAAAGTATGCACTCCTTCGCAGCAAGGGATGGTACCAACAGTCTGGAAGTGCATACATGAAGGATGGGGATAAAAGGAGGGATGCATGTTTTATTCCGGAACATCTTCGGAATTGTTCTGGCTCGTAAAGAATATAACTTTCTTCCGGTCTCCACAGAGTTTTCGAAGTGAATGAAAAGACATTCTAAAAGCTTAGAAAAACCACACTAGAAAGAACAAAAGATTTTGGGACCAAAGGAACAGACTGCAAGGGAAATGCAGGATTCAATGTTTTGTCGTCGTCACCCACAACATGAATTGACCTCCCATCTTCCTACTTCACTACGACAGAGCTGCGATGTTCGTTTGCCGTCCCTATAATATAAATATTATAGTTCAATGGAAATAATTTGCGTAATGGCCTGCACGATCTCTACTGTCTTACGAAGAAGTTCGCATCCTCACACCTCTCCCACATCACCAATTTCTTTTACTTATTCGGTCGTTCCCAAAACTTTTGCTATTCTTATCTATTTACTTGCTTCATTGCATTGTCAATTGACTGCAGTAAACTCCTCGCTGAACAAATTATCAATGGTCTGATGCTGTGTAGTAGCAAAAAATGAAGTAATGGCACTGAGGCAACTGTGTCGCGCACTGAGGGTCGACCCTCGAATATCTCACGGAGAAGCAGCGGTGCTGACTGCATTTAGAAGAGATAGAAAATAAAATATATCTTTCCCTCATTCGTGAACAAAAAGCGTCAAAACATTCGTTAACTTTATAATGTCGGCATAGGAAACCTCAAAAAACACTTCACAAACAACAAATCGAAGTTAACCCACAAAGCAGCAAATTTCGGGAGTTTGGAAGTAGTCATCATCCTTCACAATATTTAACGCTTTCATATCGTGCTATTTGCTGCGACCGCGCCTCCGTTTCATTTGTCGTGATGAGAGACGGCGAATGCAGCTGATGGTGTGGGGGTTGGTACGGTGTGGCCTGACCCACCGATCAAGTAAGTGGGTTGTTCCCTCCGGAAAACTGATGTATGCGAAACTTTAGTTTCTGTTGGGGAGATTTTAACATAATTTTGTCAGTGAAACTCGTGCCACTGTTGTTTCCATGTTGTGTTTCTTTTCGTGGCTTCATCTTCTCATTGTTTCTTTTTCCCTCCGGCCGGTGTAGACACCAATGCTTGCTTACTTATTTAGCTTTCCTTTCGCGTTCCCTTCTCCAGCCATTTTATTTGCTGCTGCTGCTGCTTCTTTGGCCACATTTCCCCGTTTGGGCTTTTAATAATACTCTGGCACGGTGGTGCAAGTTAAGTCTTTTGGTGAGTGTCTTTCCTGAATAGGGCAGGAAAGAATAAACCAATGTATTTCTTGTATTCTTTCTTTAAAATATGGATTTTCAGTTTAAATTCGAATTATACTCAGTAAAACCATTTTAGTCAAAACACTCGAAGAATGGCGAAGACTTAGCATTACTGGGGCTAATCAGATTATTAAAGTCTGTTCACTGTATGTCTGTTGTAAAAAAGTAGCTGAAAGATTAGCTTCTTTACTTTGTTTTTATTACGACATAAAAAGTTTACTTTTGCGGGACTTTCTCACCTAGCAAAAGTGAAATATTGGAAGTAATTAAAAGCTTAATGCTTTTAGGTTCTTCCGAATATATTGTAGTATACCTAACTTTTCTAATTATTTGGCTGAATGCCTAGCGATAATCCAGAAAATCTTTTTCTAAAAAAAAGAAAATGGGGACTTAGGAATATTAGTTTCCTCTGATTTTCGTTTCTTAAGTTGTGTGAATTTTAAAACTTTATACTTACGAATTTGCTTTTCTAATCATATTGACAGCTGCACTCAATTGTTTTATTATTTGTCAACGATTGCTTAACATTTCTAGAAGTTTATCACTTACTTTAGTTTTATTTAACGAACTTTAATCAATTTATAGTAATCTACAAAGTCTAGCGGTAGAAGTCTAATGCTCATGGATTTATTTGGAAATTGGGTATATCATTCTCACTGCTGCACTCTAGCCTTTTTTCAATGGCTTTATTTTCAATTTCACGGTTGATTTAATTAGTGTCGAGACATTATTCAATCCTCGTAATTTTCCTTCAGTCGATTTGGTTAGTTAGTTATCCACTACTGTAATAATAACCATAGAGTATTTTTTCTCAGTGATTCTTCAGTAGCATTGATCGTTTCACTTTCTGTAATTTTTGCTTGATTTTCCCTTTTTTATACTTTAATTATAGGTGGTCATGGACTACATAATTCTGTTTGTCTCTACTCTGCTACTGATAATACCCCTGCTAATGATATGGTATGTTTTACAGGTGAAACAAAATTTGCTTTTGTACTTTACTTATTAGATCAGTCAATATGTTGCTGAAGCATTTACGCTATTCTTTATTTCTCATACAGCGCTTACTACACATATGAAATAAATTCATGCTTGAACATCACGACTTTATAAATTGTGAATTAGACATTTTTCTTTTACAGTTTGGGCTGTAGCATAACTTCTTTGATCGAATTATTACACATTTCAATTTCAGTGTTGTAGCAGATAAATGCCAAGAGCATTTATTAATGAAAAAATTATTTTTTTGTCCTTACTGCTCGCTTTTATGTCTAACTATCTCTTCATATCTTTCTTTTTATATTTGATTTTCTTCTAAATTTTCTTAGGAGGTCCAACTTAGTTTTTGTATTTGCGAGTAAATCATCAACATTTATTGTTGGTTGGCACACATCTGTCTAGTTTATTTGTCCTCACTCTTTGTGCTACGTTGCAGTTTATGCTTTTGTGACATTTTCTAGGTTTCGGATACGGAAGCATCGTGGTGTGATTGCGTTCTTTCATCCGTACTGCAACGCTGGTGGTGGCGGTGAGCGCGTCTTGTGGTGCGCTATTAATGCTATGCAAAAAAAGTAGGTATCTAGTCAAAAGCAATTATTTTTTTGATGATTTACCATTTCTGCTTGTAAAAAAGTATACTCTCTGATAACCACTAGACGTGCAAGATTGCTATAGGGAAGGTCTTGAAATTTTTGATGTGTGCTGTATTTTAATTTCCTACTCTGTATTTTTTAATATAAACTGGCAAATTAAATAAGGTATATGTGTTTATCTTCCTTGGAGACCTTAAATCTACGTTTTTCCTCACTCTGATTTTCTAAAATTTTATTAGAGTTTTGTGTTTTTCTCCAGATTTTTTTCATTAATTTAGCAATTTAGCAGTATTTGTAACTTCGTGGTCTTCAAATGGTGATTCATTGCCTTCCTACGTAGATTATTTCCATTAAAGCTTTGTAGAAATGGTGAATGAATTTATACAAACATAAAAATCCGGAACTATTGTTAGAGTGAACGAAAACATCCTATTTTTGTATATTTGGGTGTCATAGGTCAATATGAGAATATAAAAATTAAGTAGACGGAATTTTTCACAAATTTTTGCAAAATTAAAAAAAAGTGTAATATGAACTGAAGCGTAACTTACGGAAGAAGCATTTAGGAGATGGTGGTCGTTAGTAGAAAGTACACTGTTATAAATCTTAATGAATACAAGCAGATAAACAAACATCCAACAAAACAAAGGAAAAATAGTTGTTTCTGAGAAAGTTACTCAAACTCAGTAGCTTTTAAATCACTAATGTTATTCTTGTTATTGGTCAGAAGAGAGTTTCCCATCTGTGAAATTTTCTCCTGTTTCACCAATTATTCGAACAGTTGAATATATTTTAAGAATACTCTAGAGTGAATTTTTTTAGGTATGTCGGAAAGTACCGATATGTGGTCTATACTGGTGATGTAGATGTAACACCCCAAAAAATCTTACAAAAAGCGAAGAACTGCTTCGATATCGAAGTTATTGATACGAATTTGAAGTTTATCTATCTTCGGTACTCTTTTTTACAGTAGTAGCATGTAAAGCAGGCGATAAATTTAACAGAAAATATTGGGTCAATTATAGTTTCGATCACTAGTCAGTTACTGCAATTGTGATAAGTTCTAATATTCTGTATAACATTTAATCAATTAATTATACTTTCTCTGAACTCAAATGAAAAATTACAGAGATTTGTATTGAACTGTGTAATTTTTCTTCATTATTAAGAAAAAACATGAAACACTAATCATTAAATTTTTATTTATAGTACCCGATCTTGGTTAGAATCGAGCAATTATCCACATTTTACGTTACTGTTTCAAAATTTGGCTAGTTTTCTAGTTGGTATTGAGGCGTTGTGCCGATACAACCCACATATTTTTATCGACACAATGGGGTATCCATTTACTCTGCCGTTATTCAGGTTACTACTAACCTTTATTGCAGTCAGATATGTATTTATTATTTCTTCTATTGCTCAGAAAATGATTAAAGGAAAAAGGATAAAGATTTAAAACATAAAGGAGTGCCATACTTAAAGAAGTATTTTGGGGTACAAGCAAGAGCGAGAACATTAGAGTGAGATTAGGAAATGCTACCCTGTAGAGGAGTACAAAAGCTTCATGTTCAAATAGGATGACAGACAGTATCACATTTATAACTAGTTCCCCCATTTATTTTAACAGTACAATCAAGCAAATTTTGTTACATTGATTATGTCTACATATTTTAAATTTTCTTCGAAATAATTATGCTTTAACAAAAACCAAATACTATATAGATGTTCCTTTCAGATGGCTGGCTGGATGCAATGTTGCTTGCTATGTGCACTATCCTGTCATTTCAAGTGGTTAATTTCACTTTAGTTTGTGTTGCCCTCTAAATATTCTTCGTCTTAATGTCAAATTTGGAAATGATTTAGAAATGATAAAATTGGTGGGATCGGCTGAGCTGTCTTACAATAATGCGCAATGGATAGCGAAAAACCAACTCTTTACTTATCTTAAGTTGGTATATTACCGCATATTCGCCATATTCTACTCCCTCAGTGGTATTTGCAGTGAAGTTGTAATGGTTAATGGCACGTGAGTACCTGATTTTTTTTTTGTTCCTAGTTGTTCAATTAAAATGCTAACTCAAACATAGGGTTTATAAATTAATGTATAAAATCTGTAATTAATTGATAAAGATAAGTCATTCAAGAAAAAAAGAGTAGACATATTAGTGACTTGTTGAACAAGGTGTCTGGTTTACTGATCCAATACGTTGCGATTTGTTACTTTTTCCTTTTCTAGGCTTTGGTTTTCACATTACTTGTGGTTTATTGCTTCCAGAATTACATATCCAAGTTTTGGAAGTGACCTTTGGAACTGCGAGTTCTTTTAAATTCATAATTTATCTCATTGTTGATTTTAAAATTTCAGTTGGACTCGTGATCATATTGTGGCGTTGTGGGGTGTTGATGATTGTACATACCTCGTTTATCCACCGTGTAATGTTGATAATCTTCTCAGGTTTTTCACTTGTTATTTATTGAGGGCGGAAGTAGAAAAGAAGATCGTCAAACTTTTTAAAATGGTGTTACATCAGAAAAAAAAAACATTGTTGGAAAATTATGAGAAAACTGATGATGTTATTCCTCTTTTCAGGATCAATTCTAGGGCTGAAGAGTTGCTAAGGGAAGAGAGACTAGTGCAGATGTTGTCAATTGGACAAATAAGACCAGAGAAAGATCATCGGCTACAGATTTGTTTCTTAGCTGAGCTGAAGAAACGATTATTGAAAGAAAATCTAAACTGCAAAGTGGGTTTTTTATAACCATTGTTTGATTTCATTAATCGTTATTAGTAATACAAAAAGCTAATTTTGAATGAATGATTTTGTAAAATTTCCATTGATTTTAAAATCTGCTATAGGGAATAATTTCTCTTTTAAACCAGGAGGGAAAGAGATATCAAAATGTGGTGAATATGATCATTGTTGTAGATTCGATTAGTGATATGCGGTGGATGTCGCGATATGGGCGATGTTCAGCGTGCGAAAGACTTGCAACGGTATGCAGAAGACATGGGCCTTAACAGTGATGACTTGGAATGGGCACTTAATGCATCTGTCGATAAAGTAGCAGCACTGCTCGAAGTAATAGAACTTTTCCACTTATGTTGGAATGTGAAAGTAAGATTCAAATGTGTATCGATTTGAAATTAAGGAATCATTGATCGGTATTCACACTATGCAAAATGAACATTTTGGTATATCAGTTGTGGAGGGTATCGCTGCTGGACAAATTGTGATCGCTCACAATTCAGGTTGCCTAATCTTTTGTTTTTTCTTCGTGCTACGAATGTGACAAATTTTGATAAATGTGATATAGCTGGCATTTACAGGTGGTCCGAAGCTGGATATATTGAATGCGGGTGCTATCGGAAGCAAAACTTTATTTGGTCTGCTGGCAGTTAGTGTGGATGTTAAGTTTTCCCTACAAGTTTTCTCTATTTTTTAATAAAATTACTGGAGCTCTTTTAAAGAACAGGGTGAGTAGAAAAGCATGTTTTAAGATTCCGAGAACTGTCCGAAAAAATGTCAGATTTTATGTTGAATTTCAACTTTTTTTACCTTTCGCTGAATAGTTTTAACAGCAATGTGATTTAAATAGTGCGCCTGACGATCTTAAGAAATAAAGATAACAGAACAAATAACTTCTAGCAGTACACCCAAGTTTATTTCCCATTCCTAGTGTTTCTTTTTTCAAACATAACTTTTAAGAGAGCTGGTAACCTCAACTTACGATAAAAGATTATTGCTAATGAGCAGTACAGAAAAAAAATGATAAAAAACGAAATTAAACAAATAAGGGAAAAATCCTTTATTATCAAAATTTACAATTTAATTTGTCTCTATCAAAATCTTGTTTTAGATTTTGTTAATAGTGCTCTAGAGATAATACAAATGAGTCCAGAGCAACGCAATTCAATACGTGATGCAGCGCGCTATTCAGTGAATCGTTTTAGTGAAAAAAATTTCGAGAAAAGATGGAATTCTGCAATTGAGAAATTATTACCTGCTTATGATTAACTATTCATTTTACTAGGTGTTTTTAATCTTATTAAAGAAGGATGTGTTCAACGTCATCACCTTCCGTATTTCTTTCTTCTTGCTGTTTCCTCCTTACGGTGTACTAGTACTTCTTCGGACCCCTTTTTAGTGTACTTTTCAGTGTAAGAGGCAAAATTTTTTTTTTAATCTTTATAAAACATTGCTCCTTAAAGATTTTGTCTAAAAGTTGTTTCATTTCATTATTCAAATTTTCAGAATAAGTCAAGGTAGGAAGCAGGAAGATAACGTAGGAAAAATTATTTCACATCACACTTGTCCTTTTTTGTTAGCTTTATATCTTCGCAACGTCGATTAGCTGTGAATTTTTGATCACTTTTTATTCTGCCGCTCTTCTTCGACCTCCTTTTATCGGAACTCATTTAGCCGGGCTTAATTCATGAGTAGATCACTTTGAGCAAATCGTAATGAACTTTTCCTTTTTTATATGATTTTGAGAAGATGTTCCGAAATACGGAATTGCTCAGATCACTTGTTTGAATCATAATACAACATTTTTTGAGGAGTCGAGGGGAAGGCAATGTTTTATTGCCCTAGAGCTAAGAAAAAAGATGGAAAAATAGAACACCGCGATTATCGTACCATTAATTTAAATGCGTCATTCATATGAACTCTGAGATTTGTGCAGTAAGTCGTGGTGCAGGTTGTACTTATTGTATGTACTTTGCTTAGCAGTAGAAATTCTGTGATTACTTCATTTCAGCGTGAACCTAGGATGTTTACGTCTCTGAAAAAGCCGTGAGAGTTACATTATGATTTGGCTTACAAGCTTCCAAGAAATTTAATCATGTATGTTACACATACGTAAATTGTCTTTTTGTATGTGTGCATATATATTTTTGTAATAATAGAACTTGGTTGACTTATTTTTGTCTTTGGTGTTTCACTTTTTGTCTCGAAAATTTCTATTTTGACTCATTTTATAGGTCGGCCTTCGATTTTAATGATACGTGAAAATTTATTTATCTTGGATTGCATGTCCAATTTATAGTGGCGAGTGATGTCATAAACGTTGTTAATTTGTAGTTTTTGTATGTTGGTTTTTATGTACTTTCCTACCTGTCATATCATCTTTCGAATCTTTTTTTGTTAACTGAATTAAAGTACACACTAATAAGTTGTGATTTCAAACTGTTTGATAAAGCAGCCCTACTGATATGCAGATCTTTCTCTATAAGTATTTACCTTCCAATCGCTCACGATTTAATACTGTTTACTGATGGAAACGGTGTTTTCTTGTAAGAAATTTCCGGTTTATTCTAAGAGACAACTTTCGCTTGGTAAGAATTACAGAAAACATGTAACTGTCGAAATACTGATAAGTCGGAAGTTTGGATTAATGAAAAAACTCGTAATCAAAATCTTGATGATTAGATATTGCATATATAAATTTCTTCTCACACTTTCCGATCATTGACTATAACGGCAAAGTCGGAATAATTCCGATAGTCCAGTTAATCATTTGTAATGGTTACGCCCTTTTCATTATGCTTACTACTTGTCATATTTTTCATCCACCTGTTATAGATTTAGATTTTTACAACCCTATTTCATAAATATAGAATAATCTATGAATTTAAGAGAGTGCAATCTGGATACGTGCACATTATCGAGATTCTTGTCCAGCTTTCTGGGCTCTCGATGAAGGTTTTTTCAGTACAAGTGCTTCACAAAGGCCCCGATGGCAAAGCAAAACCCCTCAAATCCACCCATAATTTGAGCAGTTTTAGTTTCTTCCAGCGGAGTTCTGTACAGGTTGGTTGATCAACCGTTGAATTGCTTGTTCGGAGTAAGATGGTTTCCGGAATGTCATTCTCGGTGTTCCTTCATTTGAAATTAGTTTAAAATTTTGTGACTAGAAATGGAAACTAATAAAAGGTGACTTATTATGTTGAAATTTTCACCACTTGAGGTGGATTGAATTAGATCGTAGAAACTTTTCATGCGAAAGCATTTGTTTGCTTTCTTGAATATAATAATGTAAGCTGGTTTTCAGGAATTCATGATTTTTACGGGGAAACTACTGGTTGAGCGTTCCGCCTTATCAAGTCGAAGTTCCGTGAAAGAAAATGAATATTTTTGTCATATGTAAGTTAAAATTTTTTCTGTATGTTAGATTTCTCATGTCTGAAAGGTCCTTTTTGACATTCTTGAATTCTATGCCTCATATTTAGAAATTACAAATGGCATAAATTTTATCTCCAATAAAAATTTGCTCACTACGCGTGGCTCATCTCTTGAAGGTCTTTGATGTTCAGATTTGTACGACAAGATGGATTATCGGGCATTTGTATAACAGATGCAGAATATCAGCAGCGTGTTGCATTCACTATGTTACGCCGAGTCTTGGACGATTTTGCGACTAAAGTGCCATCAGTCCAATGGGTTTGTGTAGTTTTTTCTTTTAGTTTCATTTTTTCTTTGTTCCACTTTTTTCCTGTGAGATCAGAATCAGTTGAACGAACATCCAAGGAATTCAGAATTCAGACTTCGAATCAAAATCAAAAAAGATTGAAAAAAGTGTTAAATAATCGATGTGAGCGTATAACTCGTGGTACCTAGCTTTAAACCAGAAAATGCGGGAATATTTATGAGGGAACGTAGGAGTTAGCAATTAACTTAAAGCTTATTGACAGCTCCTAACAGAATTTTCTATTCGTAATATGTTAATAAATGTATTTTTGAACTTGATTGTCTATTCAGCGGAAGCCTTGTGAGCATAATTTTTTCGTGAAACCATCCAGCAATAGCAAATTATTTTCCATTAATCAAAGAACGAAGAATATCAATAAAAGATAAGCAATCTGATGAATAAGTAATTTTTTGAGAATGGAATTGGAATTTTTTTTATCCGTTTTGATAACGCTTTGGAAGAAAAAAACAAAAAGTTTTGCTTTGCTAGTAAAAATTCTCTCCATTGATTAAAAGCACTTGAATAGTTTATTAGAGAGCCTGGTTCATATCGGCTCTAATTAGATATGTGGTTCTCCATCAAAGCTTTCGATATCACAGAAGAAATATAAAAGTACTGTTACATTCTTGTCAAAATTGCGGCTATGAAGAAGTTAAGGTAGTTCAAGATAGTTTACAATATGGTCGGAAAGCCTCGCTCTGTTAATTGCCTTCTGTACTGTCTGATGAAACTAAATTTTCAACTGTGGATCACCTTATGGAATTTCATGATACGAACCTTTTTGCTCTTTACAGAAATCGGAATGCTTAAAAAAGTGTAGACGCAGTATTTTTTAGGCGACAACACAAAGGAATAAGGGCAATATTGAAAGCGAGATTTTAAATTATGGTAACTAAAAATGCAAGTAGTGATTTGGCCATTTTCCTGTTAAAATATTTTCGAACATACTGTTTGCTTATTATATGTTTTTCAATTAACGGAAGACTGGTTTGAAATTTTCAGACACAAATAAAATCTGAAAAAGATTGCACTTACACAGGTTTGCCGGAACTACTGATGAAATGGCAAAATCCTCGTGAAGCAGATGCGATGACACGAGTTCAGGTCATTAATGAATTTTTTTCATTTTGTGTTTATAAAAGAAGGTTTAATCAAAATCTTTAGCTGTACTAGTGGAAGTTTGCTTGTTGGTTATTTCTTAACAGAAGTAGAATTTTCTTCGCTACAGTGCTGTTGGCTTCCTACTGCCTTATAGTAACAGCCATATTGTATATACATCTTCAGGAAGAAGTAGAAGAGACGAAAGTAGTACTGCATAATACGATACAGTCAGTACTGGAACGTGGTGAGAAGCTCGATGATTTAATCGCTGCCAGTGAAGGCTTATCTAATCAGAGTAAATTATTTTATACCCAGGCGAGAAAGATGAACAAATGTTGTAGCTGGACTTGAATGCTCTCATTTCACATGTTTCTTGTTATTTTAATATATTTTTAAGTTGATTCGCTCTTTGTCTTGTAAGTTTTTTTAATGTCTTCAAAGATCAGTGGCATTGTTTCCTTTCACTTCTGCATACCTTTTGATATTAAGGCATTTCACTACTCCATTTAATCCGTTTATAAGTGGTTAGAGCACTCAGTCGATAAATAGAATACAAATAGTTAATTTGGCTCATTTCTCTCAAATTTTTTTTAAGAAGTTAGTGTTTTCCGAAATTCGCATTGAGTATATCACCACGTGCTGTTGAACTGAGAAAAGGAACATATGCTTTTTAATTCTCGTGTCATTACTGTAGATTTACATTTTTCCAAGTGGTAAATGTTCACATTTTTGACCGTTAAGCACTTCAACACTGATGTGAAGGCCACAAGACACTGGTGGGTAAGCAATTGAACTGAAAACTTTTGAATAAGAATTATTTATGATTTGAAGATTATGGTAATACTCTTTAACCATTCCCGGAGAATTTATCAAAAATAATTTTGAATTTTTATAGTTTTCTAATGCTTAATGATATTGATTTAACGCCGTAAGTTAAATTGGATATGTATCGCTATTAAATCGCTGCATCTGGACGTCTGTTTCGCTTTGTTCAAAATTGCTTAAAAGGGTGAACCAAAGGATAGGCTCTTGAACTACCATATCCCCTATCGCTATCATGTCTAAACTTTTTCCTGTCCAGCTATGATAACAATCTTATGAAATACAAGTCAAGGCAACTAATCTCAATTTATGAAAACATTTAATGTTACCTTAGGAAATAACCAAGCATTCCTTCTTATTTTAGAAAGTCATCAAAAGTTGTATGGCACTGATGACGGCAATTTTACTGTAGAAAGTGATGATAAACTGGAGCCTATGAGTAGAAATTTTCAAGATTTTAGAAATCTATAATAAAATGTGTATATTTTAAGATTCTAGTTGATCTCGAAGCATTGCCGACAAAGCATGGATAGATAGTTTCTTCAAATTTGGATTTTAGCTGTGACAGACGTTGGAGGGGCCTTCGTATCTACCTGTTTACTCTCTTATCATATCTTTTTTCCCACGAAATTCAAAATTTAATTCTGCGGTCAGTTATGATAATCCTGCGTGGGATTCCACAATTCGTTGCATGCGACGCATGGCTCATCTGATTCAGAAGTATAATTGGGAAGATTCCTAAATGATTCGTTAGTAGTTCGGAAATTCTTTCCCTTTTATGTTTCTCTCGATGTGTAAATCATCTCTCTCCACATTTTCCATTGTAACCTCTCATCTCTTTCACGTTGTGTTCTGTAAGTGTTGTATGTAATAAAAAATGAGTGAATGATGACTTCTTCCTCGTTCTTATTATTAAGAATGTTGGTTTTTCTGATGTCAGGATCTCTACGGAGGGACTGAGGTGTAATTCATTTTGGATGGTTAAGAAGCAGGTGAAACTAAGGAAAGGGAAGGCATATACTTGTATTGCGAAACTGCTTTTCAACTGATACTAATTTCTCATTTCTGAGCTCCCAGTGATGCAACACTTTCTTACACATTTTCACATACCGTGTGTTACCACTGTAATTCAACTGTAAAGTCGGTCGATTACCTCACATTTAAGAAAGTGCCGACATTGTTCAGTAAGTTTTTCTGAAAGACGTTAGTCTTTTTTTTCTGGGCGATGGAGGAACCGCGGGCAGGAAACGAGAAACTGAATGTTGGGAATAAGGAAATGATGGCTGCTGGTGATTCGGAGATAGTGCAGCAAAACGGTGAGGAGATCGGTGATGGTAGTACTCAAAATATAGCGGGTCGGAATAGTCCGACCGCTGTAATTGATCTCAAAGAACTCACTGAATCTGCTCTCATAAAGAAATTTGAGGTAATAGTTTTCGTTCGATTGGAATGACTTGCAGTTAAACGGAAAGCAGAAGTAGTGACAGGACAAAGATTTTGTAGCTTACAGTGGTGTTGTATAGTTGCACCTGCTACTATCAAAACTAGTATTTACTGATTTTTTTGCAGTCGTTGACTGTTGGTGGAACATCGGCCGCTAAGCACATTACCGAAGCCCAGCGACATAAATATCTTTTTTGGGACACACAGCCGGTTCCAAAAATCAGTAAGTTTATTAAGAATTTTGTAATGCGATTGCGTTTCAAGGGACTTATTTAAAGTAAACCGAAAATGAAAAATGTGACGCAGGTTTCAGGATTTTGAGTAAAAATTTTCACATTAATTCACAGATGAAATGGTGACAGAAAACAGAGCCATCGAACCGCCGTTGGATATCTCAGAAGTACGTGAGGAACCATTCTCACTACCAGATCCTTTCTGTTGGTGCGATGTTGAAGTCAATAGTGTAAAGGAGCTTACCGAACTGTACACATTATTGACAGAGAATTACGTGGAGGATGATGATAACATGTTTCGATTTGACTACAGTCCACAGTTTTTGCTTTGGTTCGTGAATTTTTTTCCTGTAGCATTCTGGAAACAAAAATAACCAAAGGGCATTATTATTGATTAGCTATCCGTAAACGATGAAAATAATGAGTAGCTAGAGGTCTAGATAGAAGAAATAGTCATGTCCAGTAGTTATACCATTTATGTATAAGCTTATTATGGAGCGATAGTAAAAGAAATCTAAACTTGTTGAAAAATTATTGGTGTGTATGATAAGCAATAAAGGTCTTATTGCATGTGTGTTGTAACTTGAGGAATCTTATTGTCTCATAACTATATTAGCACTTATAGAAGTAATCTACTTGACATTTTAAGCAAATTCCAGGGCCTTAAAAGCTCCGGGATGGATGAAAAAATGGCATTGCGGTGTTCGAGCAAAAACAAGTGGAAAATTAATCGCTTTTATTTCTGCCATTCCTTCAGTTATACGGGTTTATAATAAAGTTGGTACTTTACGATTTCAATGCCAAGAAGCGGTAATCTTACCAGCAGACGATTTAATATATAGTGTATAATATATAGGATGTTATTTCAATTAAAAAAAAAGTTACTTTGCAAAACTTCAGAAACCATACACCGTGTCTAGATTGTTGTTGAGATGCATCGTAAAATAATCGCCATAATTTACATATTTGTATGGGCTTACTTTTCAGTTATTACATTATGCTGTCATTTTTTTTAGTGCTTTTATTGAGCTTTTCTTCAAAAATAACTTTATTTTAGGTAATTAAAATGGTAGAAATTAATTTTCTTTGCGTGCATAAGAAACTTCGCTCAAAAAGAGTAGCACCAGTATTAATTCGTGAGATCACTCGCCGTGTGAACCGAGAAGGAATTTTTCAAGCAGCATTCACAGCCGGTGTCATCTTACCGAAACCTATTGCGACATGCAGGTATTGTATGTTTAAAAAAAACAGCTGATCAGCCATGTTTTGATTTCACTGTAGATCTTGCGCTGTGTAAATAGAATTTTAAAGAACATTGTTAATAAAGTTCAAACGCAGAAAGCCAAATCAAATCTAACTAATCGGCTTATTTTTTTAAGATACTGGCATCGATCGTTGAATCCAAAAAAGCTTGTTGAGGTGAAATTTTCGCATCTCTCGCGAAAAATGACGATGCAGAGAACTCTGAAGTTATATAAACTTCCGGAGGTATATTTTATCTAAAATTAATCGAAACTTCTTATATTCAAGTAATATTAATCGTTCTTAGACAAATTAATTTTTGGGTTCAGTAATATTGAAAGAACCACTCGTGGAGTGTTTGACTTTATGAGTCAAAACACAGACTCATAAAAAAACTCAAACTCATAAAAAAAAGCCAAAACTCTGTTAGCTATTGTTATTTCAGCAACCAAAAATGGCAAAGTTGATACCGATGGAGAAATGTCATATTGATAGTGCGTATGACTTACTACAATGTTATCTAAAGAAATTTGATTTGTCTCCTGAATTTACTCGAGCTGATTTCGAGCATTTTTTTATGCCACGTGAGGATGTCATATACACTTACGTTGCTGTGGTTCGTTTGTTTTTGCAGCATCAATTTCTGCTACTTTATTAGGGAATTATTTAAGTTATAATAAACTTTTTCGTCTTACTGAACATCTCAAGGTACTGAATGGAAAAATTTATATTTACAATTAAAAATTTGGGTTAAACGAAAATGTGTTATATCCATATAGATTCTGAAAATACTCCACACACCAAAAATTTTTAGAATGAAGACGATAAGAAAGTAACCGACTTGATCAGCTTTTACTCACTGCCTTCATCGGTCATGCATCATCCACAATATAAATCAATTCGTGCGGCTTATTCGTTCTACAATGTTGCCACGTCAGTAACTCTTAAAGAACTCGTCAGTGATGCTCTTATTCTTGCACGAAATGTACGGTTCTTATTGAATTATTTATTGTTATTGATTATTAAGTTAGATGTGCTAAGCAGAATTGAGAAAAAAAACGTTTTTATTCAATTTATTGTTTCTGTCATGGAAAAAAATTGATGTCACATTTATTAAGAAAATTCATATTAAGCCTGTTTAGTAAATAGTTCTTTTGACACGCAGTGGTGGAAGTAGCAAAACACTGGCCAAGTTATTTGATGTTGCTGTTGATTGTATAATTATAAATGAATTTGGGAAGTCATTTTCTGTATTTTGTAGTGCGGCTTTGATGTGTTCAACGCACTTGATCTCATGGACAATAAAGAAATACTGGAAGATCTCAAGTTTGGTATTGGTGATGGAAGTTTGCAATATTATCTGTACAACTGGAAATGTCCCGATATCGCACCGGATAAGATTGGTCTTGTGCTACAATAAGTTTATTCTTCTGAACTTATAATTGCTAGAATTATTCTTGATTATATTTTTATGAAAATTTTCATACATTTATCAGTGAAACTGTGCCAAAAGTAGGTATTATCTGACATAAATTTGGGGTAGTTTTTGTCTTTGGAAATACTGCATACTGCATTCCAAAACCAAAATTTTCTAGTTTCAGTCGTACATGCAATGCAAAAGTATCATGTGGTTAGTAAACCACATGAAATTAACTTTAAGTAACCCAATGATTCGAAAGCAAAGTGAATGTGGTTTGTAACTTGAAACTTGAAGGAGATGTAGGTATTAAAATATGCATTAATTCTGATAAAAGAAAGGACTTTCATTGTAACGGATTATTATTTGTATATTGGGTCATACTTTCTGAGATACTAGTCAATCTTCAGTTAACATTTCTTTGCTTTGCAATAGATTTAAACAGTACCTATTGCTTCTCTCATCGTTTGAAGTCACTAAATTCCAAGATCCGAGAACGTCTCTGGAACATTTTATCTACAAAATATAATTCATACAATGTGCTGTTTAATCAAAGCATTTGTTTATTTCCGTAAATAAATTAATAATGTAAATGATTTTGTGTTATATTATTAAAAGGTAGACTAGTTATTCACCTTTGTTTTCGTAAATTTCGAGAGAGATTTCTCTAAATATTCGCATCATAGTTAAAAACATAATTAAAGGATTTTTTTTCCTTTGCTTATCTTAAATGAATCTTTGTGGGACATTTAACCTGTTTAGTAGCGGTATATGGATCTAAATTTTGATATATACGAGTGATGCTGTTTGATACCCTTTCATTCCTACTTTGTTCATATATAATTCATGATTCATCTTCTTTCATAAATTTTGCTTCTTCATTACTCATTGTTCGGGGAGTTCGGATAGTAATGTGAGATTTCTTTGTTAGCTTAAACTTAAGATCTCAACAGCCACTGGCTGGGATCTTAAGAAGCTGTAAATGCCTAATTACTTTCTGATGGATATCGCTTCTCAATGGATTTTATCATTTCCAAACAATAATTTATTGCTGTTTGAGAAGGAATAATAGATAACTTGTAATCCTTCCTTTTTTGAAGAGTTCAGTATTTGAAAGGAATTTAGTGATTTTCTGTTTCTTGCGAGTTATTATTGCTGCATGTTATGCATTGTTTGTGATCGTTATTGTTCCGAAATGCAGAATTGAAACTGATGCTTTCGTCTGCTTCGAACAGAGAAACAATGCCGTACTAAATGACTGGACCTTTTATTATTGATCAATTAGATGGTTGTGTTAGCTTACATTACTTATTGCTGTTGTCGATGCAGTGTGAAGGATTTAGTCAGAGTGGCGGCATTTGCATTTTCAGTTTCTTTCATCGCCTTAATACTCTTTCTTTCTTCCATCGCTCTTCTCCGTTATCAGACGGTATGTGAAATGAAATTGAGCAAATTTGCCATCAAATGACTGAACTCATACGCACTGAGTATTGGTTGAACTCTGCTGGTGATAACTGCCTCAAATCTTATCATTTTTGCTTACTTTATTTATCAAGGTTGTGATGAACTTGGTAGGAGAAATCGAAAAAAAAAATTCTTCATTTTTGCGATCACTTTTGTCGAGGTCATGCAGCATTTATTGTTGAAATAAAAAAACAGGACGTTTGATCTCTTTAATTTGAATACTATATTTTGCCAACGTTCTGCATCAGTTCATGTCGTTGACATCAACATTAGCGGAGTTTCAAACCACTTAAGACGTCGCGAACAGCTGGGCGATCATTGGCCATGAAGATGGGAAAATGGTAAGTGGAACTGATTTCGGCGTTTGTAAGGTATTCAGTCCGGCAAGTATTGGTTTTCACGAACTTTCCATACGCTTATGTGGTGTGGTATCTTTCCTCTCTTGAGCTCTTACCTCCTCTTTACTGCAGGTGGGCTATTTTCTGTTCCTGAGTCCTCCGGATCTGCCCTAGGGTACCTTTTCCTTGGAGACGTTAATATACACATTTTGAATGAACTGGCAAATCCAATTTATTACATATACCTAATGCTGGTTTTATTACGTCTGCAAATATCTTAGATCAGAATTAGTTATTGCCTTAGTGTAGTTTTTCCCATTCTGGAAACTGGATGGATAAAATTGAATAGTGTGATATAAGGCATGGGGTTAGTTGCCTATTGGAAGCTGGCACTCCCTGAAGCGCCTTTCGCTTCTTTCCCTTGCGGTCTCTTTGTGTCGTTCCATCTTCTGAGTATCATTTAATTACATTCTCTGTGGAGTGATCCTTGCTTGTGACTTTCTATTCGTGTTCCTTGGGCTTAAATGTTGAGCGGTTTTTGAAAACTTTGAATAATATCACGAGTTTACAGTTCTTCATGTTCCTGAACTTGCTATTTCTTTATTCATTCGGCTATTTTATAGAATATCGGAACTGAACGGTAAGATCAGAAGCTGCATAGCAGTAGCTTACATTTTCTGATCTGGCTAGTTACGTCTTTCTTATACTGAGTGTGTTTTATCTAACTTGTCTGAACCTAAGCCTGAAATGATTTCGTTCAAAACTTCACAGCTAAACACTGCTGGGAATCGAGTCAGTGGGACAGTTCAGGTGCTCCTCCGTAGGTCATTGATACATTTGTGAAAGAATAAACTTACATTACTTTATACATATAACATGGCGACCTCTTTGCTTTTCCTTGGCTGTTGATCTGTGTCCTCACATCCTCCCACTACGTACTTCACCGACTATAAAGCCCTTTACCGCCTCCATTTACACTCATCCCATCCCACACGTACAGTGAACTTATATATGATGTGCTTCTACTATGCATGTCTATCAAATAGAAGTCGTGCCATACCACCCATGATGGGAAGAAAAAAGACAGCAGCAAGTTGTGTAAATTTGAGAAGCTCCGAACTTTCGAGTTTAATGTATTCTCGCAGTACAGCTCACTGCCACCCGTGGGTTGTACGACGGAACGTTTCAATCCTTCTGCGTGAGAACTTCATTCTCATTCTCATGGCTTCGTGCCATAGATGTCTGTCTGTGCAGCGTGGTATTTCAGTTTGTGGATGACTGAATTGCATCGCTTCGTGATTGATCAAATTGCAGAGTCTCGCAATTATAAATATAGAAGAATTGCAATCCTTGAACTTTGAACGATTATTATTGCTATTGTTATGTTGTTATTGCAATTATTATAATTATTAAATTATATTATTCATAAAATCAGCTTGGATTCCCCAATTCTGCTTGTTCCGTGCATTCCTTTTTCCACGTCATGTCACTCAACTTTGTTTCGTGTCCAGCAATGATGTCAAATGATGTGTTGTGGTAATTAAAATAAAATAGCTTTATAATAGTACAGCATTCTCACAATCACACATCAGTTGTTTGAGACGTAGGATTGGATCAAATGGTTCATAATAACCGCATGAGTTGTTGGGTACGAATTGCAAGTCAACTCCGAACATGCATGTCTCACCTCGTCAATCAAATCTACTTGGCTGAGAAGAACAGGCTTGTCTCACACAGACAAAACAATAAAGCCGTCCCTCATGAATATTTGGCTCTTTGCTTTTGTTGTTCTTTTCACCGTCCAAAAAGGACTTTCAGACGAGATTGGATTCGTGGTACCGTTGACAAATCTGTTAATCTATAGATCCAAACTTTGAAGTTTGCAGTTTGATTAGAAGTGTAACATCGGTTGCACAGATGAAATAATTAAAATCTTTGTGATTTTTGGATTTATAGCAAAATCCTCCCAAGATTCCGATATATTTAATTAATCAATTACAAATTTTAACAGGAAAACCTGAAAGCGAAAGGGAAGTCCTATCTGTTATTTCTGCCACAATCACTGTGGATAATTTTGCTTGGGTTAAGAACTAGTCAGTCTACTATCCAGTGCTGTACAAAACGGATCACTACCCAGTGTGCTTTTATCACTTTCAAAAAGCGATCATTTAATTGAAAATAGAAATTGTTTAGGGGATGCGCAGTTAGTTCTCTGCTAAATAATAACAAAATGAAACGTGAACTGTTCCTTCATTAGTGTTCTGAATCACGAAGGTTATGTATGTATGTATGTATGTATGTGTGTGTGTGTGTGTGTGTGTGTGTGTGTGTGTGTGTGTGTGTGTGTGTGTGTGTGTGTGTGTGTGTGTGTGTGTGTGTGTGTATGTAAATAGAAATAAAACATGAAGGGAAAGATGTGATGGAGAAAAACTAATAAAATTTCTTTTATGTTGGCGAAGCATTTTGTTAATTACACCTGGACGTAAACGAAATTATTGCTATTAACGCTTTCCGGCCAAATGAAAATTTGAGATATCATCCAGCCGTGATGAGTTCAGAGCACATCATTTGGTGGAATTCCATTTCAAAAATGTAAATTTTAGTGCAGTTGTTTTGGCACTCCGATGACTCGTCCTCTTAACACGGTTATTAGTAAAAAAAGGTACTGTCGAGCACTTCCAAACCTGCTCTCAGCCCACCCTGTTTCTGCTCTGTTTTCCGTCCACAGTCTGATTTAACGATGATTTTCAGTTCACTTCTGAATTCACTCTTCTCACACCTCTTTCATTCGCCACTGCCGAATTTATAATTTTCTACCTTACTGCGTTCGTTTCATCATCTCACATTCCTGCCAGCTATTCCCTTCCGGAGTACTTCTTCTCTTCCTGATATAATCAAACTGTGACATCAATCCAAAAGCGAAATCTTAACTGATGCAGCACTCCAAGCCTAACTGTTTTCGTAACACAATTTTCTGAGTGTATTGTTTTGCTTACTAATAATGGATGATTTTCTCAGACATAGCGAAAAAAATAGGCTGAGGGAAATCAAATCAGTTTGCCGTGCCATCTCGGCATGTTTGTAAAAACTTCAAGTTTGAAGAAATGGAGAAAGATGAGCTTTACAATTGCTGTTCCATTCCTAAGGAACCTTTGTGAAGAAGGAAAGCAGTGCTGGATGACCTCCAACATCTATGTAATACACGTGACATGGTTATTCATTAAGTTCGGTAATTACAGATACTTTCAGGCCATGGCAGTGAAGCGACTCTTTGCTGTACTTTTCCTCAGCTGCCTTACAACAGTGGTTGTGCTCTCGTTTATCCATATTTTCACCCTTCTGACCGCAATAAATCTATGGAAAAGCGAACAGATTATCTTGAAACCCTCATCTATCGCAATCCTCACCACTACAGAAGACTCCTTCGACTATGATGACAGGGTATGAGCCGTAATTGTCTTTGGATCGCACTCTTCCATCTCACTGTTCCTTTGAAGCAGTAGTCACTGATACCTAGTGGAGAAATATTTTTAGGAATCAAAAGGACTTTAGTAGCAAAACTTCTTTCATCCACATAGCAACGCCTTCACTTCTGAAATCAACAAATGGCAGCTTCTCGTTTCGAAAAAAGAAAAAGGTAACCGGGCGCAAATTGGATGATTAGCCCATCAGCGGAAAGAAGGTGGAACGCAGCATTCCTACAACCTTTCAAGTTCTTCTCTTAAAATACTTAATTGCAGACATACGTAATGGCTGCCTACATAACCTCCTCCTCAGTGATAAGGTTAACGACAATTCGCAAGTGTAAGACGATTATTGAGCTCCGTCTTCATCTGAAGACAAATCAATCTAAATCGCTAACTATTCCACTAATTCATAAGCCAATCCTAAAGTGCCCGTGGTTCTACGCCGTCAAGTCAGTTCCTTCCTCCTATCATTAACTTTAGTTTATCATATCAAGTAAAGTTGTCGTTACATTATCACTGTAATAATTCAGTTCATATTTAGATGTGATTTTGTCGGCTATTTCGCTATGACATTGCATCGGAAAGATTTGCATCAATTGTTAATGATAAGCCATGAAAAGTTACCAAAGGCTTATATATCGCGAACAGATAGGCCTTCATTGCAAGTGCCAGTTCTGCTGCGTGAGGCACGTGTGATACCAAATCAACCACGCAAGCACTATCTTGCTGTTTGCTTGCAACCAATCTTCTTGTTGGCTGACTGGACATTACTTGTGCAGTTTTTTGAGGTAAGTTAAAGAGTGTATGTCATTACTTGGACAATGCAACAGCTAATTAATGAATGTTCTGATGTTGCAAAAGTTGCTTCTATTCATCAACTTACCCAGTTAGATCACTTTTTTTCATGAAATGCCTCCTCATGGAATATTTACAGATTTGGATTGCACAAGGTGTCACCAAATTTTGCGTGTACGTGCAGTCAATGACGGCTGAAGTTGATGCATTGTTACGCGTTTATGAGCGTTCAAAAGACGTGGAAATTGAACGAATTAATTGGGCTCTACTACCGACAGGCGGTGTTACTTCATCTAAAAACGATCCAAATTTACGAGTTTATAGAACTGAAGTGTGACATTCTCAGTGTAATTTAACAAACAAATTATTAAAATAATTTCATTGTAACGAGGCTGAGAGGTAGTTGGGCAATAAGCAGATTGGTTTTTGAATTATATCAGGTGTTTTGAGTTACTTAACAGGGATTCTTGCCATGAGTTGCAGACAAAAGGTGTGAATTGAGTTGGAAATTAGGTGCACGTTTCATAGAGCTATCTATTTCAGAGGCTCTTTCTGCTTAAGCAGAGAATGAGAAAAGCACTCCAACAAACTGTCAGACGTCCTCAAACGCATTTCTATTCATTTGTTTCCTTTTCAAATATGAAAAATACCAAAAGACTTCCCCCGAGAGTGCTGTAAACAATGAACTTCTAAAATCTATTTCGAGTAAAATGATGTCGAGTGCAGGCATCACTAAATACCGCTCTACAGGTGACCACTTCTATTAACGACTGTCTTTTGCGAAGTCGTGGACATGCAAAATACGTGATTTCTTCTGATCTGGATGAAATTGTGGTGACGAATAAAGAATCATCGTTGCTTAACTTACTGAACAGTTTGCAAGCAAAGTTTGAAAGATCAGCGGCATTTGTCATCCGTAGCAGTTTTGCGCTCTTTGAGGTTAGTTTCTTGGCTTTAGCAGTTTTCCCGAAATATTGCAAAGTATCGAAATATAAGATTCCTCCTCGCCAGTGTCATAGTACGAATATGTTAGCATTTTAGGAGAAAAACACGGTGCTATATTAATGATAGAGTTTTTGTGGGAAGGCGGGGAGATGAAACGAGAACGAAATGGTTCCTAATTCGATAAAAGAGATTGGAAATAAGCGAGAAGTCGCAAAATCTGAATAACTAAAAATATTTCACCGGTTAGAAAGTGCCGTAAGCACTTTTTAGAACCATTGGGCTAATGTTTCCAAGCCAGCAGATATTGATTTCAGTGGTTTTGCAAATATTTCTCTGGAAAACTATGTTTGGCCAGCTGGTTTTCGCAGTAAAGTAAGTATTCATTTACAGTTCGGTAACTTTTACCACTTAAAACTAATATTATTCCTCACTATGCCTGGCTTAATTCGATCAATATAATTATCACAGTGATTTTTTTCACTTTTATTATTTTCTCGTGTTTCCTCAGTGCTCGAGCATCATTTCAGGTAATCATGATTCCGGAACACGTATACAGTGCACATGTACATCAGGTGTTACAACCGGAACCCGGGAAGCGTGTGACGGTCGTGCCACCCGAAACTGCTCTTGTTTTTCACTTAAGGTTTATTAAAATTCTTAAGTGTTCCAAATTTAAAATTATGATCACTTCCAAGTCCAGCAAAAAATACTGATTATATCATCACCGGTGATTAAGGGGAAATTTAGTGACGCTTTAACAAATAACAGGTTTTTCAATAGTGGAGATTCTTACTGAGTAGATTAATCTGTTACCTTTTCTCCTGGCAGTGCACAATCTTCTGCGGGTGGGACCCAGAATTCACAAAAAATTACAAATTGTTGCTTGCCAATCAAACTTCTTTTTCTGGTTTTTGAGACGAGTGATGAGAGATAAGCTGTGGTCATCAAACACGACAGTGAAAACCAGTGCACTTGCTCGCTTTATTGACCCGTGCAACAAATCTTGGGAAAACCGGCTGAAAGTGATCAGACAAATTCCTGAGGCTAAAATATTGCACGGAAATGAATGGCCTCAAAGAGGAAGCAAGGTTTCAAGCGTTATTTTCCTTTTGAGATGTTTACAAGATAGCTATATAAATGACACTATTCTACCTTGAAAATGCACAATGACCCTATCCATTCTTTACGTTTCTCACATCTCAAAGCGAAAGATATTTTCTGACAGCACTTTATCATCTAAGAAATAGTTATAAGAAGTCAATTAATTTCATCGCACATTGTCTACTGGTTTTGAGTCGAACTTTTATCACTACAGCCGCCTAGAATTAAATGAAAAAACTGCGCCACCTCTTTCAACGTTTCAGGAATCTGAAAAACTCATAAATCATAAGATGCCCGCTCGTCATGTCTTTAAAATTTTGCAATGATGCTTGCTAGATTTAAAGAAGAGTTATGGACTGTGGGAATCAGGAGTTGAAAGCTGTCGGTGAAAATACGCAAGAATTTCTCTTTGTTTTAATAATGCCAGAAAATTATCTGGGTGCTAGTGGTAGTAACGCTTCAAGAAAGAGGCGTAGTGCTCCGCATTTGAGTGTTTACTTAAGCAGTAGACTTAAGATGTAGACTGACAAAATAATTTATTCCCAGTTCACTTTTGACCTTTGACTTTAGGTAATGGAGGAACTAGAAGCATGTCGCGAACAACTTGAATCCATGCAAAATGACACCTGCCATTCACCGTTTCGTTGTGTGTCCAAAATTAGTTCCGTTACAACAAACGAATGGGTCATTGCACAGCAAACATGGACCATCTTGTAACAGTATGAATGATGGATGTGTGTCCACGATGGGTATAGTTACCCGTTGAAAATATTTTATAGTGCTACCTCCAAGAAGCTACCCGAAATGTCCTTCTTCCGCACAGTGTTTTGCACTCCCACTGTTTCAATTTCAGTTAAATGTAATGATTTAAGGTAATTCTCGCATGAGCTATGATTGTTTATCTGTGCTTTTTGAACTTTTGTTGTTTGTTATTAAGAATTCGTACCTGTAATTTGGAACGCGGAGCAGTGAGTGTCCATCTACGGGCACATTTTTTATGCTGATAGTTTTTTAGGACCCTTAAAGTAGCGGAATTATATAAAGTGATTTTTCTGTACAGTCAATCATATCACCGTCTAGAAGTAATTCTTCACAAACCCTTTTATATATGCTACTGATGGAACTGTTCAGAATGATATGCTCTACCTCTGTCTTCTCGAAATGATACTTCGCCACATCCCAACATAAGAATTTTGAAAAATTATTAAGATCAGGTGAGACGGGAAATAAGTTGTATTCTTGGACACTGATTCCACACATCTTTTGACTTAGGAAACGACTCAATCATGCCCAGAACGCCATGGACGACCATATCTGACATTAAAACGCCGAATGATACGGTTCCCATTCGGGCATCTCTTCCAGCCAGCCATTCTCAGCAATGCTCGCCGTGGAAGTAAAATTTCACATTTCCAGATCTTCGAAAAAGTTTTTCAAAGAATAAATCGAACAGAGAGAGGTAGAGGAAGAAGTACAAATAAATGTTGAATTCGTTGTAGTAGCTTTTTGTTTTTCACTGGTGAGAGAGATCGCTATTATCACTGACAAAGATTCATGTTTGAAACGTCAAGGGGAGGGGATTGCGATGTTCAATCGGTCATTGCCATCAAAATTACTTAGTTAATGACTGGTTGATTAACTGATTGGTTATATTTTTTGAGGAATGGTGTCGGTAGTTCACAATTTTAGAGTTTTCAAAAAATCATCCGACCTTTGTTTTTCTGTGCGATGTGTTTATAGTATGTTTTAAATGTCAATTTATGGTATAATGCTATTTAGTTGATACTGGCAGTGAATGACAATTGAAAAGAAAATGATGCTCTCATCCAAGGGATCCGTAAGTATGGGATGTGGTAATCAAATTGCGACCGGTTTTTGAAATTACTGCTGAGAAGGAATTTTGTTCTCAATTTATGTTTTGTTGTAATTCTTTAATTTTTATCTGCATTTGAAACGCAAAGCTAGGAGTAGTATGAACAAGCTGATCAAGAGTCATGTGTAGATGAGACTACTGATGGGATCGGGATCAGCAATCATTACAACTGATAACATATATAGTTCTTGCAATATCCTTTGATCACTAGCGATAACTGATATTGAAACGACCTATCTTCCATAGCTGACCTATTAACAGCTCTACTGATAAAGTCACAGTTGAAAAAGCTTTCTAATAAGTTGTTCAATCTATTTTACTCACAAAATGATTTCAATTCGACTAGTAGGCTAAGTTCTCAAGGGATAACAGTACACTCTCCACTACTACATCACATCGTATCGTCTTCACTATCGTTAAAATGTTGCGGTAGCGATGCAGTATGTCAAGACTAGTGTTGTGACAACATTAGTGTGTGTGGCATAGAAGGAAATGCTGGCATGGTGAGGTATAAATGTTGCGTACTTCGATAACATCTAATAGTTGCCTTCCAAGACGAAATAATCTAAGTCTGTTATTTCGCACCTAGTCCAAGTCCTTGTAGTTCAATTGTAAAGCGGAAAAGTGCTGCACTGTGACCACACAGTATTAAAATAATGGTTGTAGGAAGAATTTGAATTAACGATTTCTCATAAGCATACACTAACTGACAAATGACACCAATTACTCTACGCACCGTTGCGTAAGGTAATTGCTAAGAAAACGAAAATTAGTGTGTGTCAAAGTGGTCCAGGAGATGAAAGGCTATCTAGTCATCATTTAAAGGCGAACATTTTTTCCTTTTCTTTTTTTTGATAAAATCAGCAAATGAAAGTGCGATGACAATATTATTCCTAAATTAATCAATTTCTGGGAAAAGTAGCAATGTAATCGCTCTACTAAACTGCGATCAATAGGCAAACTTTCCCTGTAACACGTGACACTGTGCACCTTCCTTAACCCTCTTCCAATTTACTCGATGATGCCGAAATTTAAGAAACAAAATTTACTAACTACATGAATTTTAACTGAATGCTATGCACTTAACGCTTCAACAAAATGACTACTGCACTGGACTGTTCATTAAAATACCGTTGATATTTGCATATTTACCAAAATATCAGTGACTTGGGGAAGGAATCCTTTTTAACACATTATTCATTCGAAGGTGGTTGTTTGTAGGAATTCTATTTGCTATTACATTACAGCAAGGGTGATAGGACGACGGTCTTGAATGAAAACATCTGTTCGGAATGCTTTACCTACCTATTAATTCTACTCTTCTACCCGAATTCTAAATAAAAATCAATTTTCAGATCTTAAAACTTAAAAGTTGGTGGGAAAAGAATGACTTTGGCAACAATTACATCATTTATGTGTGTTTTGCTCAACATTTCATACACAGTTGCTCTATTGATTCTGTGCGTAAGAAAACGAAATGTTGAAACAGTAACTTTTGTGACATCATATTGAAACAAACTTCGTCATTTTTCTACCACAAATAGCAGCATGGCTGAACTAGGAAAAGATTTACTTGACAAATGTTCAAAAAAAGAACTGTTTTAATGTCTCACTTTTAATATCCACTTCATTTCATCTTCGTCTGAAGTAGGGTAGATTAAAAAATTGCATTTGTGGCAATTAAATTTCATTTCTTCAAAAATTGAAAAAACGTTTCGACTTAGCAACAAACTAAATATAATAATAAATTATTTCTAGGTAAAAAAAGAAAGTGGGCAATGCAAACCATCGGAGCGTCCGAAAAGTTCAGAAACAAATCGAAAAGAGCCTTTTGGCCCTTCTCCCGCATCAAAAGCTGCGGAACAAGCTGTTGCTGTTGCTGCTGCTGACATACCTAAACAAGTGATACAACAAAACCCGACTGCAGCTAATCAAATGCAGCAAGCAATTAATAGCGTTAGCTAAAATAGTTTTCAAATTAACCGGGTCTGGAAAAACCCAGTAGATACTGCAATTTGTAGCAGTGACAAAGGTAATTCAAGAGGTGGCAAAATACAATGACTAACTTTTGTGATACTACTAAGAGTAGCAGCACAGTATTAAGTGAAATTTAGATGAATTTGGATGAAAAATACGGAAGCTAACTTTGAGTATGTGTAAGCATATGGAATCATTTAGCAAAAGTATTTGCTTTTTAATTTAGAATTTCCAAATGGATGGTTCATTTGATAAATGTGAATAGTAGCCCATCTATGCCATTGCTGTACGTAAATAACAGTTAATTGTGAAAGTGTTGCTCACATGTTTTTTTACTTCACATCGCTTAACTTGAGAAGCGGGCCTGAATTCATGTTTAATGTGCATTGGTTCACCGAATTCGAGAGTTGTGAGTGAGGTGGAATGCTAAAAGGGATTTTGTTTAAGTAAAGTTCGCAGAAGTGCATCGAAGTTCCTTTGTAGTGAAAGCCTTGATAGGAACAAATTCCCGACAGCGTTTTCGATCACGCCAAACCCATGTCATCCACAATATATTCAGGAGCATACACAACCGACACAGCTCAGTAGGGGACGAATAGCGAACGCAAAAAATGGACAGAGAAATCTACTGCAGGTTCACTGATTCTTGCTTTAAAACCTATTTCTAACAATTTATTATGTACCTTACAGAAGGTTGGCTGAGGAAAGAAATAAAAAACATATTCAAATTTTTAGAGGATAAAAGATATGAAAGAGAAGAAGGATGGACAAGTTCAGTACGAACAGTATGTAAGCTTCCTTACTCATCTTCTTCTGATAAAGTGTGCATAATTCCTCCAGCTTACTTTCGCTGACCCTCCGAAAGTTAACTGCGTGAAGTTAATTCCAGGCGTGACACTAAAATTGAACAACACTCATCCAACTAAATTTTTTTCCTGTTACAGTTGTAATGGGTGCAAAGGGAGGGATGCAAGAGATCCCCTTCCTAATCTTAGCAGCTCCACACGTAAATAAATCACTAACTTCTCCGTAAACAGAACCAAAGAGATGGCTCGAATAAAGGAATATTTGAACACTTTTTCATCTGAAAAGTTTTTAGAAATCGGCAAAACGCAGAAAAAAAACAACGAAAAAAGGGATAAATTTCGAAATAGCGCAAACGCAAAGAAGCAATGAAACGGAAGAGAAAAACGATATAGTAAGTAATGTTGAATGTATTCGAAAGAAGGTATGGACTGAAATAGGCGCAAAATACCACACGTACTGAAAATGACTCCTGTAACGCTATCATAACAACATTCGCCGTATACCACTTTCACCATCACCACACATTGCATTATGACGACTATCTTACTGCTGAATATACCATTTGCACAAACTACGAAGTGAGATTCCGTCTTTTTGTACTCCAGCAGTTACTTCCTGTTATTCTTGATAACCTCTTGATCACTTCCGTACAAGTTCCTTTTCATTCCTGTTCTGAAATGGCAAACAATATCCCCCACCTGCCCTCCTCCTACACTTTTTACAGCCGACAGTTTACAGCTTGCAGTGTAGCTTGCATTGTCGCAAACTGATCGCATCGATATTTCTTTTCGCTCTAACCGATGACCTAAGATAAACCTCTTCTCCTAACCACTTATTATCAATCGCTTTCAATTACTTAGTGCCCACTTCGCCGTTCAATACCACAACAATTGTCTCTCTCTCCCTACAACATACAGTCTATTACTTGTAGATGTCAAAAGAAGAGGAAGAGGAGGACGACACGATGAAAGGGATCGTTTCGCTACAGCAGGACCTTAATATCGTCTCTACCGAAGAATAATCTTCCACCTGTGATCATTCATTCACATGTACATCAGTTATCAATAATAAACTACGTTGACGCTTCGTGTCCCCTTCATTCTACAGCAATCAAAAACTGGAAGAGTCCGTGGCTCGAAATACTGCGGGGGTGGCTCGGTCTAGTTCAGCGTTTGTTTTTTCATCTTTCAATTTCTGGAAGTACGCACGTTGATGCGTTCTTGTTGGTGTTGACAGGAAGGTCTTAAATTATGTGAGGAGTTGAGTTTCCTGGCTTATATGTAAAATTTATGACTCTCACTGTGTGATCTTTACAAATTCACATCCTTTAATTGCAGTGGTAAGAATGGATGTAGCAGAAAGATGGCCGGTGGAGAGTCTAGTCGATGGCGCTAAGCTTGGTGTTCGCATGACCGGAGACTCAGAGTTCCGTATGTTTTTCTTGTACCTACTTTTTTTTGCGACACAAATGGAGGCGTGGAAGTTAGGACTTTTTGATTTTATTTATAGGTGAAGCAGAAATCTTATCGATACGCATCATGCCGGAACGAAAATATAAATTTTATGTTCATTACATTGATTGTAATCGACGACTGGATGAGTGGGTTGATGAATCAGCATTGGATTTAACCAATGTCCGCTTCCCGCAGAAGGGCGGCAAAGCCCCAAAAATACAAGTTGATACGGCTAGCAGGTATGTGATTTAGATCAATACTATTCATTAATCCTGCAATAATATTCTTCCCTACACTCGCAAAATATATAAGGGTGCTTTCAAATTTATCCTGATGCTTTTGCAAGGTGCTTCATCCTACATCTTACGCTAATTAAATTTCACTTATATCGGAAGAATTTCAACGATTGTCGTTAGCTGCAATCGGACTTAAACATGAGTGATGAGTTGCTTTCTGGATATAGTTTTCGTCTCATTTATTTTAAATTAAACACCTCAGTGGGTAAGTTTCGTGCTAACAGGTTTATTTTTGCTGTATAAGAGAAATTATGCAGTTCACATACGTCTTCTCCGGACCGTGAAATACCTAAGAAAGGCTCAACACGAAAGAGGAAAGTGATTGGTGATGCGTCGGAAGTTGTCAAAGCAGAAGAGACACCTATTGTACCACGTCCATCATCACCATTTCAAGCGGATATTAAAGGTTAGCTTTCGATTTACACCTACTTGTTATCCTATGTTTTTTTTTTAATAAACCTGATTTGATTTTTAGTTAAACAGGAGTTCTGGAAACATAGGTTTTAAGGCTGACAGGAACTGAAGAATGATTTTGAATAAGCTAGTTTTATATCTTTGCAGCACCAACACAGCGTGGTTCGATGTCGATTATTGGACATAGTGAAGATGCATTAACACGAATTCGAAACATTGAAATGGTCGAGTTGGGACGCTACCGTATACAGCCGTGGTACTTCTCACCATATCCACAGGAGCTCACTACACTTCCGTGCATTTACCTTTGCGAGTTTTGTTTGAAATTCGTCAAAAGTTCTACATGTCTCAAGCGACATATGGTAAGCACTGATTTCACGGAAGGAGGGAGCGCTTGAATTATATGGATAAGACGTCGATTTTTGAGGAAGATTGTTGTCCTAGCTCACTTTTGGGAAACTTCGAGACTTGAAACTAGTTGGAGATTTTTATTATTGAAATTATTTAACTCACATATTTTTCAGATGAAATGTCATTTAAAACATCCACCAGGCAATGAAATATATCGTTCTGATAAATTATCTTTTTTTGAAATTGATGGAAGGAAGAACAAAGTTAGTTTTTCATCGTATTACGTGGAACCATAAAGTTTGTATGTCCTGTATTTATTTTATGAATTTTAAAATTTTGTTTAGATTTACGCACAAAATCTCTGTCTCTTGGCAAAACTCTTCCTGGATCACAAGACGCTCTATTATGATACCGATCCTTTCCTCTTCTACATTTTGACTGAACAGGATGATCGTGGCTTTCACATCGTCGGGTACTTCTCAAAGGTCTTACAGATTATACCTATATGGTTATGACTTACCAATTTCAGTGAACTTAATTGGCTAGCTTTCAAGGCCATCTTAGGATTTTTAAATTTACACTTCAATGATTCTTTTGATTCTTTTCAGGAAAAAGAATCAGCAGAAGAATATAATGTAGCATGTATATTAGTTCTGCCTCCCTATCAGAAAAAAGGTTATGGTCGACTTTTAATTGAATTCAGCTATGAACTTTCAAAATGTGAGGGAAGGACTGGGTCACCTGAAAAGCCGCTGTCTGATTTAGGACTGGTAAGCTGTGGTAATTCTATTGTACTCCTACTGCAGAAATCACCAGTTACTATATCTAAATTATCATTTTTTCGAAATTCTTTGTAGTGTCCCTACTTCTCGATATTTAACTTGTCCGTATTTCTCATATAGTTAAGGAATGATGGCTTAACTGATTTGCTCTTGATTTAACTTTGCCAGAAGACATATACCTTGAAAGTTTGATGGAAGTTTAGAGACTTTGTACTGATCTCAAAAACTGGATAGCCTAATTGGTCAAATTACCTACTAAAAAAGTGGGTGAAATGGAATGACTAAAATTGTGAGCTTTTAATTGTATACTTTACCAAAAAAGACTTAAAGAAACCATCGGGTTTGTAAGCCGAAAATACTTTTATAACTGTAAAGAAATCAAGTTTGAATTTTATTTTTAAATTTTGACATATAACGCGAAGGCTTTCCCTTTCGATTTGTCATTTCTCTATAATTGTTGTGTCTATCATGTTTGTATCCTTCATTGTTCTTCTGTAATTGTAAATAATTTTTACTTAACATATACTCGCATTGGTTAATGAATTGGAACTCAATAACTCTGAGTGATCAATAAATTTAAGAGCAATAGAAATAAATTCTAACACTAAAATATTCAAATAAATTATGAACATGTGATGTACTTAATCACCGATTAGGTTGCTTCAGACATACCCATCGCATTAAAAGATCAAATTGTCTTGGATAAATATTATGAACGGTGATCGTGCAATAGTATTCATTATTTTATTGCTTTTTCAGCTCTCTTATCGTAGTTTTTGGTCACAAAAAATTATTGAAAAACTAGTGCAGCATCGAGAGAGATGCGATGATGGTGATCAGCTCTACTTGTCAGTTAATGATCTTAGCGAGGAAACGAGCATACGGAAGGAAGATATCATATCAACTTTACAAGTGTATTTTTCGATTTTTTCGTCCTTGCATTTTATCTTTCAGAATTTTGAAAAACTCCTTTTTCCACTGGGATGAGTTATGACTACATATGTTTTGTTCAGCAGCTGAACCTGTACAAGTACTACAAGGGACAGTATGTGATCGTTTTAAACAATGAATTGTTAGACGCATATCGAAGAAGACAGCAAAAGCGCCAAGTTCGAATTGATCCATCGAAACTTCATTTTCAGCCCAAAGACTGGTCACGAAGGAAAATTTGAATGATATTTTTTCATACATTATATGCTTTACATGGGTTTAATTCCTTTCTGCCACTTGTATACCTCATCTATTTTTCCACTGCAGTTCCATTATGCTTTATCGTTAAGCATGAAAACTGGGAACTGCGGCAAATAGTAGTTCCCAATGATACGGGATTATGTCACCATTTGCTGCTTAATTGATCAAGGATTATATTGTTATTGTTGATATATTTATGTTCTGATTTGTATTGTACTTTTTAACCGTTTCAATAAACCAGCTTTCTTCGTAATCAATACATCTTTGGTTCCTACTTCTCTTTTGGTACTGCAGGCAAATTCAATTAGGTCTGTTCTGTTTTTCAAAGTATTAACTTCTGATATATCTACGACTGTCCACTACTAATCCCCAATCACTAATCAGGGATTGGTGAACAGATGAATGATTCCTGGTTCGTTTGTTATTATCCTGGAATTGTAACGCGTTACCTAACAGTGTCCATTACTGTAAGTGTCCACGTTCTGTTGGAATTGTCACGTAGATAATCGAAAATTCATGTTTTCAGGTAAGTATATGGAACCCTTTGGGTTTGCTCATTTACGAATTGGGGAGGGAGTGGATGTGGTGCCCACTATATCTGGCCGGAAATACAAAAAGAACTTAGGTATCTCAAAGTGAGCGCATTCCAATTTCTTTGCTAACATTCTTTTATTCTTTTAGAGCCGTAAGGCACAAGTTTCTCGGCACTACAAAAGCGCAATTATTCTCAAAGTTTGCACTATAAGTCTTTTTATAAGTTTTTAGGTTTTTTAATAAATTTTTACAAGTATCATTGTGTTTTACAGGTTGACGAAATTCCAGCAGCTATCAATGCGTCATCTGTATTGTCCTGTGAACACGCCTGTTTGTCATTATCAGAAGAGACTAATTTTAGATTCTATATACAACAATGTGTTGATAACACTCCCGAAAGAACTGGACACTTTTTTTGTTGGTGCCATTGTTATGCTCAATTTTCACAGGTACGAATTGTTCCATAGATGTCACAATGTAAGAATAAATTAGTTATTTCCGTATGACAATTAGCTGTTATTTCCTGAAACACTCAGGTAGTGAATTATTATTTCATGTGTTGAATGTTTTCTTCTGATTATTATGATAATAAGCGTGCATCAAATTGAAGTAAATTCACTAATGTACAGCAACCAAGTAACTAAAATAATACACAGCTGCTAAGAACTTTTGGTGGAAAATATTTTTCTCAGTCTGAGCTATTTCCAGATGGTTTCCAATGCGAAAAGTAGTATGCATATGTAAAAATGCAGAATCATCACTGAATGCCACAAAGCGATTCGTCGAAATTACGGGTCATTCACAAAGTATTTGCGTATATCCTAATTTGAAAAAGAGTGATCGTTATCCGAAATGGATTGAACAGGATATCATATTTGCTACTGCGGAGGTTTTCGCATTTGTTTTTGTTGATTAATGAAAAGAAGGTTATGAATTCATTTAAACTTCCTGAATGTGATAAGGTAAGTTGTCTATAGTTGATCGCAGTAGTGGGTATGTAGAAAGAATTTGTTTGCGATCTTTTGCTAGTGAGAACTTTTTTAAATGAGAAATACAACTTTTATATCAGCTAATTAAGTGGCAAGAAATGTTTTCCTTTCTTTTTTCTATTCGCAAGACATACGTTGAAGACTTCGGAACAAGCGACATAACAGCTCACACGATTATCAGTGTGGAGAATGAATAAGATAGCGCAGTTGTCACACATATGTTATATCATTTTACGAATTTGTGGCTATTTTTTTGCGAACGTTGAACTCGAAACAAGATTTTGAAAATGTACCGTAGCAAAGTAGATGAAAAACATTGCATATAAGAATTTAGTAATTGTGCAAACGCAACACTTCCTTCAGAAACACTCGCTTGATTTATTATGAGTAACAAGCGTTTATATTAATGTCAGTATTATATTTATTTTATAGCTGGATGGATTGAAAGTATCTGCTTTCAGTGCGTAAGTTCCAAATTAAGCCTAACATCGCAATTATAGACAAATCTACTCACAAAAGTTTTCAAAAATATTTATCAAGCTTGGGCTGCTCTAGTCACACGATTGATTCCAACACTTTGTAAGACATTTTCTCATTGACTTCATTCATACATATGTATTTACAACTGTACATCACAAAGGAAATCAAAAAATATTTAAAATGATTATTGCCAATATATCTGATAGTGTAACTGTTGCTGTTTTGAAATCAAATTAACATTTGTTATATTTCAATTAATAATGGATTCAGCCCATGTGTGTAACATACGGGAAGCGATCATCGACAATGACATTAAACGTATAGTGAAAATTTTTTAAACACAAGCAAGAATTGAGATCTTTTATATTTACACAGAACGGGTGAGAAAATAAAGTGACTAGCAAAATGTTATTGTCCATTGTTTGTTGTGAGGGTGGCAAGCCACTGCTGTTTGCAAACTGAGAAAATTATCTGCTTCAATTTAAAAAAAGATGTAAAATGGAAATTCCTGTCATCAGCAAACATTTAAAGTTAGGTGGAATCGCTTAGTTTGGATCTCATCATAATTCAGAAGGGCTTATTATCATAGCTACTTGCTTTATTCCAGCAGTAATTTCTATATTGAAATGGCTTACGCATGCTTTCTTTTACTGTACATCTCTTTAATCATCTGTGGTTACTACCATGCATATTTTCAGGCTAAATTTGTTTAAACTTTAGATAATTTTAGATGACACATTACTTTTAATTTTAGAGTCTCGTCAGCGATTTCACGAGCAGAGAAGAGCTTTCAGAAATTTGCTTGATAATTGTAGAAGATGCTCATCGTGCCATCTTCGGTTCTCATCCTTTATCCGTACTAATTCGTAACTGTATTCTTGAAAAAGTAAGTTATTGATTGAGTCAACTAGAGCATTTCTGTGTCGATAAATATTCAATTCGCACCAAGCAGGAGGTGAAAAAGTAACATCATAGGCTGTAGTCATCCATTGTTTTTCATCGTTTATCCAATTTTTTTAGTTTTTTTATAGGCGAAGTTTCGTGTTTTGGCCTATACAAACTGCAGAATGGATAAAATTGGCCAACTACAATTAATTGTGATGAATCTCCAAATTGATTTGATTCGATCGTTAAGTTCAATAAGAGAGGAAGTCTCGTTAGCTGTCGCTTCTCCGAGGATGAATAAACTTTATATAACGATCAGTGAAAATATGCGTCGTGTTGGCAATGAACTGCTAAAAGTATTTTCCTCTATATTAACTTTTTTGAAAATTGTTGGTAGATTGAAAGTAAATTGCTCAATCATATTTTCCTCTGTGTCGTTCAAAGTTAGTTTCTGTAGTTTATCTGAGAATGGCTGATAGTAATTATCCTTGTTGAGTTTCAAGGAAAGATATTTCAGCTTTTGTCAATAGGATTTATATACGTGTTAAATTTTTTTTGTAATAATAAAGGTGAAGAATGAATACAGTAAATCTTTCATTCTTGAGAATGTGCCAGTTAAAAGCATAAGAATGGAAGCTTTATTAGGCAGAAAGCAACGTTTATGAAAAATTTTTGTAACGATAATTTTTTTTGTATCTTTCAATGTAATTGCCTCTTCAGGTAATAGAACCAATTGCATCGTTACTTTACGAAAGCAACATATTTCCCACAAAAGATATAAAGAAAATTGTCAATTTTTCAACAAGTTATTTGCAAAAAAAGGTGCAAAATGGACGAGGCCATCTGGCAGAAATTTATTGCGATTTTTTCGAACTTTTATCAGCATATGATATTCTGATGTGCGATGGTTTGAGCGCTTTTAGAAATACTATTCAGGGTTGGTGGTTTTTAAAGCAAGGATTTTGAGAGTAGACTTTGCAGTCATTCCAATTATTTCATAAAGCTGGATGTTTCAAACAAATATTGTTCGACGCAAATATTTTTCAGCATTATCTTCTATGAGTACAACGATTGCGGCAATCACTCAGTCGAGTGACATTTTAAGAGAGGCCTGCTTCCCCCCTGTCCTTCCAAGGTCTAATGATCTTCAGTGTCACAAACTAGACGTGTTAATTACATTGCTGAAGAGAACTTGCTCATGTTATGGTGCGTTTTGTCTCTCATTAATGACTTTCATTCTCTTTCGGCTATGAATCTCATTTCTTACCTTCGACGGGTTGCGAGAGTTTTTAACACTTCCAGCTGGTCAGAAGTCAACAGTAATAGTGCTGTGTAGAGATCGAGATCCTGCATTTGTCAGCAGTCTTCTTCTGTCGATTGAAACCCGACTTTCTGGCAAAGAAAATGGATTTTCTTTTTTCCTCTTTAAAGGTAATTTTCCTCTATCTTCCGTTCCTAATTCCTGTTGATCTTTTCCTGGTTTCTTCATGTTTGAAATTCAACATATTTATCTTCATGATTAATTTGTTTCAGGCAACGATCACCAAGTAGAAATTTCGGAAAATACAATGAAGGTATAATTGGATCCTTTATTCATATTCCAGTGTATTTTCGTCTAAAGTCTAACTGCACTGCGCCATTTTTTTATAACAAATACGTTTATTATGAATTATTTGATTATTACAGGATAAATTATGCAACATTGTTATTGTACCATGCGGTTCTGATTCAGCTGAAATTAACATCGGCTATGTAGATTCCATAATTTGTATGGATGAAGGGTTTGTTTTCTTTCTTTTTTTCTTATTTTAAAATTTGTCGATCTTTGTTTTACATTTTATGAATTGGACATTTTGCACATCCAATATATTATTTACTGTTTAGCCTGTGTGCGCTTCGTTATACAGAAACTATCAAAGTGCGATCAGAAGGAAATCTTTCTGCTCTCTGTTCTGCAGGCTATGAAACGGTATGCATATAATACATAAAAAACTTCATATGTACACGCATATAAAACATGAAACATCTGCTGCTTAATGTTAAGTTAGAAATAATTTTGGCAAATTCAACATATTTTAATGGTTAACATAAAAATAGAGTACTAACACAATCGAGCTGAAGTCATAAAAGTAGGATTGTCGTGATGCGTACTGTTCACATTTTAGAATATCTACAGTTTCTTGACAGTCGATGGAACCATTGACTGTGTACAAGCAAATCAAATCAAAGGCCTACAGCTATGTAACGATGTATTGCCGATGTTGCCATTTAATATCATACCTGAAATAGTGGAATATTGGGCTCAGAATGATGGTGAAAGGTCGGATTGATTTTTCTTTTATTCTACAAGTGGAATTCAACTACACTCAAGTAGCATAACGGTTAATGGTTATTACTATTCAGTGATGGTTTGCTGACAATGGTTCAGCGTTTGGATTTTCAAGAAAGACTTAATTTCAACAGTTCATTGCATAGGCTAAGTTTGATCGAGGTCTGTTTTTTATTTAATTTTCACTTTTTTTTCAAATCTGACACTTATCAATAAGCGAAAGTGCATTTTTTGCCTAAAAGAATTGTTCTGTAGCTGAATTTTTTTCATAAGCAATTTTTTCTTTAATAACGTGTTATACTTTTTTAACTGTTTATTTAAAAGATTGTTTATTTCAAAATTTGTTTTTCTTTAAATTCTCGTGCTTTAATATCTAAGTCTTTCATCAGGACAACCGTAGTTTGCTGAATTTTTGTGTGAAAGAAATGTTTTTATGGCAAGATCGACTACAGCGCTTTACATTACTTGGTCACAGTATTAATGCTTCTAATTTAACAAATATTTTCGGTAGAGATCCGAAAACATTGGCAGAACAAGTTTTAAGGTATGTTTCAAGATACCTGGATTGTCCAAATACACATAGTATGTAATTGTGATGTAATAACACTGTTTTTCGTTGTCGTTTTACTTATTGATCATGATTGCTGTTTGTTACAGATTACAAAATAGGCGGAAAGTGAAATGGATGGATGAAGATTCACAATCAAGAGTGGATGACGCAGATTTATTGGAATTACATTTGAAAGATAGCAGAAATTCAAAAATTGAATGCTCTGGTCAGAAGCGACCAGCAAAAGTATAACTATTTTCTAATCAAAAATTAAGTAATTTTTTAGAAATATTATCGAGCGATTTTCTATAAACGTATTAAAGAGTGTCATCGTGAACTATAATATATCAAATCAATTACAGGGATCGTCCAGAAAATATAGCATGGTGAAGGTGCCGCGCTTGAATCGCATCGATTCAGCTAGTTTTATATTGTTCAAAGTGTTAAAAACAGAGGTAAATCTAACCTGTTTATTCCCAGTCATGATTTTTCCACTTCATTTTTTGATTCACATTTTTATTTATAGAGGAATAAAAATAGTTTTGTCGTTTGTTCAGGATTATTTAAATAAATGAAGTGGCTTTCGAATTCGACAATTTTTTTCCTTTTACTTTCACTTGACAGATGAAGACAATCTCCAGTTAAGGAAACACTGTTCTATTTCCCTAACTGATGTAAATTTTTTTTTCAGTTAACAGAAAGAGATTTTGTTGACCACATGGAAGGACAAGCTCGGTGTCGTGAACGTTTGGAGCGGATGGTAGAAATCGTTCAGAAACTGAATGATTTGATAAGATTGTAACTTAATTTAACCAAAATTTCGAGATTCATAGCTTCAATAGCATTGGAAACATGTTAGCCCAGTATATCTCTAAATTTGTTTTCCGTCACGATAGCACTCTTGATTTACGGTAGAATACAATACCGAGAAGTTACTAATTAAAAATTCGGTGTACAAGACACATTCCATGATGAAATCTAAAGAAAAGTTCAGTACAGTTGCTGTGCAGGGCATTAATTCCACAATTTTTTTTGTTTAAATATTTTAAATAAATGTTGAGAAATTAAATGAGCTTAATTGATAGTAAAGCCGATTTCAAATTAAATTAGTGACGGGAGAAATCTTGGACAGTTAAGTCCTCTTTATTTTGTGGGAGAGCGGAAGCTAATTTTAATAAAAGGCAAAAATTTTTGTTTGACACATTGACTATTTCTTGTTTATTTTCAAAGTTAAAGGAGTTGAATTTTATGCTTCTCCCAAGGTCTCTTCGATCATTAGAATAGCCATCAAACGTTGAACTTTCAACGTTAAAAAAAATATTTTTCATGCAAGATTGTCCACAGCATTAGTTGAATATGAGCTGATATTAGTTAGCTAGAGTAAGTCCGTATGGCTTATACAGTGTTCTTCATTTTTTTTTGGCAGATTCTTAGCTGAAATAGCCCAAGGTACAAGTACTAATTTTATTATGCATACAAGAAGAGTTTTGATTTTCATAAGTATCAGCGGCATTTGAAAATGCAAGTAATGGAGTGCCTTCATACCTTAGCACTGAGAAAAGGTGAGAAGAGCCTCTCGAGCGCTATTTCTCAATTCTTGATCCCGCACAATTTATTGCTCCGGAACCTAAGTGAAATCCTTTCCTGGTAAAGATGAATTGCTTTAGCGTATGTGTCACACTATACATCAGTTAATACGTAAGTACGAACATCACGTTTAACTGGCATCTGTTATCAGTCAGGGTATACCCAAAAACATGTTAGAAAAGGGAGGGCTGAGCCGGGGATTGATCCCGGGACCTCTCGCACCCTAAGCGAGAATCATACCACTAGACCACTCAGCCTGACCGATCTGTTTCTCAGCTTTTATTCATAAAATTAAGTAAGGATAATGATTTACGCGTTTTACGTTTCCATCATTTTGTATGATTGATGTTGATCACAGCACTTGATTCACGCCCTGCTGTTTGCTTCACCCGTTTAAGCAGGTAAGATATTTGTGACGTATTTATGTATATGTTCCATCCCATCTCTGTCTCAAGAATGCAGGCTCTATGCAGCTTCTTTATCATGAAAGTTGATCAAGTAGAAGGTTCCGGAATTCCGGTTCGTGAGCGACCATCTCTATCCGTCCTTCTCTTCGACTTTGGTGTCTAACCATCCTGCTCGACTACAGCGCACCCACTCTAGTTTCGAATAGCTTAAAGATTTGAAATTAAAACAAAATATCAAGCATTCCATAGCACAACTACTTGCCCTATATACAACACTCATTGCGACATGAGGAGCGAACTCACGCAGCTGGAAGGAAAAGTTATTTTGTAAGGTCTCTGATTTCGTACATTAAATCAATATGGCAAAATCGAAAAGCAGTTCCCCACTTACTTTTTTATTTGGGGATCCAAATCCAAATCTACGAACAAATCATGTTGCGAGAACTGTACTTTTCCAGATATTTTCAACCATTACGTCTCTGATCCATCACTGTGTGTACAGTTTTCAAGTCCTTACACCAGATGCGAAAACTCCGATGAGGGTATCGTGTCGTTCCAGCAGATTTCAAGTCATACTTCTTCAGCCTTGATAAAAAAGTTACACGCTGAAATTGCGGTCACAACATCGATCATTTTATCCTCCAATACATGCATATACATACATATATTACTTCACCAAACTATAGTACGACAAAAGTTCAGAATTAAAAAAATGATAAAGCAACATTAAACAAAAAAAACCACTGAATAACAAAATCAATGAAAATTTTATCAGAAAACCGAATCGCGTTGTGGTCAACCCTACTTGAGAATGTCAGCACAACGGGCAAGCAGGTCCATGAAACACTAGTGCTGCAGTTATAAAATTTCTTTCTCAAAAACCTATGCGATTCATTAGTTATACACTACATGACAAAGGGTTAATAGAAAGAATCAAAGATCTACAAAAAGAGATAGTGAACTAAAAATGGTAAAAATATTCTGCCAGTCAGACATTATTGAACAGTCCTTATGATACAACAAATAATGCACTCCTAAATAAAAGACCTTATATAGCTCCTCTGTTACACTCCGCTTTCTGTCGTAAAAACAATGACTTCAAGAGAAACAAATATTAGACTAATTAGGAAAAGAAATAGGTGGAATGTCGTACAGCATCCAAATCAAGCATCCCTTGTCGAACTTTTGGTGTAAATATTTTTCGCAGTTCTTGGCATTCTTCAGTTAGCATGGTAGTGCGTAACCAATTCGGTAAATATTTCTGACGGAAAAACTAAAAAAACGAAATTTGTAAAAACAAGAAATCAAAAAAGATTAGAGCGAACTAGAAGAAAATAGCGAACAAATCATTTGAAGACTTACCTCTGCACATTGTTTCACTAGTGGCTCACTGTGTAACTGTACGAACTGCTCCCGACATATCTTATTCATCTGATCCACCTCACAAGCATGGGTCCAATAGCAATCATGTACTGCTGCGAATGTAATACCCAATCGTCGGCAATATAAAGCAGTTAACATCATATGAGTTGAATCCAGCGAATGCACGAAATTTGGAGGGAATGCGTTCACCTATGAAAAGATTTTTTATATTTCCTGAGGGGAGATGAAGCTTTTTATGAACACAAATGACTACTGTCTTTGTTCAAATACCATTTTTTGCTTATGATATACTTATTCGAGCTCATACTCACGAAACCGCCAACCAACGTTCCACTTATTTATAAAAAATCCCATCTTATATCAAACAGGTATTAAGTAATAAATATACTTGTTTAATCGATTTAGGTAGTCGATAAACTTTATTTTCTTCCATTTTAGTTTCTAAATAGGGCTGATAGACCGGTAAACCAAGAGGTGTAATCCACTCCACTGTATGCATCAGTTTTACAATTGCTTCCGCACAATCGCGGAACCAATTTTTCATTTTCCTGAAATGAGTTTAAAAAATACCGCAACTGCGAGAAATGAGAAAAGTAAACTGAAAAACAATCATGCAAAAAATGGAGCAGAATAAAAGTGTCATACATCGAGCTAGTAAAAGCATCGTTTAAACTTCGAAATGTTTTCTCCGCCAAATAAGTCGCGTATTTCATGCGCTGGAAAACAAACAAACAAGTAGTGAAGTTATTTCTTGAAACTAAATTGCTCTGCAGCACACCATTTTCTAATAAAACTAATACGCTAAAATATAATACCTGATCGGAATCTATCCCGATCGCTTTTAGCTGCCTTTCGATTTGCCTTCGCGCTCCATTCATTGTTACGCCATAAACAGTGGTCATTACTGTTTGTTTTATCACCTAAACAGCAGTCTTATGCAAAATTCATTTCTACCAAATCCTTCAGGTTTTACTAAATTTCAGATATACCTTTCTCGAAATAGGGTCTGGCATAATGGCACGTAACGACAAAGCCACATCGCGAACTTCAGAATCACGACTTCGTTCATCCTCTAAACGTTTCTGTTCTACCCTGAAATGAATTTGATCAGCTTTAAAGAAAATCTCTCACACTAATAAATATAACCGTAGCTAAATTCCCGAACAATAAGAATGGTATACCTAACAGCAACACTGGAATACACGTCAAATGGCTTTTCTGCTGGTACTAAGTTCACTTCCTTTCCACCTTCTTGATCTCTACCCAGTGCTGCATAGTGCTGCAAACCATTGCAGGAACCATCCTGATATATCGGTAAGTGGCTAATGAAAGTCGTCGGATCACCTGTAAATTATTCAGACCGCATATCAGAATGAACAAAAAAGTCAGACGGACGGTTCGAAAAGTAAGAAATTATTTCTGCAGATAATTTGCTACTTTTTATGAAGCATCCCATTACACCCTTCCAAAAACATCAAAATCATTCAAATGAATTTATTCTCAAAAGTAAAATGAGCAACTGGTCACAACAATAACTAACACGACAAGGCAGAAGGAACTCAAATTATGTCCATTTTTGGTCTCATTCAAGGCTTAAATAAACACAATAGATAAAAACCGTGATCAGCTTCATAGCTATAAAAAAGGTAAACAAAACAAATAAGTCGGAAAAAAGGATGGCGTGAAAAACTAAGACCAAGACTAATGAGTGAAGCATTTCTAAACACAGGAGGGTTCTATAGGAGTACGCCACGTCCACAAAAAAAAAATGTTTATTGCGTACTGTCCAACGATCTCATTAGATTCCAGTAAAAAAAAACTTACCAGTTTGCAAAGCGTTTCTAATTTCAATACATGCAGACAAAGTCTGCCACGGTTCTTCTGATGTTGTCCACCACATTTCACCTGGACGATAACCACAAATCAAATTCCCAATTTCCAAAAATGCAGAATATTTCCAATGTTATAATTACCTGATAAGGGATTATTCGCGCTTTCCAAGATTTTCGGTAGCATTTCATCAGCATATATCACACGGGTAAAATTCGATTCTTTTTTTAAAATGCCCGTCAAATTTATACAATGAAGTTTCAACCACCGCAAACCATCATCACCTAACGGTCGACCTGAAGTTTGCTAATCTCGAGTTAATTATACACACTTTAAGCATATTCAATTCAAATACGTCAATACAATACGTCATATTCAATACAAAAAAACGTGCCTTCCGCAAAGACCAACAATGAACGATTTAAATCATCTCCCATATGATTCAAGTATGGAGTTATCGGATATACACGTCCCCGAAAATCCATACTATGAGGAAAGAAAAGAACACTTCCTTTAAAGTGATTTGCCACCGTCAAACGGTAAAGCAACCAGCACCATAACGAATTCAGCTCGTTTCTGAAAGCTAATGATAATTAAAAGTTTGTCATCTACTTTTTTTTTGAACTTTGTCCCCATATTTGAATTCTAGCTGACATTCGCATCAAAAAACCATAGAAATTCAGGTTAAAATAGTGAGTATAGCAGATATAATGAAACTTTGACAGCATGTTAAACAATAAAGGAACTAAACGACCTATACAAGTTAAATTCTAATTTTTGAAATTAAAACTTCCTCCAACTACATAAAATTCTAGAAAATTTATAACATTTTTCTGAATAAAGAACCTTTTTTTCATGGCTTCATATTTCGCTTTTGAATACTCTCTCCATTCATTAATCGGTAACTCATCAATTTCCATATTTCCGAATTTAGCTGCGTAATCTGGTATCAAAACTCGACTTGGATGAATTGGTATGGATAACTTCTCCAAAAACTCCTCATTCGCTTCTCTTTGAGCCATTTCAAAAACCTGAAACTTAGAATAACTACTGCGAGATATTAAAACACAGAATACAGTGCGACTTAAAAATAAAGACAGATATACCAATTAATATCAGAAGCATCTTACCTTAAGAACCACATCAAGAACAGAATCATTTATTCGCCACGGCGTAATACCCAAATCATTCAGTGCATCGAAAACTGGACGAGCTTGCTTGCTGGAATAATTATGAGATGACTAATATTAGTTGATACTTAAAATGCACCTGAAAATTTACAAAATACATTAAAAATTTGCTTACCGTGACTTCAACCGCTTTTTCATCTCATAATTTACGTTAATCATTGAATAATCGGGATGTGCTCTTAACACATTGAAAGAGGACTTGTAATAGGGCCCACCTTCTCCAGAATCTAACCATGGCCGCGGAGGTACCTGTTTGAATACTTTAAAAAACAAAAAACAAAGAATACAAATTAAATAGGAAGTTAAAAGAAACAACAACACTCTTATATAATGTCAGTAAAGTGTAGAAACAATGGGCAATGCTGCACTTTTCTTCAAACCTTAAAACTCTATTTTCTGAAAATTCAGATAAAATTAAAAAGGAACGAATAGAGATGAACAACAAGAAATCAAAAGTCAATATGATATTGACAAACAAGAGATAAATTATACTTGCTCGGCAAAATATACTGCTGACACTATTTTAGCGTAAAACAAAGGTCTAATAAATTCATGCAGATCGAAATGTTATGCGTATGATATATTATTTACATGAATGACTAAGGTTTCAAGATATTTTGGTGAACTAACTTCCATAGGCAATAAATCAGTAGGAAAAACCATCCATTCAAATTGGTGCTTGACCACAATTTCCATCATTGCACTACATACTTTTACCATTTTCGTTACACATAGAACGTCCCCATCAAGAGAACTTTCTTCACTAACAACGTCTTTATAAGAGAACACAGGAGTGCCTACAGTTTTTCCACAATCGCCTAGAAAATGATATAATATTTTGAAAAAAAAAACAATCCCTTTTTGAAACACTTTTATTCTCCAACATTTTTTTCACTAAATTTCAAAACCGTCACATACCAGTTTCGACATGTACTTCGCATGCTTCCAAAATGACAGATGTTAAAAATGAGCCAAGTTGTTCACGTATTCCAGATCCAAAATCAGCGCATGGAAGTTTTAGCTGAGGACTTATGTGCATTTGGGAGGCACAATGCATCCACCATTCGCGCACGGTGTATTGTCGCGAAACTTCTGCATTCAAAAAGTAATTGACATAGTCAGAAAAAATTTCATCTTGCATCTGAAACAATACAAAAAGTACTAACAAGTAAAATTCACATGAAGAAAAATTCCGGCTACGCTGCTCAGTTACTTGGCAAATAACATGAGCTTACCTTAGTTATGGTTTTTGATATTTTTTGCTGAAACATTTGGCCAATTATATTCAAGATGGGACTTGCTAGACGATAACGAAATGTAGTTGCGGGGATCAATTCTTCACCTTGGGCACATATTGACATTACCGTTGATAGCATAAGTGAGGTACAAATTCTCAAATCCACAACCTTCATGAAATCTTTCACTGTAAATCATTATAAATATTTATTCAAAAAAACCAAAGTTTGTGAAAACCAACATAATTACTCACGTCTAGTTATAAACAACGAATTAAATAAATTACGAGGATAGTGGCGTAATTCTTCTACACGTAACGTAAGGCATTCCAATATACTTTTCTGCCAGTTCCATCGTTTAATCAAACCTTCTACCGGAATTTCATTTGATTTTCGATTGAAGTTCCTTACAAACAAATAACGATCGGCTTCTCTTTGTAGTTGCTCAGCAAATTTCTTCGTGTACTCACCCTTAAACGGCAGTTTATTGCATCAAAGAACTGATAAACAATCAAGCTGAAAAGTTAAAAAGAACACACTTTCGCAAAGGTAATATTAGAATATGGCGATCCATGGTATTCATCCCTCGAAGCAGGCACATGCAAACCACTGACAAGTTTGAGGTCCTAAAAAATCACTTTTGCACTTTTAGCTGTTAGTTGTAGTAGCACAGAAATATCTCAGGCATTAGCTTACAGCTATTTCATCATGGAAATATTAAAACTTTTACCTTATCATATGGCCATTCCTTCTCTCCATCTCTATAAACCACATTTTTGCCAAAAAATTCACGCTCTCGAAAACGGATTACCACTTGATCTTCATCAGTGAACAAAAATCGATTGTAAAACCGTGGTAAGGAACCTAATCCAGCCTGAATGCATCATAATGAATACTTCAAAATTTGTTCTTCATTATGTTATAACTGACATCCCAACATAACGTAATTACACCAAAAAATCAAAATCAACCTGAGAGGTTAATTTACGCCTCAGTTCAATGTGCACATCGTCGATATCATTCGATTTCCCATCAATTGTTCGAACTCCAATCCATCTTTCGAATCGGTCTAAAAGGAGTATCCAGGCTGCTTTTGTATCATCTCCTTGTATTGGCATTTGTTCCATTAAGTTTGCTAATGAGAAAAACAGCTGCAAAGGCTCCCATGAGTTAGCTAGTGACTGATTTTTCGAATAAAGACTATACTGACGAGCAACCAGCAGCAATGCAATACCAAAGATCTGAAAAGGGAAAAAATGCAAAGCTTTAAATACTAGTTATTAATGGCAATCGAGAATCAGACATTTTAAAATCATGTAAAGCTTGGAAAATTTGAAATAGAAAAGTGAGACATAGAGGAGAAGATACCTCATCATCTTCCCGGTCCGCAAGCGACTTTTCACTGAGGGAGTCGAGATAAGCATGCGTGTAAGCAACCAAATTTCTGTAATCGTCTTTGAGTGCATACCTGTAGGATGAAGAACAATGACGTCAAATAATATAGCAAAAGAAGGATCAAATTCAACATTACTTCTCCCATACATATTTAAGCTAAAAGAAAAACAGGAGAAAGTTTTTAAAAAAAATTATGCTACTCCGGACCAGTACTAGCTACACCATAACAATCTAAAGAATGACACTAGAAAAAGACACAATATTGAGCGAATTCCCACGGAATATGGTCAACAGTGATAATATACACATGTATATACGACATTAAGAGAAAGCACTTACCGAATCAAATTACACTGAGCCATATTTCGTTTCACCAATTCACCGTATCGTTTGTATTCGTTTTTCAGTTCCCTTACGAGGAGTGCTTTTGTCCGATCTTTCCATTTCGTTTTCTTTTTCACATCTTTTTCTTTTCCCGTTCCTTTTGCAACTGGTACAGTGACTGAAAACAACAACACGCTGTCTTATCATCTACATTCCCCGCCTGGAAGGCTAACTTAGTTAGTGGTACGAGATGACTTAGTAAGACGGCTATTTTAGCAATTTTTATTTGTAAAAAAGTTGGATTCTACCTCAAACTTACACCAGGTGAACCCTTGTGAAACGAAATGATTCTGTTAACCGTTAGACTACGACTTATATATTTTATAAGTAACAGTTCAAGAAAAAAATTATATGTTTGAAATACCAGAAAACTGCGCATTCATAAAAAAACAGTTACCAGCAGATCTCGTGAATTCGGTATGATTCGCTCTCCGGCTGACTTCTTCGACCCAGCTGAATTGTTTCAGCACACGCAGATACTTCCCCACAAAGTTGGAATCCATACGAGCCATCCTACCCACCATACTACCCGAAATGATGCCCTGAAACCCTCACCCAACTCCCCAGACTGATTTATCGTCACCCGCAACTAATGAACGAACTGCTGAAGAGATAGTGTACAGTTTTGGAGACAAGCAGACCGCTCTCTTCCACTCCACCTTCTCCATCCCTGCACGATAACACTTTACACCATCACCACTTTTCTGCTACTTACCTTCATCCGTTCAGACGTTTTGCCCGAAGTAGAGTCGTCGGACCTCCTCCTACAGCCTACACCACTCTCCAATCTCAGCACTTTCTGCTCCCCCTCATCCATTACCACACTATTTCCTTCCTTCCATTCGCGACTTCTAGCCTACAACTTCGTTGCAGTTGCGGGAGAATCGCTTCAATTTGAAATTGTTCGCTGTTACCGTGATTTTTGCGTTAAAGTAGCTCGATGACGAGTTTCGATAATCCAGGACTATTCTACCAGGTCAGTGAACACTTATGACGTTATTCCAAGGAAACAAAAGAGACGGGTGACTATTACATTGCTGTTTAGGAACGGTTTTTTGCTGCGGATGAAGATGTGCAAGACGAAGGACGTGAACTAATCGCCGAGCATAAGGAAACCGTCGAACTGTTCCGAAATTTTATTCGTGAATACAATGTTGGTGGATTTGGTCTCGTTTACAGGTAATCACTAAATTTTTTATTGCATTGCAACCTGTTTTGAGAACAGTGCGGTATTTATATTCCTTATTTCAAAAAATTGAATTTTCCAAAAATTTTGAGCAAGATTGGTTGTTTACTTTTATTCTTTGGCGTGAAGGAAGAAAGAGTTGCAGGGATCAGTTGAAAAGGAATTGTAGTCTTGGCAAACATCACGTGGAAATATCAATGGATGACTTGAAGGGTTTCAGTGAACCATTAGCCAACAAATTACATCAATATCCTGCTCGATTCCTCACCGATGTATGCTTTCAAGATTTTCCTGTTTTTTTTGTGTACGACTTAAATTTTATTTACAGCTTGAACAAGCGGCAAAACTTGTTGCTGACGAGGTAATGCAAGGTGTAGAAGATGCGGCTGAAATTCATGATATACAAGTCACACTTCGTACTGGCGAGCTCGCACACAGTATTCGACAAATGAAAGTGGGTTATCTTAAAAGCTCACAAATATCCGGCTTTTTTTTATGAGTAAATTGTAACACCTCTGTAACTTCATCACCTAACATTTCTCTTTGCAGAGTGCCCAAGTATCTCGCTTGGTTAAAATATCTGGAATTATTGTTGCTGCATCACAAGTAAGAACAAAAGCCATTCGTATTTCAATTCAGTGCCGAACGTGTCGACATACCGTAACCAATCTTGATTTGAAGCCCGGGCTCGATGGTTTTACATTACCACGTACATGTGGAGCGTAATATTTCGCTTTGATTTCTTAAATAATGCTTTGTGTATATTTATTGATGACTTCATTAAAGGAGATTTCAGTTCAATGTTACGATAAATTTACTAATTACTTTTAGTAATTTTGTTTAGTAATCAGACCACTCAACTGCAACGATGCCCCATCGATCCGTATCATATCATGCCCGACAAGTGCCACTGCATTGACTTTCAGACCTTGAAGCTTCAGGAAAATCCGGAAGATGTGCCTCATGGAGAAATGCCCCGTCATATGCAACTTTACTGTGATCGGTTGGTTCATGTAGATATTTCCATTGATAAAGTTCGATGAGATGAAGCACTCATATAAGAAAATAAGAATTGCAGGCGTGACTTTTTTATTTTTCTCATATTGGTTAAAGTCGGGCACTCAATACTTTGTCAAAATTCGTAGGTTTTTAAAAAATTCGTCTAGTAATTCTCTTTCGCTGATTTACAGCCATTTAACGGACCGTGTTGCACCAGGAAACCGTGTTATGATTGTTGGCATATATTCTATCAAGCGAATGTTCCAGAAACAGGTAAAAAGTCCATTATTGATTAGAATCCGGAAAATTATCAGGTTTTTTTATTTGGTTTTTTAATTTTCCAGAAAACAACAGATAAAACGCTGTCTGGCATTCGTGCACCATACATTCGTGTACTTGGAATTCATGTACAAACAAGTGGTCCAGGACGCGTTGAACAGCGACAATTCACAGTTGAAGAAGAGAAAATATTCAAGTATTTTGCTATTTTATGAATATAAGAGCAATTATTGATAAGTGAAAGTGAAATAAAAAGAAGATTGTTATTGTTATAGGGATCTTTCTAAGAAAATGAATATATATGATTTAATATCGCAAAGCATTGCTCCATCGATTTATGGTGCGGAAGATATCAAAAAATCAGTCGCATGTTTGCTGTTCGGTGGTTCGCGCAAAAGGTTCTTGTTAAATCATGTATTATTATGAAATTGTTAATTTATGAATTAAGAACAAAATCCTTAATCATGTACTGTTTAGACTGCCTGATGGATTAACTCGACGTGGTGACATTAATATTTTATTGCTAGGAGATCCTGGTACTGCGAAAAGTCAACTATTGAAATTCGTGGAAAAGGTGTATTTTTTTTAATAAACGTGTTTTTTAAACTACTCATTTCATTCCATCATCCATTCAAAATTACTGGAATGATAAATTACTGGAATATTTTGTGGAAAATGAGTGATATTTTTGAATACTGCTAACTCGTGCGCTTTTAAGGTCGCACCGATTGCTGTTTATACGTCAGGTAAGGGTAGCAGTGCTGCTGGACTGACTGCTTCTGTGAATCGCGATCCACAATCGGTATTTTTCTTTGTTGTTGCTCAAGTAAAAATCTTTTCTGCTTATACGAAAGTATTGCTTTATTATTACTTCTTGTAAGTTTTTGTTTATGAAACTTTAGCGGTCATTCATAATGGAAGGTGGCGCTATGGTACTTGCTGATGGTGGTATCGTTTGTATCGATGAATTCGACAAAATGAGAGAGGATGATCGAGTAGCTATCCACGAAGCTATGGAACAACAGACAATCAGTATTGCCAAAGTACTGATTGCAATTTTTGAATCGGCTAAAAAAAGTTAAAAAGTGTGAATTAGATGGGTAAAAAGCAACTGTAAAGGATGATGTCTGTTATAGGCAGGCATTACTACTACACTCAATTCACGTTGTTCCGTGTTGGCAGCAGCAAATTCAGTATATGGCAGGTGGGACGATTCAAAGGGTGATGAAAATATCGATTTTATGCCAACAATATTGTCACGATTTGATATGATTTATATTGTCAGGGACACTCACGACGTCACACATGATACGGTAAGTAGCACGACTTCAGATTTCGAAGCGGCAAAATATTTGTAATATGAATTTGTTTGGTAAGAGCGCTCCTAAAAATTAGTCACAATGTGTGTTATAGTTCAATTTCAGGTCTCATTTTCTTGTTTGCTGATAAAATTCTTATTGCAGACATTAGCTAAACATGTGATCTCGGTACACGTAAATGCTTCCAATAATCGCTTGCAAGAGACAGCTGTTGAAGGGGAATTATCGTTAGAGTTATTGAAAAAGTTTGTTTTGTGCCACTTTTTTTCTTTATAATTCTTTTTTCTTCCAGGAAAATCGTGTTAGTCTATTTATTCATTCAGGTATATTGCATATTGCCGCACTACATGTGCACCACGACTTTCAACTATCGCAAGTCAGAAGCTTATCCATAATTATGTCCGACTTCGCAACCCTGTAATGGATACTGAGCATAAACGTATGTTATTTAAAAAATCATTTTATTATTTAAAATGTATATCGCCCAGGCAAAGTGAACGGAATGCATATAAAGTGAAATTTTTCAGAAACAACAACTCGGTCTGCTATTCCAATAACCGTGAGACAGTTAGAAGCTATAATACGAATAAGTGAATCGTTGGCAAAAATGGAGCTGCTTCCTTTTGCTGCAGAACGTCATGTGGATGAAGCACTTCGTCTCTTTCGAGTTTCTACCATCGAAGCAGCTGCGTCTGGGAACTTGATTGGTATATTTCTATTTTGATTGTTCAGTACAACTGAGTAAAACCCTCTGTCAGCTGCGTATTCTTAGGATTAATGAATGTTTTACTAGTATTTATTTTGCATGTTGGAACTACTTTTTGAACACAGTAGCACATCTTTCTTCACACATGATACTTTATAATTACCTGCAGAAATTGGTTTGTTCTTCCATGTCTATAGGAGATGATTTTAAAACTTATTAAAAAGCGCTTATACTAGGCATCGAAGGTTTTACCAGCACTGAGGACCAGGAATCGTTTGGTCGTATTGAGCGTCAGTTGAAGAAACGATTTGCATTGGGAACTCACGTCTCTGAATACCTTATTGTTCAAGATTTCGTACGACAAAATTATCCAGAAATGCTTGTCAAAAAGGTAAATTTATTTAGCTACTAAATATTGCTATAAAACTAACCTAACCTGATCAATACCTGATCAACAACACTAGTTAGTCCAATGTTCTCATATGCAGGTGTAGATCGTAAGTGGACGAATTCATGCTTTATACACTTCTTTCACTGAGTTCAACAGTCTTAATTTTTAATATATGCTATCATTTCAGAAAATTGCCGTTGTTCGTTCTCATTCAGTAACATTTTTTCAATTTTTTTTGAAATTCAAATGATGGAGTTTTTCAGGTGATTCAGTCATGCATTCGGCGTGGCGAACTTCAATATCGTATGCAGAGAAAAATGCTGTACCGTGTTAAATGATCTTATACAGTATTATTATGTGATCATTCCTTTATGTATAATTTTCTATGAAATGGCACATTTCAGAAAAATAGTGAAATTCTTTCGAGAGGACCATTTTTATTTTAAAATCACTGTGTCCAAAAAACTGCATTTTGTTACTATGTCATATTTTTATTCTTGTAAACACTAAAGAAGAGATCTTTCTTAAACGATCTTTTTATGATTTGCAGTTGATGATATTAGTATGGTAGGCTACTGCCGTTCGCTATTGCCTGAAAAATGGATCTAACGAAGAAAACCAAAATAAATCTAACAAGTTCTCAGAGTTCCATAAAACTTTGACCCGTTTTAGAATGATAAGCGTTACCACTTGCCTGAATTGTTGAGATTTGTTTCATCTTGTTACTTTTCTCAGTATTTTCGTGGGATACTGCATCGATCTGGAGCAAATATTGGTAAGTTGTAAGAGATAGTAATTATTGCGAAACATAAGGTCTCTAATTTTCTATGCAATGATCCAAAGTAGAACGACTTGAAAGTCAATCAACAATTTATCTCCGCTGTACAAGCTGATAATTTTCCTATTATTCCACTTGCACTTACATGCGACACGATATAGATACTCCAGAATGCTGCACTTGACATATAAATTGCAATCATGAACAGTCTGTTTGATTCGCTGATAAACAGTTTATTTGATTCACTGTAAAAGTAGTATGCCGTTACACCCACACATCGCAAAATTTCTTGATATGATGCATAGATCCTGAAAGTATTTTCATATTAGGAATTTAAAATTAAAGTTCTGGATACTTATGGAAATAACTTCAGGATAGAGGGAAAATTCTTTTATCTGATCTCTTCTTTATTTGTGGTCGGCAGTCCTGATGTAATCAATAAACTTAAAAACTTTTGCAAATTCAGTAGCTGAACTTCCGTGGGATAACGCTTGATGTGATCAGTTCATATTTTATAGGATTAATATCGTTTCTCTTTTTGATTCTTGGCATTACAAAACCTTCGCTACCTAAATAATGTCTATGTGATTGTTTTGTTTCTTCAGGAATAATGTTAACCGATGTCGATGCAACTGTTTTGATCTTTTATCTCTCACGAGGTGACATTAGCTACAGTTCGGGTTACATGACATGCTAAGTTGTTCAACCATGAGACCGTCACAATCTCTTTTATTATATCACCATAGAGAGATACTGCAATTTATTTGGAGCCATCTACTTTTTCTCTAAAAATACTACGGCTACAGCTTTATTTGTCGTCAATGATCTACAATTACCGGTATATAACGAGGTCATAAACCGGAATTTTGAATTAATCTAGGTTTCAGGTTTTTCAGCATTTCCGCTATATTTGAATTTCCTGTTGGGTAACGACGAACCAACACGTGATGACGATGGACCTTTTCTGTCACGCTACGCAAGAGAGGTTGGGAAGGAGTAGTATTATGCATCATCCATCCATAAACAGTTAATGGCTTTGTACCGTTTGTAACATACAGGAATTAGTGGAAATATGATACGTGATTTTGAAGTTGAGCTAATTACTTTTTACGTCGTACTGGCGTGGGTGGAAAAGATTTAATTAATATAAAATCCCTTATATATGGCCCAAGCATGCTCAGAAAGAATGTCATGTGTAAAGGGAAACATCATAATCTAAACGTGTAAAAGATGATAGCAACAAACTTGCAGTCGAAAAAAGCTCCTAGACATTGGATCGTTGTGACAAAGAATGCTAATTTGAAAGTGAAAACGAAGTAGGACAGTTGACTGCGATCGAATTCGAAATGGAAAAATACGACCAACAGGAGTAGGAAATGCACAGAGCAGTATACCTTTTTCCAGGTCCGAATTTCTGGATTGTAGCGGACTACCTCATTTTCAACCTAAATTTTTTGGTTCACATTCATCAAAGCAAAGTTACAAATGAAAAATTTTGCAGATTCCAAGGAATCTGGCATCGAGAAATCTTTTAAAAACAGTAATTCACCACTGGGATGCCTTCCTCATGATCAGCCATTGAAAACCAGTGAAAGTACCGCCGCACTTTCATGCCAGGCATGTATACTGGTGGGTAGTAAATGGCTTTCAACTTTTCAATTCCTCGAAACACACATTCGCCTTTTTCCGTCTTCATTCTCCACTTGACGAATAACACGTCATACAGAGCATGAAACTGGAAAACATTTGATACAAGAAATTTCGTTTCATAACTCAAGCGATTGTCGAAAAGTTTTATGTATGCCTACGCCGAATCCAAAGAACGTTTGTACGGATCATGTCTGAGGGTTTTGCGCAATGGAATTTTTCGAATTCGACTTAATTGTTCTAGTAGCAAGCATAAGTTTCTGGTCGAGTTTTGTTCTAAAATGCATCTGCAATTTCGAATGTGTTGAAGCAGTCAAAATGTACAAAACGAGACCTGGAGGTAAATTTGATTGAAAGTCCTTTCCCGAGGGATGGTCCCATAAACAGGTTTCTCAAATTGACGTTCCGGCTCGAAGGTACCGAACATTTTATCCCATATGATGAACACTCCCGCATAGTTACGATCAATGCAATATGGATTGCGACCATGGTGAACACGGTGATGAGATGGCGTGTTAAGAATAATTCCCAGCTTACCGTAATTATCAAATAACTGCAATTGTTAGGAGTTTTAGGTGATCTGTTTGTTGTTTATGCAATGGGAACATATTTATTCAGAATGCAGAATGTGTTGCACTTGCTTTCTTAATGCGATGGAAAGGAGTGTCTTCAGATTCCTCCGTATGTGCGTGGGTGGCAGTGCAGATTGATCTGCTTCACTCACTGCGTGTTGTCACTAGAACTGTCATATTTCTTGTCAACAATTCTTCACTATTATTAAAAGTTAAATTGAAACATACAGTGGTGTGCAATGTAAATTGATAAATCTCGCTAAAGTATCGGTGAACCAGAAATGTCGATGGCGGAATGAAAAATGCCTGTAGAACATCGTAGATAGCAAGACCAACATCTAGAAAATAGCACATAATTAAAACTTAGACGATTTCAAAGGCCGTAAGGAATTATTTAACGAAGATGAAAAGGAAATGCGATTGGTATTTTATTTCCTGTCGGTACGGTTCAACTCCGCATCGATCGGTACAATGCTGGAGTGTTAACCTTGAATAGCAGCCTGTCGCAGAGCTGTTGTATAGTTAAAATATTCAGAACTGTGATGTATCGTATGAAGTCCCCAAAAAAATCCAACCTGTGGAAAGAAAACTTTTAGATAAACTTGGAAATATTATTTCGAATGCAAAAAGGAATTAGAGTTAATAGTTAGAATGAATGAATTGATAGAAACGTATCATGAATAGCACGATGTCCGAGATAATACATAAAGTCCTGAAAAAATAGGCAAAAAATCCAAGTTAACGTTGAATCCCACGAGCCTTCGATTAATCGGAAATTATTCCAAATGTAATCGTAAAGAAATATTGCAATTGTCCTACCGCCAAACCTGCAAAATTGTAGGAGAAACTCCAAATAACTCTTGCCGCATGTTTGTTTCAATTGTCATCAAATGCTTTCTTAACTAAATAAGTGAGTTACGCTTTTCTTGTAGTTTATTTCGAGAATAGAAAGATAACGTGTGACATTCAGACCAAGTCTCTTGGCCACTTAACTAACATTGGATCTGACAAGAAACTCTTCTGTTCGCGCTACTGCTCATTTAAAATGGAGTGAGCCTTGGCTTTCAGGTGTTGCGGGTTTCTCGTAGCTCATTTACCCATAGTCGTCAATATCTTTCAACGCATTGCAATTCACGATGTTACTTTCATTTTTCTCTGCTGTTGTGTTATAGTGTTGAAATGCTGATATGATTTAAATTTCAACTACCATCAATTTTAGACATGAATTTAAATATTACACCTTCACCGGGCCCTGATCTTCTTTTGCCAGAAAACGCTCAGGATGAGCAAGCGAAAAGACAATGTCCAATAAATGGAGGGAATGGAATATTGGGCACCTCATTTAATGAAGCAAAAGTCAGAGAGTAGTTGTAAGTTGTATTTTGCTCAACTAATCATTGCTTCTCGACTAATTCATTTTTTCCCAAGATGTGTAAAAAAATTTACTTGAAACACTGTGAAAGAATACCGGCAGAAACTGATGTAATAGAATCGTTGAGGGCAAATCGATCGCCATGTCCGCGCAGCAACAATAAGCAAAATTCGGTTACGATAAATAGCAACCACCAAAGACTGACCTATGAGCTGACAAGGGTTCAACAAGAACGTTCAATTTCACACATCAACTTTTGAAGATACGAAAATGTACTATAGTACTTTTCTACGTCTCAATCTGCAGGAATAAAAACTGCTAAAATCAATTAGTAGCTCGCTAAATTTCTTTTCCCAAGATCTCTCCGCATAACTAACTTCTGACTTTAATTTAGAACTCTGTCCAGTAATGGATTACGGGATTAGGGCTTACATTACAGGCAATATGCTTGAAAACTCTCGAAACTTTTTACAAATAAGAATGATTGCTTACATGAAGAGCGTACGGAAACAAAATAAGAAGACACCTCTGTAAGTAACAAAGAAGTTCAACTTTGACAAGAACATCTCTACGAAGCCTAACATAATGGTAGAAGGATAATTGATATCACCTCGGGAGTATAGTTGGGTACTTCATCCGCATTCTCAAACATCGTTTCATTCGGTGTAATCAAATAATAAGCATGTCGTAGATTTTTCAGGTCAAGCCGATAAAGTACACGTTGGCCTAATGAAGTGCTGGCAATGGTGTAATCCAACCATGTAGTGCTGTTTCTTGATATTGCTGACATTAGCTGTGATAGTACAAAGTGGAAGAAGAAGAAGAAGAAGCAATACCTGGGATATTTTGGATTTTATTTTTTCTACAATGACGGTATCAACGATACGTTTCAGTGACGCTAAGCTAGTTATTTATCGATACTCGTTCTATGGAAATTTCATACATGAAAGCTTGACCCACGGTAACCCAGCACTTCGTCCACTGCAGCAGCTGCAGAAACTATCCTACTTAGAGGCTCACTGCTCATTTCTAAATAAACGATCCTTATCAGCCACTGCACAGGCTGAGGATGGAAGTAGGAGAATTTGGATGAGCGGATGCATTTTGGGAGTGTAGAAGGTTGAAAAGCAATAGGACAGTGTCACTTGCTCTATCAACACCTCAACAGAAGAGCAAGGAAGCAGAAATATCAGGCAAGTTGATTTTTGTTTCTAAATGCGACGTCATTCTCGACCGTATGACAGACGTGTGCTTTCTGCTGCCAGCTCATCAAACTATGCCAGAGATGTGCATTTCGAATGAATGGATGGATGATAAAAGGGTGAATTTGCTGGATATGTCCTTAGGAGAAACATACTGTTATGCGATCGCATAAAAAGAATGATAAGTGAGGGGTGTGAAGAAGAAAGAGCAGGTTTTCTAATCACTACCTATGTGTCCCAACTTGCTCATCCATCGGCTATCTTCTCGTCCATTATCCATCTACAACTTCTTCAATCTCAAGTCACTCTGCATTCTCTCCATTTCTCTTCTTACATTATTTTCATCTGCTTCTTTTACCTCGACGTCTAATTAGGTTAACTGAACCGATTTCTCTTTCAAGTAATCCGTTTCAAACCTCAAACTGAAACAAAATCCACCAAATTCGTCACGGACGAATTTCATACGAGCGATTGTACAAATGTAGGGAACATGGAATAGGACAGTGAAATATAACAGATCCTTTGTAGTGCGGCGTTTCCTCTACCCCTGGAAGTTTCATGAAGAAGCTGTCTGTATGGATGGATGGATCGATTCAGGAAGAAGAAAGAGAAGAATGTTATGATTTTACCGTCAATTCCTCAAGTTAATTCCTTTCCTTCTGTTGATGAATTTAATCAGATACGTCCATCTTTTCCTACCTGCTGATCCTTTCGTTACCTTTTGCTTAATGATCACAGAAAAACGTCAAACTTTTTCCTTGTTCAGGCACATTTCCAACTTATACATCTTTCGAGTAGGAATTCCGCGAAATTTGTTCCAACCCATATTCCTTCCCTTTTTATTACCTTAAAGATAACAGATAAGAAACTCCTTATCAATCATCGGAAAATTCATTCATTGTCAATAATATACAGCACTTTCATTATGTGCTCTACTCGTTTTAGCCTGCAATATTTATGTTAAGGTAGATGGATGGCGGATTCAGATCAGATAAAGGTCGAAGTGATTCTTTCGTGGTAACGAAAGCAACAACAAGACTTGGAAAGTTTGAGTTGCAGTAGCAAGCATCTTGCTGCGTTCTCTCGACATCTCATCCCATCCTACAAACAGATGCATCCCGTCATCTACTACCTACGACGATAACAATACTAATGAGATCCTAGTTCTGTCACTACTTTCTTCAAGCACTCTTTCAATCAAAATTTTATTCTGCTGAACTGAAACTATGAAATTCTTCCTTTCAGAAACAGGAATTTTCTGAATCGCAGTTGTCTGCGAACGACTCTGATTATTCTTTCTTCTCTACTCTTTGCTGCTTATGATGATCAAGCTGATATTGTTCCTTGATGCGCAGTTAATCTTACAATTTTTCAAGGGTGAATTCAAATTCTCTTTATTTTCTTGAATTCAGATACACAAGAATTTTACATTCTTAAATTCAGATACAATGGAAAACACGAAGCACTATAGATAGGTGGAAAGTATCCTGCAGATGGTATTCACTTCTTGATGCAGAGATTCTTGTTAGTACTCGTCATCAGCTCTTCACTTCCCTCAATGTTCTTCATCGCTGGTGTTCCAACTTACAATGTTTCGAAAACACATAAATAGTCGCGATTTGATGCCTTCCTTCTGTCTCCCCTCCGTGAAATAATTTAAATTCTCAGGTGTTTTATGCCTTTGGATTCTATCTGCAAACATTTTATTCTAATTTGATCGAAGCATACTTCATCTTGAAAATTCGTCATGTCACCATCATCTTCCCCTGAGCGGTGTCATCTCGCCATCCATTTAATATCCATGGATGTACATACACCTTTATTGCATTCTCTCTTTCTTCGATGTGATGATTTCAAGTGTCCGGTGAAGGATGTGTGATAATTAGTTCAACAAATTGTTGAAGAATTGCAGATAAAGAAATTAAATTTAACTGTGGTATGCGTTACAACGAAGCTAACGTGATAGCCATGTGCAGTACTGCACTTCTTACAGTATTCACATTTCTATCTTGTACAGGAAGTCGGCAACAACAACAGGCAAAAAGCGATGATAGAGAAGCCAACACCTGGTTGACAGAGCTTGAAAAGAAGCGAAAATATTTTGTACCAGGTTGTACAATTGTCATCTGTGCGCTGTCAAGAAACAATGATGAGATGAGATGATTAGTCATCCCGCCTTTCCCGTTCCTCACCTGTTGTTGATAACGAGTAGTCAAGGTTAATGAATGGATGCGCCCACTCATTTGCATAAACTGCTCTTCCAAATCTTCTCTTTACGAATCACTTTACCTTAAATCGGTTAGGACGATAGCTATATTTCACTGGTATAAACCATCCGCGCTCCAGCGACGGTCACTGATTAGAAATCAACTGAGGTGTAGAGGTCAGTTGTGCTTGAGCCACCGCTTCTATTAGTTTGCGCCTGCACTTGAAACAACTCGGTATCTTCTGAGGAGGAGAAGGGCATCACAACTACTGCATCACTACAACATTCGATGTGTGTGCGTGTTCGTATGTGTGTGTGATTAGCTGTAATGATAGGTAGTTATCATAGTGATGGATGAGATGAACGCATATAATATATAATATTTGTAGAAAGTAGTCCTTAAAGGTTGGAATGAGAGAGCGGAAAGGAGGAGAGGATTGAATGGGAGTTATGCAGGTGCAAGTGACCTTGGCGACAGCTGTGACTGGCTGCACCCCGGTACCGGCATGTGTTGCAGCACGATCTATTATAACCAGTCGAAAGAGTTTACCTAACCTGTTCTGATGGAGTGAGCATAAACTGGCGTGTAGGAAAACAATTTCCATGCCGGAGTTGTGAATCACGTCACTCCTTACGTCTTATTCGTATTAATCAAATTGGGACAGTCTTGCTTAAGAGATTTTCACCATTAATCAAGCGAGCCTTTACGAAGTGGTCCACTAGAGACTCAAGCATTTGTGGATTCTTTGGTCATGTGTACCACAAACATTGCTTCACAGTTCACTTCCACATTTTCATAGATGCTTACTGCTGTACGGCCAACAGGGTACACACGTGGATTTAAGTGACTACTACAATCAAGCAGTTGGATGATAGAATAGGCCTTAATCTATGGAAATGCCTAAAACTCTCTTTTACGATCGCCATCAGCATCCTAAAACCATTGGGTGATGGTGGTGAAGAAGTGAAGCACTAGGAAAATTGAAGAAATGACGTGCTCTATGTAAACCACAGATGAAGATGAGCTCCGTAAAGATGTTGTGTGCTTTCGACATCGTTCGCATACAGTACTTTCGTGAGGCCGCTCAGCGAAAGTTAATTGTACCTCAGCTCATTTGGAGCTGAAAACTAAAGTTAAAGTGGGATTGCATTTTGCTGCGCTCCTCTACGGTTACTCCACTGCTGTTAGATCTCCATGTCACGTCAACTACCACTTGTATGATAACTATCACTCACCTTCTTGCAACCATTGATTTAAGGACCCCAGCCAGATATTGTGTCGTGTCCTTTTCCCCAGTTTCGTTTGTATACAAGTAGCAATCAGTTCGTATTGTTTTTTATTGCTATTAGTATCCCCGCTTAGCAACTGATTTTGTTCCGTTAGTCCTTCGGAAGCACTGCGGAAAAAATTTTTCTACGTGAGAAAGTTTTTCGAACATACGAGATAGAATTTGAAATATTAACGGAAAGAGAAGGGTCGTGGTGCGATAAGTGGAACTTATTCATTCATTCCAAATAGCATCAGTAATTGTAAGTGAAAAGAGTGAGGGGGGAGGCTATTCTGGCATTGGAAACAAGTGGGCATTCTGCTCCTTCCCGAAATTTCACTCCAATTCACAACAAATTCTCCCTTATTGGAATCTTCTTCAACGTGGTGATAAGAAAGGAGAGAGGTTGACCAATTCAAAGGGAGAAAGGAGGGGCTGTAATGTCCGCCACAGGTTGGCTCAGGCTGGCACCCGAAAATTTTGCTGCTCATGCTGCTACTGCTACTTCGCTGCCGTGATGGTAGCAGTAGTCACTGTAGTCTAGCACTTTCATCGCGGTTGAATCTGTTGCCCTAAGGGTTTGGTTGAGATGCTTGAGTTGCTACTACTGTCTCTGAAATTGTCATTCTCTGTGGAGAGCATTGCAAAGAGCATTCTTTCTCATATCTGAGCTTGCTTACTTGTAGCTCTTTTGCCCATTGAACTATTAAATGTAAAGATAAATGAGAGTAGAAGGAAAGGATAGCTTGGCTGCCCCTCGTTAGTTTCCATCCACTAATAGGTAGACAAGTCTTATAACCGAAATTGATACAAACCTACGTGTCACCTTTCTTAGTCTGTCTGTGGCGAAATTATCGGGAAGAAGGAAATATTTAAAAATTGATTTTTCAGAGTTACATTATTTATCGCAGCAAGTTTTTATCAGAAGATAATGCCTGCAAAAGTTCACTGCGGTGATCTGTTTTTGGGCGATACAATTCAGGAAAAAACTCGAACTTTGCTTGGTTGGAGTGAAGAGGTTCGTTTTTCTTATATAAAAGTACCGACTCATATTCACTCGTTAGTTAGTGGCCATTTCAGCTTATTCTATTTCTTACTGAGTTCAGTTCAGGAGGTTAAGCTCGTCACGATTTCAGACCTCAACGCATTTCTTGCATTTATATGCACTTTCCCGGCGAACATGTTTGCACTCTGATTGCTTAGGATTATCACCTTCAGGGCAGAGGTATTTGCTGGCCCAGCAACATGATTCACAGTGATCTCTGCAGGCACATACTATCAGTGCCAAAAACATCCAGAAAAAACTGAAAGCAACACTTTCGTGTTTACGGAAGACCTAAATTTACTTAATCTCTTAAATCGGATACGTTTCCGAAGATTCTTTCGAAAGATCCAGCACATCAATCTCTCGAAAGACAAGTGCTTCTTTGCAGTTCTCCTAATGGTGAGAAAAGATCACAAAAGAATTGAAGACATCTTGCTACTGTAACAAATTTCAATCCATAAATTCCATGTACCTCCTCAACTCCGCTTCTATTGCTTGACAGGTTTCTATTAATAGTTACGGGTGGTTTGTTTTAGGCGCTTTCAGCTGCCGCCGTCAACACTGCTATCATCCTCTTTCCCTTCTCAAATTTCTTCCAGTAAATAATTTGTCACGTCTCTTCATCTGTCTACATCTCTCCGCGCATGTCTCGAGAGAATAATGCCTATAAAGTGACAAATATTTCTGTCTATGGTCGACAATCGGCTCACCGTTAACTTCGCGGTACAGGTACAGGTGCCATCAGTGACAACAATAGCAGCGAGAACGGTTTAGAATGAACTTTTCAGTGTGACTTTGATAATTCGCTTGTTGTCCTTTTGTCCGCCTCATCTTTTTCCAAAATCTAAAGCATCACGTGCATCTATTAGCTCAAACGTCACCCAATAACCTTTTCTAGCAAACTTGAAAAATTCACACGGACAAATACCACACGTTGTTATAGCCAGCAAAAGAAGCCAAATCTTATCGTTTCTATCTTCTTTGGCCCGTGTTTTGTATTTCAACAAGGCCATTTCTTTTTCAGCATTGTCCCACGATTACAATCAACACTACACAGAAATCTCTCAGCGGATGTGACCGGCGTGTACTTCATGTAAACGATTCACGCCGCCATCCATACATGATTCCAGTTGGGCGTTTACGACGCTATAGTACCAGTTCAAGTTCAACATGTAGTAGCAGCAGCAGCAGTAGTAGTAGTGAATATTCGCAACCATCACCAAGTTACAGCATTACTTCATACGAATCGTCAAGCCCGGAACCTCTAATTTCCCCTTATGCAACAACTGATTGTCAGTCACCTCATTTAGTGCCACTGGGTCCAGCAATACCAATAACAACCACGGCATCCACCACGTATCGGTCGCCGGAACGAGAAGCACAAGTTTTTGAAAGATTACGACAGCTGGTACCAATGTTGCCGTTCGATAGAAGTGCTTATCAGGTTCGCTACGAATTTTCTTGTGTTGTGCTTCATCCAAAACGGATGACTCATTACGTCAATATAGAGGGAGTTTCAGAATCGGGCAGTGGTAACCACCTTGGGAAACTGATGCTAGCACTCATGTACTATTATGACTTTGTTTCCGTTTTGGCCTTACAGCGTTGCAACCATTATTGTACATAGTTTACACATAAAGCATACATCGATATCTGTCAGGAAGTTCGAATTTGAAAGTTCAAAACATTGGCAGGGTAACACGCGTGGTAACTCGAAAATGATTGATATACCGCAAAATACAACTATTCCTCCTCAGCTGGTAAATTAGTTCATAGCACTGCACTAATTAGCTGCAGCACAATGGTTGGGTTCGAATGGATGAGAAATTAATTTGGAAGTGTCACAAGGAACGGTCGGCGTGCTAATTGCTTGAAAGAAGTTTTTAAGGAGATGCTCGTTGCAGGTACTGATAGAAACGGTTTCACAAGTGATGGATTTAGAGCAACAACTTGAACAATTGAACGAGCAGACAAACAGTGCCAAAAACAGTCTATGGATTGAACAGAAGTGTATCGTTTCAGATACGGAAAATGTTAGTAGGCAGCTTGAATTGTTGCGCTTCTCCTCCCCATTCCGCAAGTAGAGAGGAAATGCCTTACAACTATATTTTCATTGTTCCTTCTTCTAAATCTTATATAAATTAATTTAACTCAGTGAGGAAGCGAAAAGTTTGAAAAAAGGGAACAGAGGTTGAAGGGAAGGAATGAAAAAAAATCACGTGGAAGGTATTCATCCCACCAAGTACCAATACCTATTCAGGAAGTGGCACACTTCTGTCACTTACTGATGTGGGGAAGGAGAAGGACGAGAAGAGCTATTCCTTTTATTATTTCTTCTCTCCGACAGTTCAGTAAACAGTACGAGCTTATTAGGATTCAAGGAGTCAGCAGTCGGTTGACCCATTAGCAGACTTGAAAGAGGCTTGGGTCGCTTTGTATTAACAAGAACCTACCAGCAACTTATTCCAAAAGCAGTGTACAGTTGAGTTGAGGCTTTTCATCCTCCTTAACACTGATCGTTTCTGGGTCGACTAATTATGAAATTGCAGAGTGTTTTCCCGGATGATTTGAAGACTGTGGATGTGACGGCATTCAAGCGTCTTCTTTGTTCCGATTCTCTCTCTGGTGATACTTCGAAAACAATACAGTTCAACTTTGTCTCGTAAGCTGTACATTTCTGTTGAGCTGAGCGCAACTGTCCTTGTTTTAGTTTGTTCGTTACAGATAGAGGAGGACATACGTGTCTGAATACCGTAGCCAAAGCCTATTTAACTAGAATCATCCCATAAATTCACGCGGTTCTCAGCAGCTGAACTTCCTTCATTCAGTTCTATTTAAACCACTTGTACTCAGTGAAGAGTGACATAATTTTTTGTTGCGCAGTAAGCTTCATGTTATGCCATCAGATGCGTGCTTCTACCACAAAACATTGATTGATTGACCTTATTTCCTTCCTCACGAAATTTCGTTCTGGCAAATTTGTGTTATTAAAAAATTTTAATTTTAAATAAAATTATTGAACTTTATGGCAAGCCGTAAACAAGCAAGATTTTCACCTCAGCGTTGTCTAGTTTAGTTCTAACTGCTTATCGACAGAAGTAAGGAAATGAATGCGATGACGCTAGTCTAAACGACGGTTGCGTGCAGACGTAACTTTTTTTGTGCCATTCCATATCCTTTGTGAACTGTTTTGTATATGTTGTACCAATTGCTCACATTCCATGCATAAAATAATAATTCATCACCTCAGCGCAGTTCATTTCAATTAAAAAAATCCTCTACCTATGAAGAAAAGATTTGTCTCAATGCACTGATTGCTACAACGGCTCTCTCCTTCCCATTTGCAACCGTTTTCTCACTTTCCTCGAAACCCCAAGGTGAGGAATTTTCTGCATGAAAAAGTTCCACTTCGCGGGCATTTGTTCACCTGTTGCCGCATTATTGCTACCTCTTAAATGGATAGACTCAATGCTCACCCTGCTGCTACTACTACGGCTAGCAATTGTCATCGCAGGTGAGGTGAAAAGTTTGAAGCTCTCCATTCATGCATCATCCGTTAAACATCTCTCAGCGCAACTACTTCTCCCCAATACTTCGCTGGAAGTTGATAATCATAATTATTTAAACCTCAGATTGTTTCCTTACTACTTATTTCTGATCCTACTTTGCTTTACTCGATCTTCTTTTCGAGACGGAGGAAAATATTTGCTCAACTTGATTTTTCAGGCATTTGAAAACCAGAGCCGTAACAGTTCAAACAACATTTTGATAATCAGTGGTCGCTATCATCATTGTTATTGATGGTGTTGTCATTATCGCCAAACGTGATGACGAGGCGATCCGGTTTCTTCGGGAAGAATTATGCAATTAGTAGGATGAAAGTGGTACGGGGTGACACCATTCCTGTGCAAAAATCACATTCTTGTCTGCTGCTGATCGAACCACATCTCTGTTATTTTTGTACGCCTTCAACTACAAAACTTGTGCAAGGGGTTTTTCTTTTTTCGGGTGGAAAAATCAGCTTTCGTACTGGATGTCTACGGAATTGTTGAAGAAATGTTACAAGAAAGAAACTGAAATTATGAAACCGGAAATGGAAACAAAGAAGAGTGGCAGTACATTATTCATTGCTGGACCATTGGTTGAGGGATCAATTGAGTATTGCTATTTTGGTGAAAATAAGAGAAGGTGGGGGTTTTGTTCGAATTAACCCACTCTTCGACGGCCATGACGTGTTCAGACTTGACCCTCGATTTACAGCTCATGTTCTGCCCACTACAAAATCGAACTAGCCTAGCAAGAGCAGTCTAATCGGTAAACGATCCTTCTCGGTGAAACATGCAGCAGTCAATCGTTGATACGATAGAGACGCCACTGACTGCCATTGGCAGAAGGTTTGAGACTATTGTATCACTCAATGTTTATTGCAGTGAATATGATAGTAAAGAAAAAAACAAAAGCCAGCATTAACCGGAAATCTCGCACTGTCGAATCATAGTAAAATAAAACAATGAACACGTTCGGGAAAACCTCACTCGTTAACTGAACTTCTCGAGATATCTATGTAGTCTTTAAAAGCACCTCAAAATTTGCATTGGGAACACTAGGTTCAAACATGTAAACTCAAATTCCACTCTATTTTCAAAAATGCGTTCCAGAGCAGTAATTTTATGGATGTGAAAAAGTACAACCGATAACACCAAAATAATGCAAGTTTACACCGAAACCTTTGAGCACTTCAGTTGTATTGTTGATAGACCTCATTTCCGGTCATCGTTACGTAATTATTGTTTGTCTTAAAAGGACACGATTCAACATTTGACGAGCAGTGATAACACTACAGCCACTTGATTCAGCAAATTAAAAGTGGGAGAAGTTAGAACGAATTTGTCTTCCAGCCAATAAAAAATCACTTCGGTTAGGCGGGAATAAGTATGCAACATATTTTATTCAAATCAATTCCCTTTTTTATTTGAAATCTTTCCGAAAAAAATTGTCATTTTCAAATTTTGGTCTTTTCTTATTTGTGACCAAATTCTCTCTTCCCAGGTTCGTTACAGTCATATACAAAGCAAACGATGTTTGAGAAAAAACTGCAACATCTTCGATGGGAAATCTCAATCGAAAGATATATCCAGACATATCTTGCCAAATTACTCTTATCAGTGTACATGAGGATATGAAGAATTCACAAAATTCGGTTATTGCTACAACTGCTGCTTTTCCTTTTACGCTTTCGATTTCGGTGCTGCGGAAACGATGGCATCATGCTTGAATCGCATGGATATGGAGGTTCGTTAAAATATCTGAAACTTCAAGAACATTTAAAAGTTACCATAAATCACTCTCTTTACAATTGATCGCCGTCTCAAAACCTCTCACTTATTTTAAAATCATTTAAAAATATGTACTTACTGATTTTAGTGCTTGTTTACAAAAAAATCAGAATTTTTGTGGATTAATCTTTTACCGAGAACGTAGCGCATCCTTTGCACAAATCCTAAGAGATGGATCAAAAGTGAAGAGGCCATTTAAAAGTTGCAAACAACTATCACTAGCACGTTCCATCACACACTTCAACTTATTGTACGGCTGGGAGCGTAACTGGTAATTACGCAAAGCAGGTAATTCTTCGATTCCTTTCCATATCTTTTCGGTTGGAGTTCCAAGCAAATCGATTATTTTATTGATCTGAATTGTATATCATTTGATTCATTTTTGGCAAGCATGTAGCGATGATCAAAAATATACCCTAATTAATGATTAGGAACGCATTAGAGACTACCTGATCAAGTTCGGTTTTTCCTGGTAAAAGAGGTCGGTGTATAAGCAACTCTCCAAGAATACATCCTGTTGCCCACATATCAACACCGGTACTTTGTTCTTTTGCACCAAACAACAGTTCTGGACTACGGTACCTGCAAAACTTCGAGGTTCAGAACTTCTTTCAACCTTTCAAGAATAAATAAACAAGCAGAATGCTCTAGATATTTCTTTAGAAATTATTCAGAATGTTACCATAGCGTAACAACCCTTGGTGTCATCTGCTTGGAAGGTTCTCCGAATGTTCGCGCCAATCCGAAATCAGCAACTTTTAAACAGCCATCGTCTGTTAACAGAAGATTAGAAACCTATAATACTAGTTCAAGCTGCATCAAGAAAACATCAACAAAAATTATTATAGCAACAGCAATTGCTGCGAAAAACTGAATTTTAAGAAAATAAAAGAAGTTAAAATTAACCTTCAGATCTCGATGAACTATATGTTTTCCGTGCAAATAAACCAGTGCCTTCAGCAACTGCATTACAATACATTTAATCTGTGGCTCTGTAAATGGCGCTCGCATATTGTCCAACAACGACGCCAAATCATGAAATGATTCACGTAAAATGCACAACGAAAATTAGGCCTGTATCCACATTCTTCATCACCCTGACAATTAAAGTTACCTGAGTACAGTACTCCATAACCAGAAAAATAGACGTTAATTGCTGCCCTACTACGATTTCCTTCAGTTGCACGATATTTTTGTGATGCAAACTCATGAGCAAATGGATCTCACGAATCGCTGATATTGAAATTCCATTCTCTTCACTTTTCTCATCCATCCTTACCTTTTTTAGCGCAATCTAAAACGAAAAGCAAAAATAAAATTTACTTGAATTTAAATTCAATCCTAATTAAAGCTTTAGATGAGATCCGTGGAAGAAAATTAAATAAAATACAATCTCTCCAGTTTTCGTATCCTTCGCTCTGTATACAATGCCATATGTACCCTCACCAATACGATTCATTTTTTCGAACTCATTTACTGAACGACATCCGCCATAGCCAATCTTGTCCTAAAAAAATGACAGAACGATGAAGTATACCTCCCCTCCCAAATGTTATGAAGCATAGAAAAACGAAATTGAGTTCAACATTACTGAATAATTGGCACGTATGCAACTGCATTTCAATGCTCACAAATTTGTCTCTCTAATTTTCTACCTCCCACAGGAGGGAAAGTAAGCCTAAACAACCATATTAGATATCTCAGTTAAATTACTTCCACGTTAACCAGCAAAATATTTGCAAACAGAAGCAACCTTTGAAACAGGAATATTCTCTAGATCAAATACAGAAACAATTTGCATCATCCACGATGAACTCAGATGTCGCGTTTCATCTCCCATCAACCTGAAATATTAAGCATTAGTTTACCGGGATGGGTTGTTTAATTAACTCTTCCACATAAGTGAGGAAGTGATCCACGCTTGAAATCCTCACATAGCAATCACCCAGTGGTTAATTTCCGCCTTCCAATAACTAGCACTCGTCACTACCACGAGAATTGGAAAAGCCAAATACACTGTTAACATCAAACGCAATGAGAAAACTAATACACGTTAACCATTGCCCAGTATGAGCATGGATAATACAAACTGATTTCAAGCCTTGACAGGGCAATATGGGTACACCTGTTATACGACAGATACCCTGCAACATCGCCCTACCGACACCTCTCAACACATCGCTTACTTATTTTGGTAAATAGCCCTGAGCTATTCAATATCAGAAAAACTATACTTCTCTGATGTTAAATATAACGCAAAATATAGATTTAGCAATCAAGCTTATCCCACCAATCTATTCCTCCTATGGTAACGTCACAAGATCATATCAGTCCGCACAAGTGGCCCACTTCATTGTTTCAAACCAATCTTGGTAACAAATGTCAGGCATGAGATCGCTGTTCCCACTCGCTACTTCACTTATTCATGTCATTGGCTAATAATTACAGATCATCATTACACACGCCACACTTCACACACACGTATCACCACTGTTCAGCCCAGAATGCACATCGAAATTTTCAACCATTTTGCCTACAACAAGCAGTGTTCCGATTCATTGCCACTACCTCACCGTCCCCCTCGACCTTTTCCTCTCGATGGATGAACTTCTGTAAAGAGTACAGAGATGACTATCACACCTTAAACCACGAGTAACACGTATTCTTTTATTCTCCAAAAAGTGAACAAAAAACAAAAAGGGTGAAATGAATGTCGTCTCCCTTTTACCTTTAATAAATAACACCTAAGACGGTGTAATAATTCGAAAACAAAACTTAGGGAAGGGAACAATTAATTAGCGGGCCGCTAAAACAATTTGCAGAGAGATCTTCGATTCAAGATTTTGTTGTAGAATACTTTCGAAGATTTGGAAGGAAAATTGAAATCCAACGATGAACCAAACAAAAAACAAGCGATGGATTAAGTTGAGCACTGCACATGACAAGGAAAGCATTAAAAAAAAATTACATCATCCAAAAAACACGAGAATGCCTGTACGACTAATTTTATACCCACATGATTTCAACTTCCGAGCAAAAAAACACGAAAGAAAAGGAAAAATCACAGGTATTACATTAAAAACAAAAAACTGAGGGTTATGCATCACTATCCAACTGCCAGATTCCCGATCCTATCATACATTCCGTGAAAACAACACAATGAATTTATCCACTTTAATTATGATGGAATCAAAAAATCACATCAAGCAAATTTTTACAACGCCTTCCTGACACTTAGGAGAGAGAGACAAAGAGAGAGAGAGAAAGAGAGAGAGGGAGAGAGACAGACAGACAGAAACAGTTTTTGCCGCTTCTACTACTCTTAAATCAAAGGTTAATACACTTGTCAGTATGATAATAGGAATGATAAATGGTATTGCATCACTAACTCCTCTAATTTTAGATTCGAAATGTACATATATTTAAATTTTAAAACCTGCGTCTAAAAGGTTTAAGGAATACATATAAGGCATTATTTAACAGTTGGTAATAATGATAAAATTTTATGCCTTTTTTTCATTTTGCTTTTCTTCATTATTAGTTACTTCAGTATCTCCCCTCCACCTAACAATTTGATGAAGAATTAAAACGCCTTTTCCTCGCTATATCGTCGCATAATTAGTTGTACAAGTTATCTTTCCTGCACATATTTGAAACATACTATCGGAAGAGAATTTTATCCAAAGATTGTTGAGCTGACGCTACCACCATTCATGGTTGCTTCTGATGGCTTCCCAGCCATTAAGCCGCCATTCCTCTTTGAAGTTAATGATGTTGTCGGCATCTCCGATGTTACTACAAATAACTGGTGTGGTCCTGCTTTTATCATGAAATCATAGCACTTGTTGCAAACACGCACATTTCCACCTTTATTTTCGTATACACGAAAAAACGTACGTTTCGAACACGAAGAACAAAATATACCACCACAGTTCCTGGAAACAAATGACTTGAAACAAGTAATAATTCGCGCCAGAATCAAACCAAATACCCAAGCCCATTCCAGCGCCCTCATTATATTACATAAATTAGCCAGCCAAAAAACAGAAACGGAGACCAACCTACAATGATGTCTTCGATTACTTAGGTAATAGAAAGTTCCTTGACAACTCATGCATTTTTGTGAAGCATCATCCATCAGCCATCCTTTCGAACCGTATGAAATATCCGCAACATCGTCTTTTTCAACAACCGACATGTTCGAAAGCACTGACTCCACGGAACATGATGGACTGTCACTCTCACCGAACTTGAATTTACATTTCTTTCGCTTTATCACAAATTCTTTATTGAGTTAGCTCAAACATAAAGAACCAAAAACTTTACCAAAGTAGAATGACATATAACATTAGTATCCTGCTGTTATAAATGGATGTAAAATAAATTAACGTCGGCATCAACTTACGAGTAATAATTCTGTTACAGGTGACTCGCCACTAATTCCACAACTCATTTTCCGCATTTCTTCCATTGTTAGTTTGCTAAGCCTCTCTTGCAACACGTTGATGCATTCCTGAATAGAAATTAAAAAGTGCCTTCCCACTACTTCGCTGTTGCAAGGAATTTCAAACCGAGCAGTGCAAAATCTACTTTCTTTAAGCTCTACTTGATTGCGATTTCAAACAATACTAAATAAACAGAAAACTGCAATTGGAAAAAAACAGCATGAAAACCTCTATTTTTATACTTATATTTACAAGGAACAAACACTCTACAGTTTAACTCTTTACTGCAATATAAATCTCTAAAAATATCAATATATCAACATTTAAAATATATTAGACAATAACATGCTGAGCAAATGTTATGAGCGACACGAAGGGGAAAATGAAATTAAATACAGAAATCTCTATTCGCACGACTTCTCTCACTATCTCCTGTTAATTACCAGCTAAGTAGAATGCTTAAAGGATAGCATTCCACCAATCTCAATTGTCAGCTTGGTAATCACTTTCTTCAGACTCGAAAGCCTTTCTTCCTTTAAGTAACCTTCTTACATGCGCCTAAGAACGATCGCTTCCTTAAAATTATAAAAACAGATACAATGCACATAATCTCGATAAATTAAACAAGGAATATTAGAAATCACTTACCTGTAGTTTCTCAACTTTCTCACGGGTCCTTTCTTCACGTATAACTAGAACTTTCGTTAAGCCATCGCAGTCCACTTCCCTCTGCAAAGCGTAAAAGCGTAAAAAAAACTACAAAACTGTGTATATGTTAATAAAAATTTTTTGAAAAAAGCTAAGAATTCTGTGAATTTAGTGAACCTTCGATTGCCCACTATTTACATTTCAGTATTTTCAAAACTAAAAACTTACAGCTATAGCACTGCGATCTCTTTCACGATATACTGCGAACGACAAATCGTTTTCATCGGGTCGTGCATAGTCCGTTTCACTAGAAACTGATGTTCGAGTATTGCTATTGTGGAACCGAGCATGTGTATTTCCAGCAAAACTGTAAGAGAGATTACATATATTCGATGATTACATATTCGGAAAACCAATAATGCAAACGCGATTATCTCAAGAAAACATAAACAAGGACAAAAAAAAAATTCTAAGGACAGAAACGTATGTCAGTGCATCGGAAACTTAGACTTTACACATTGACAACGAAAATTTTTGAATAAACCACATTTTAGTGTGAAAGTTATAACAAACAAAGACATACGATGTATTTGATGATCCTTGGCATGCACCAGCGTCCGTGTTAGAAAGACTTTCCGCAGAATGAGCTCGGTTTAAACTGATATGATCGACTTCACTATGTTGACTTGCAACCATTCCTGAGTTTGACAGTGTCTGTTCCTGTAAAACGAGGTGTTATTAAACTCATTTGCCTATTGATAATAGTAAAAACCAGTTAACATGTACCCAGTAAAATTTTGATTTCTTTCAAATCCGGAAATTCATTTACGTGCACATAGGCGGCGACAAAAAAAATAATTAAACAATTAGGTAACACAACCAACATTAATCAGTCTTTCGATAGCAGGTCCAATGTAAAGTTGCTTCCAGATGTGAAGATCCTCAACATGCAAAGATGTACGCAACCGCTCATTGCTTTTTCCAGGATTGTAAATAACATTCGCATATTCCGGTTTGGATTCATCCAAAAATGTCCAAAGCGAAAGCGTTTCTGCATCCTCCGCACTCTTATTCCAGCTCTCTCTCTCAGACTGGCTGTTCCAAAGAAATGTCCCGAACAATCCGGAATAACAGTGAAGAGCTAATTTTGTCTAAAAACGGATTATTGCGGTAACTAGAACTAAGAATCATCCAAAAATGCTTGAAACAATTTAAAAAACATGCCAATCAATAAACCATTTCTTTGCAAAGATAGCGATATTTAACTATACAATATGCAGCTCATTTTATTTTCAGTATCTCTTGAATCTCAACTACTTTAAAACACATGAAATTTCTTACCAAATAACTTAAAGTGAATTGAAAGGCATCTGGAAATAACTGATGTAACTGGTGAACACAGTCTAACCACTGCAAAAAAACAGGTGACGATTCTCCACTGACGCTACTACGCGTACCTGTACGATCAGCAAACTTATGCCCGAAACCAATCCAATCACGACGAACCAAGTCTTTGAAGCCCTGAAACACCACACTGCAATTGAGAAAGAAAACCCGATAAAGCCACACTCATTTGTACTTGAAGTTCCTACCACAAAAGTCCTGTAATATGGATCAGCAATTATTTTCGTAAGAGTGACAATTTGCGTCGTCCGATCCCAACCATCCGTGCAGTGAACAAGAACTGATCTCCCTGTAAAAAACCTACTGATTTCAAATTATAATCCATATAGAGTAAATAAATCAAAAAAAAATCAGAAAAAATCCCGCTTAACAAAATCAATAGCACTGTTTTGCGCGAATTTTTTTTATAAAACCAGAACCAACCGTCATCGACAAGTGCCTTTACACATTTTTGTGCAGTATCGATAAGACTTATAAGGTATTGCAGCCAAAAAGTAGACTGAATTGATTGAAGAATTGTGTTGTGATCTTGAGGACCAGCAAGGACAGCTCTAAACTTATGAAAGCTACTACGGATTTCGTGGATATTTGCCAATCCACAGAAGATGACCTCTGTTTGCTGATAATATTCTGAAAACAATCAAAACCAATAACAAAATTCCACTCATCAAAACATGTTGCATGATAAATTTTATCTCGTGATGTCAAAAATTTACAAGCATCAAACAAACCTTCTGACTCGGCTCCACCACCTTTCACTACTCGATTCGCAAGAGCTGCAGTATATGATCGGCAGTCCACTATTAACAACTTCCGAGACGACGGCCCTGCAACTGTTTTCGCACAGCGGTAACAAGGTTTTTATTGTTTACATGACTAAAAAATTGGACAAAAATTAAAATTCGAGCACATAATATTTCGATAACAAACTTACTTCCATTAACAGCTTTCCTAGCACATTCCAGAAGTTTTTCATCTAACGGGAATCGATAATTGAAAATACCACAACATGGTTGACTGCTACGTAATAAGACAGATTCGTTTTTGGCGCAACACCACACCGCGGCAGGGAATCGAGCATTATTTCGAGCAGCACATGCTCGACGCAATTCATCATCTGTTATATCTTTTGGAACTATGACGGATTTCGGATATGTTGTGCATAACCTGAAAGTATCTAGCTGACCTGAATGAGAAAAATTTATTTTGAAAAAGACACTTTTACTACATGTTCATTTTGTTCGACCATCTTCACTGGACTGCATGCATGTTTTCAATGGGTGCGAAATCCTACTGTAAAATGGTCAAAAACAACTCTAAAAAAGAACAAAAACATACGAATAATCAGTGTTGGCTTCTGAAATTCTCCAAGAATGAGGATTGTAATTGAGCCGCAAAAATTCTTTTTGCGCTATACACTCAGAATCTGCCGTTTCATGGTGAAATCTGAGCCAAGCAGGAAGTTGAGTCTGAAAGAAACGATAAAATGATTCGAAAAGCAATTGGATCAAACCAACAAATGATAGGTTAGATCATTCGAAATGACATCGAACTTGCCAGACAAACATTAAGCCTCAGCAAAAACTCTATTTTACTTTAAACAACCATTACTCGCTATTCATTTAAAATCTATTCTATAGCTATGCATCGATCTGATTGCAACAAAATTTATTTTATTTAAACAGATACCTTTGCAGCTCTTGCAAACTGCCATGCGAAAACATCGTTTGTAGCAATATTGTACGTGGCTTTTTGCAATCTTTTATGCAATTCCACTTGTACTTCACTTGCACATCTTAGCCTTGAAAAGAATCAGCGAATTAAGTTTCGCATCTGATTTTCCTTAGCAGTTAGGATAATCCTCTACTCTCTCAGAAAATCATGAATAAAATGCAGCCGTACATCGGTGTTAGTTTCACCTCGACCCCAGATACTCATTCCATTTAATACATTTACCACCCACTGAAGATCTTCAATCCCGCAGATGTCTTACCTTTTAATTAATTTCAGTCAATAATACCTGCATATTCGGCCAAATTTGCATGTAATTTGTATTCCATATGGATCGCCGGACCAGAATTCAACCGTATCAACACTCAACAGTGGAATAATTGCTAAAGCATTTTTCACACGATCCAGTATTACAATTCGGTAATTTGTTATGTAAACGGTACCAGAACCCGTATCCATACTTGATTCCAGTGATTCACCCGGAACAGCACCGACCGGAAGGGCTTCTGATACTTTAGCCTAAACATTCAATGACCTCTCCAAGTATAATGAAATTAATAAAATGTGTAAAATTTTATATTGATTTTACTAAGCTATAAGAAAAAACATGTAAATAATTGAAAGCATTATTTGTGACAAGGCATGTGTTGCATTTCAAGACAAATTCCTAAATTCATAAATATTTATAATCGGAAGTAATCAAAGGGAAAGGAACCGAAACTTCACTTACATCACTAATTGGAAATAACTGCTCCCTCCCTAAAACTCCAACTTTCGTGGACGAAAACATTTCAACCGAGTGACACACTTAGTAAAGTAATAGTGAAATGTATGAAACAAGGAAATGATATATGGCGGGTAATATATTATTCCTGTACGACTGCCCCACCTTTTAGAAAATCTGAAAGAGTAGGGAAAAGACAGGGAGAAACCACAAAAATGCAAGTAAAATTACCCACTCATAACTGCCAGTCATTATGTCACTAAACATGCTATATGAAAAACTTTGAGAAAATGCTTCTCGGCCTTACATGGCCCACGATTTCTTCCCATTGTACTAAAGCTTTAAGTCTTGAAAAAACTTATGTTAATACAAAAAGTCGATCGTCTTATATGCGAACAGGATACCTAATACAAAAGTTACTACTGTTACAGAACTCACATTGCTATATTTTATAATTCCGTCTTCAAGATACTGCTTGGAATCAAAAGAATGTGATGAAATGCGAAACTTACATGCTGAGCACAGATCGTTGCAGCCGATGGGCCATCATTATCTTCTACACTTTGCGAATAATGTGACATATCCAAAAAATATGGAGGATCTTCAACAGATTCGAGTGTGTCGCTATCAATCACACCGCACGGAACAAAACCGTCTTCACCACGTTGTGCTCCAGCAGGAACTCGAATAGGGATTGCCTCGGACGCCGCTGGCATACTCCAGCCTTCTGGATGCTCAATCCGTGGAGCTACTACCACTACTACTACCACTGCTGCTGTTATCACTAACAGCGATATCTGTCTACAGGTAAGAATTTCCCGTCCAGCAGTTCAAAGATATAATCGTAATGAAGGATTGTAAAGAAGCAGTTATTAACCAGCCCGTAGCCAACAACCAACCAAGTATGACGACAAATATTAACTTTCCGTTGGGCACTGCAAAACTGGAATTTGAAAAAAAAGAAATGCTTTTTCCGTCCGAAGTGCTATTAAAAATATTTTCGGGGTGGTAAAGAGTATTCCTTTCGAGTACCGCTAAATCAGATCCACGAAAAATAATCTAAAACAATGAACACTTGATAGAAATGACAGCGTGGTCATTATGCATCGCAGCAGAAAGCGCTTAAAAAAGCCAAATACGATAGACCGCAGAAGATCCAAAATTTTAAAAAACCAAAAACCACCAAAATCTTTCTATACCAACTATCTTAGCGCATAATATTAACATATCAATACATACAAAGTTTACTAAATAAATTACAATTCTCTACAAACAATCAACTGTTTTCTGCAAAGTATTTGCAACTAATTCCAATGTACTTCGCACAATATTACAAACGATATTCGCAATTACAATGAACAAAAATTATAAACAATAGACCACCGTTCAACGCACATTACGCAGAAATGGCAAACAAAAATATACCTGGCATATAGTGGTGTCAGTGAAGAAGAATACATCACCTCACCTGTCTACTCATGTAGCAACTACTAAAATGCACTATAGATGATGCAAAATATCATTCTATCCTGTTAACGGCGCCGAAAAAGAAAAATTGAGCGGGACGAGACGACCTGATAAGTAATGTGGACAGAGAGATCAACAATGCAACTACTACAAAGGAAAAAAGGCTGTTTTGCAAACGGTGTCAGCGTGCAACAAACAAGTTCTAAGCAAAATGCCGATAAATCGATCGATTCATTTCCTTACTGTTTAACATAAAAAAAGTGGTAGTAGAGCGTTAATTTCTGGCTAAGAAATCAAAAAATCAGCTCTATTGAAATTTGTGAAAGGATGAAGTACCTTGTTAAGCGAGTGCAACAGAGACACGACCGACGGAAGGGAACTGCATAGCAGAACGGAGCAGAGCACATTAATCGATGCACAAACATTCTCTCAGTTCGACATCCAGAAAGTGAATAATTTAAAGATAAACTGCAAAGATATAGGCCGATAAATACAGCCCACACCGACGACTGAGGAGACTAACAACATAACACGTAACAAACATTGTCTTTGCACTTCCACTTCCACTCAGTCAAGTTGAAAATGACACAGAAATCGTTCTGTCTGACATCTCTTATCATTTCTACTCCTCACAAGTGATTAATGATCCGGAAAGTCGCTTTCCATTCACTTTCCAGGGACATTCCCTCAGTGGTAGGAAGTGGAAATGGAAATGGTTGACGTGTACTGTGGAGGAACAGGAGGGAGACATCATCGATCCCTATGTCCAACAACCACCACGGGAATGTTATTTATCAACAGCCAAGCAGCTGCGGCACACTGACACCTACGCATACATATCCATGCATTGCATACACACACAGACAGACACAGACACAAACACACATACAGACGCACACCACACATACAGACAATATTATTTACATACACCGACAGCGATACGCGAATGTTGCAGACAGACAGACAGACCATGCCGGAAACTTGCAAACCGTTTCATCTATATCTCCTCCCTCCTAACACAACCCATCTCGTCCTTCCTCCTCCATTATTTACAGATAGTTCAGAATATTGCAACTGTCTGGAGAGCCATACACTGTCGTCATCGTTTGTCACAGAGTGCACCACCCTGACAACACCCCAAACCAAACAACCAGTACAGAGGGATGGATATGTTTGCTGATTCCCTCCTTCCTTCCACTATACACATCGATGACATCACCCCAAAATAAAACACTTCCAACAATCATCCTACGTACCTACCAATGATCACACACACTCCTCACTTCAGTACACTAAGCACAACATCCTTCCTGATAAGTTAATCGGCTACGCGGGAGGAAACTCTGAATCTGAAGTGCCGAAAAGAGAAAATAATGATGTCAGAAGTATGTGGATGATAAAGGGATATAACAGGTTCTTTGTCACGAATGTGAAGTAGATCGTTGGTTTGGGAGAGAAGGTGCGCAGACTGCAGTAGGCAGGGAGGCAGCTAAGGTATTCTTTGTCATTTCAGAGTAGAAATGACAAAGAACTTGAACATCTAACATAGATGATCGGAAGTCATCCAGATCTCACACAGATACATCTAACTGCAGAAGAGCACAAAAAAAGTGGAATCCCACTTTAGAAGTTTATTGTATTCCAGCTCCGAATAAGCTGAAATATAATTAACTCCCGCTAGGAGATCTGCCAAAGAATTCGCAAATGCTTGCGCCTTTAATCGACCGCTTCGTAAAGGCTCGTTTGATTAACGGTGGATCACTTAAAGCATGTCCCATGTCCATTAAAACGAACAAGACGTAAAGAGTAATGTGATTCACAACTTCGGTATGGAAATTGTTTTCCTACACGCCAGTTTATGCTCACTCCATCAGAACAGGTTAGGTAAACTCTTTCGACTGGTTATAATAGATCGTGCTGCAACACATGCTGGTACCGGGGTGCAGCCAGTCACTGCTGTCGCCAAGGTCACTTGCACCTGCACAACTCCTCCTTTCCGCTCTCCGATTCCAACTCTTAAGAAGGAGAGGAGATAAGAATGTATTCTGTGCGTACAGAGAGTAGAAAGGAAGAATATGACTGGCGACTGGAAAACATCCATCCACAACATCCTCTGATAACGATTATAGACCATTACATCCTACTTGTCCCACTATGACCGACTGTAGTCCACGCCTATCGTCTGTGGGCAGGAATACGTCGGTAGGTTTGCTTATCGATAAAAAGCTACTGTTCTACCTACATGCAAAGGAAATGTAACTTCGGGACACACACACACAAAGTCGGAGGTCACGTGGGCTAATCGATCAATCGAACGGACGAGAGAAAAAGGAGCAAAGACCAAAGGAACATCGTAGACAAATGTTCGCAATCGAATAAATGCTGTCGCAGGGAAACAAACAAGGAGGGAATGACCTCGCAGAAAGATGTTAGATGAGAGTGAACAGGAAACGGGAGAGGAGAAAGAGAGAGAGGAAAAGGAGCACGCAAGGACATGTGGTGGAGTCACGAAATGCTCACAGAAGAGTTCACCACTTTATGTAAAGACATACGAATATGTTGCGCACAGACGACTGGAGAAAAAACAGTGCAAGTCTGTCGCAGAGAGCTAAACATACAAAGGAATGAGCAGACAAATGTACAAACGTGCGAGCAGCGTGAAGCAAGAGATAGAGGCACACGCGGAGACATGTTTTATAGTTGGCAAACTTATCGGTTAACGGCGAGAGTCACGTGGAGGTGGAAGAGTGTCAGGAGATGAGATCGGTGAGAATAATAAAAACAAAGGAAGAGAGAGGAGGGAGTGAGCGTGTCAGCAGCAGCAGCAGCAGCAGCAGTTTTATGGAGAGTATGTGTGTCTGGAGGTAAGGAATGCACTTGGCGGTAGTCCAATCCCCAATCCTCTTGCTCACCCACCTCCATGACGTATAGACGTGTAGCGACTTCACTTCACTTGACTTGAGATGATTTCACAGTGCTTTGATTTCTGCGGGGAAATACCATTTATCGAGCAGTGAGGCGATTGGAAAGAGCAGGATGCGGTCTCAGGCTCTGATTTAAAATTTCCAATGTACTTTTCCACTTCCTAAAACGCAGCCCGTGCCCCTTTCCGGGTTACAGAGCTAAGAGTGGGTCAGGGAGAGCCGCCGAAAAGCAGCGTGTCCGTCTTCAAAGAGCGCCATAATGCCAGACATAGGAATACGGAAAAGTTTCAACTTATGATGAAGGACAAAAATGGTGACACAGAACTCGTAAAATTTAAACCAGTTTACATCAAAATTTGTTTTCATTCACAGGCATTGCTAATATAAAGCCTAATTTATCACCACCTTCCTTCAAGACCAAAGCTGACAACCATTTTAGTTTCCACCGCACGCACCCGTCAGTCGCAGTCTGGAGGACTCGAACGATTGCATATATTCGGCAACGTGTTTTAGATACTGTATCGAGTCTTGCTTCACAGAGATCAACATAAGTCGAAAGAGAGTAAAATATTCGGAACACTAAGTAGAGCGGATCAAGTGCCGAAAAATTTACGTACCACCACTGCATCACCGCCGCTGTAACCGTACGGTTGCTTGCAAGGCGAAACGGAGTGGATTTACGTATATTGCAATACCAAATTACTCGCATCTATCTTTTGCTTATTAGGAAATGCGTGTTATAGGCGGAAAGAGAACGAAAATGGAAATTTGGATGATACATTCAGTCACCTCCTTTGACATTCTCTTCTAACTGACTTTGTGTTCAGGGCTTATCGGTTGTGTTTCTTTTTCTTCGTCCTGAAAAATATGTTATAACAACTACACTCCTTCCTTCCTTCCTTAACATTCCTCTTTCGGAAACAAAATTTGTTTAGATTTCCTTCACACTAGCAGTGCCAAGTATGGTCTAGGGTTTAGTGCGGTGGCAACATATTGTTCCGTTTGGAAATAATAATGATTACAAAGCTCAACTCACTTCCGGAATGAGAGCAGCATTATAGACTGTATATATTCCGGACAAATATGCCAAGTTCGTCACCAAAATGCACATCCCAAACATGCCGTACAACAACACACCGATTGTAATAGTGAAAAGGCTTTCGTTGCTTTCGTACATCGTCGTAACTGAAAATCGTCAGTGGGATGGAGTTGAGGATTAATTATTAATTCCCCCTAATATCTAATTAACTACTAATTTTCCTGATTGATTACTAATCTCCCCTAATATCAGGCTGTTTTGGAATTGACAGTGAAATGATCGAGTAGCTAGCAAAACCTGTGAATGGATGATGCTCCTTCTGTTTGTTTTCCTGAATAGATCGTTTCCAAATCCGTCTCCTTAAACGTGGTCGTCTTTTACGGCAAAGCAAATCAACTCTCGCTAATCCATAAGCGGGTCTGCTAGCGCTATCGAAATACACATCATCTAAACACCTGCTGCGCTGCAATGTTTCCTGAGGTGCAATAAAGCTTATGAGTCGCTTCCTTTTGCAGATGATTTGGAACGTTTAATCTAACAACAATAATCCAAATCCTCTTAACACTGATGCAACGAGTAGTTCAGGAAACTTTCTACAACAATTATGATTAATTAAGGCCCATTCGTCACACCTTGATAGACTATATTAAATTATTCACCGGATCCATCGATCCGGTGTAATTGTATGGCGTAGCCCATGCAATCACATTCGAGTTATTTCTCCTTGCTTCGGCACTTGCGCCAAACACCACTTTGATCACCTCATTGCACCAATCCGACCTGCTAACGATGACAAAGACTTTCTTGGCGGCCTCTACTTCCACTTTGGAATATTTGCAACCGTTTAACCGATATATCTCTGATACCTATAACATTCATATCACACAACACTGTAATTTTACGGATCAACCCTATTTCCGTTTCTCGTGGTCCATCCCGAGACACAATGGCTTACTGATTTCATGCTTCTTTAGTCTCACTCTGTCATCAATGCATTCCTTGCTTCAAGAATAGTGTCATGGAAACAGAACAACTTTTAAAATTAAACTTCATACATTATTATGCCAATGCTGTTGTATGAAAAGTGATAAACGGCCTGAGATGCTGCGGTTTGACTCTATACGTGGCGCCAACAACGTAGCAATACCGATCACCAGATACAACCGCATCCTAATGGGCGCTCTTTTCCGAACAATAATCAATTCGAGCACTGAAATGAATATAATTTGAGAATTTCAGCTCGCCCCGGATATTGAATATCATTTTTGCATGTAATAAGAAACAGCTTGCGAAAAATTTGCATAAACTCATTGAACTTCAGTTTTTGCTTACTGTAACTAATGCAACTGTTTCCAATGTACAAAGAACGCAGAGTTTCAACTATCGACAACTTCATCACGTACCTGTGGAGCTCTTCTTGATTGCAAAACGTTCAGAAAATATGAACATCGGTATCACGTAAATATCATTACAGAACGGGAGAACGAGCCACGTGAAGTTGAAATATTCTCACATTTCTTTTCTGCGAATCAATTGGAATACTGATGAAAATATCCGGACCTATGTTAGGCTTAGGCTTAGACTTGGACTCAAATCGCTATTTAATCGAATGGTTAAATGATTGCCAAAACCGGATTATACTGGTATAATGTCGGGGTGGCGCAAGATCACTTGCAGATAACTTGATTACTGCAAGTGAAGATGTTGTAAGCAGTAAAGCAGCCTCCATACTACGATCTGTTGAGATTTATCCTTTTGATTGAATGATTTGTTTTATTATTTTTTGCTTATATACTAGAAAATAAATTTATCACATCGTTATCATAGACATTATCAAATAGCAATATTTACTTTATATACTATAAAATAAGTGTAGCTGTGTGATCATACACGTTGTCATCATTATTAAATTTAATGTAACGAGAGAAATATTAAATTAAATGTAAATAAAAGAGAGGACGAAA
>JABVXW010000088.1:0-178797 GCA_013365375.1 Litomosoides brasiliensis
CTACAAAGACAAATCAATTCCCAAATAAAGCTTGACGACGAAGTATTAGTGTTGTGGAACTACGAACAATAAACTCAAAACCCCAAAACTTCCGCGACAAATCCTCCTCTTACGGGAATCATTACCTATTTAGTTAAAACTTAACCACAAAATCGTTTTCTCAGTGAAACTTACATCAGGTGGCTGTGAATAATGTGGGCCATATTGTTCCCACAATTCTGGCACATATGGAGAGTGAGTGAAATCTGTATTCTTGCATGCACGTTGCATATTAGTCAATATCTTTTGAGTAACCTGAATGACGGAAATGTAATATTTAAATAGCTCTGATTCGATTTTATAGCCATAGCAAGTGAATCACTTAATTTAACTCGATGCCAGTTTATTCATTTCATATAATTTCTTATTGTTTGCTTTAAGCTTTCCATCACCAGTCGGCAGTAAACTAGCCAAAGATATATATGACAATCTTCGTAACAGTTTAGACAAAATTTTAGCTTATTAATGCACAAAATAACCAGTTGCCAGTCATCTTACTATGACAAAAACAGCATTTTATAGTCATCGAGTTTCTACAGGCTAGAAGTTGAAGTATAAATGCTTACAAAAATATTGATCTAGTACATTCGCTTTCTTTCCCTTTTAGAAACAAAAAAAGAAAGTCAAACTTGAAAGCAAATGTTCGGTTGAAGATATGAGTCAGCAGACACTAGCGAATAACTGCCCGAAGTCTTGTAATAATGGATGAAATTTCGTGCAGTATGAATTGATGACGATATATATCCAGCAAGCTGCCGTGCTAGAAACATTCTCATTTAATTTTAATGTGACTACGTTATTCAACTAGGATATGAACAAAAGCAACACATCAGAAGCACATCGATACAGACTTTTTTTGCACAAGAGAATCAGGCTAACAAATATAAGACCCAATACTCACTGATTACTTTTGAAGTGACTTTTAGCTTCCTCAAGTTCATTTAGAACTACTCACTTAAAAGCATCCATGCTTACATTTACATATTTCAGCCGATTTCAGCTGAAAATCCTCAGCAAAAAAGTGATACACACTTGAAACTACGCTTCTCTCCTTTTTACAATATCTACTTACAATACTTACAATATCTACTCTCTTCAAGTATATATAAGAATATTCCCCACAATAGTACAGCAAGATGAAAACTAAAAAACACTTACGTGCAACACTGACGTAGTCTGATGCATAATTCGACATAACATTCAACAATTCAACTAAGCAGTCGATTGGATATGAGAAATTAATCAAGTCATCCCTGTAATTACAATCAAAATGATACTGTTTACGTAACGACAGAAGATAAATAGTAATTTGGCCATATCAATACGGGAGCATGAATAGTGGAACTCATCTTCCCGTATCAAGATATGACTCTAAATAATTAAATTAGCTCTAGTTCTTTACATCATATGTTTTTGGCGCTTTCTTCAAAATCGCTTATCCACAAAGAACGGGGACCAGTTTGTAGAACAGGTCACCAAATTTAAGAAAAATTAATTAGTAAATAACATCATACTGTTGCGAGGAAATATCCTTGAGAACAGTGAGAATTTTGACACAAAGAACACCACGAAGAGAGATATCATGAGAATTATGAAGTCGTGTAATAAAACTTTTGAAAGCACATATCGTTGAAGGACCAGTCTGAAAACGTGAATATGCAATGCCATAAAATACTTATTTTCCGAAAAAATTTAAAGAAGTCCAACATGATACCCTTATTTTCGCCATGTAAGAAAAACTAATTCTAGCAATGCTAGGTAGGACCGCTAGAATATTTTTGATTTCAAGGGACAGAGCATACATATACTTAGTAAATAAAACGAAACTACGCACACCTCAAAGAAACAAACAAGTTCGTGGTTCAAATTCTAAGCAAAACTTACTGTTAACGATTGGTTAACCCTTGCAATGCTTTTCACCAAGAAGTTATTCATTAATTTGCAAAAAAGAGGTGAATCAATCAAAAGCGTCGAAGCCGTGGACTAAAATAAATTGGATAATAAAAACATTATATACATAGGAAGAGCTTGTATGTAATATGAAAGCGCTGATAATTACATATTGCATCGATTTCCGACATCTTTTTAAATTGAATTAAAAGCAAAATTTACCAGCATTACGACAGGAAATTACTAAAAAAAAATACATCGTGAAATTGTTTATGTAGTGAACTCAATGTAACAGCAAATGAACTATATCACATAAACTACGCCAAATTTATATGCAATATATTTTTTTTAGTAATTTCATATTTTGAAATGAAGAACTAAATTATAAGTATTTACATTATTTCTAATTATAAGATCCAGGACGCGTAGCACGAGCACCCATAAATGTTCAGAAAGTGAATTTGATGCTGCCGCAAAGTTCACAATGGATGTTATATTTTCAGCGGGAAGTATGCATTTGCCAACTGCAGGAAATTTCTTCGTTGAATCTATAAAGACATTAAATGATTTCCGAAAACTCTGACAAAGTAGCAAATCTATCGGTACATTTCAAAAGAAAATTAATAAAGGTTAAAATTAGCACACTTAATTTTTTAGAAAAAAGGGCTCTTCCTCATTGTCATACTGTTGCTTAAATTTTGTTCTTTGCAAAAGCTCAAAGTGCACCAATTAGTAGTTGCATCAAAATTTGCATGCCGAAAGAAGAATAAATCATAAAATGCCCTACGAATAAGGCCAGCTTCAAAATCCAAGCAAAACGTAAGAAGTTGTTGCACGGTTTCATTAGAGTCCCTAGATGAAATGGATTGAATAAATCGCCCAAGAGCAGCGCAAGTCGCATTCAGTGTTCCACCAAGTTGTGCACGTATCGTTTCATCTCCCGGTAGTCGAGGGCGAGACAACAAGCAAGCCTTCCACCTATTCAGATCTCGAATTGAATATCTACAAATTATCAAAATGATCCTCAGTGATTCATTGCTAAAGGAAAAATGACAACCGTTAAATCTGCTTTGTACTGACATTCCTGAGTTTATTCAAAAATCATAAAAATAACCTTGTGATAACATCAGCAAGGAAATCCATATTCATGCAATATACGTATTGATTCAAACCTAACTGTTGCGTCAAATGATCAGGATATACAAAAGAACAAGGCTGCACTCTGATGTCATTCCTTGCCAATCGTAATTCGCCCTAAAATTCACAAAACCTATCCCTGCCAGCTGTTCTTCTGTAATCCTGCAGAATTTTTTAACTGTTAAACGTATTTTCAATACGTTTAATCATTTACTACTGTATCAAAGAGAGTATTTAAAGCAAGATCGTAGCAATAGCATTTCAGTGATAATAAATTCAAAATAAGTGATCGTTAACAGTGTAAACTTGAAAATGCTCGATTTTCTACACTTAATCCTGAGCTCAGAGTTTTAATATCAAAAATTTTAATTATCATTATCGACTTAACAAGACAGTGGAGCATGGGTCAGCCGCAAAACAGCATCCAGCATCAGAGAGACAAGAGAAAAAAAACTCCCTAGTTCAGTATTTGGAACATATTTAGAATACTATGATTTTTTTTTCTATAACTTACAAGAAAGCAAGCCATTATATGTTCCACATAAATCTCTTTGTTCACGGATATTTTCGGCATCCACTTCATTGGAACCCATTTTTCCAAATTTTTTTTCGCTTTACTTTCCGAACAGGTACAAAAAGATGAACAACATGGTTCCTGAAATCAAATAAAATATTCCGCAAAACGTAATTTCATACAAAACTGATACTTTTTTCCCTGAACATGCCTGAGATAACACTGAAAGAACCAGATCATAGACCACTTCGCAACTCATATTAGAAGTTTTAAATTTTACCATTTCTTAAAGAAGGATACTAATTATTATACATATAGGCAAGAGAATAACCGTTTCCATGGAATCTTCTCCACGTTGAATGGCAAAGTCGAAAAGATTCTCTGCTTCTAAGTGCTCAACTTCAAGGATAGAATCCGCTTCTACTAAAAAAAAAACTTTTATACACGTATATACTCAAAAAAATAAAAATACAAAGAAAAAACGTATAAAAAAGTGTTTCAAAATACTATCATATTCGAGAAAGAGCAAAGTAAAAATACCTTTTGCAATTCCATGAAAAATATTATCTGTAAAATCTATATTTTTCATCACTTCCATACTTTCGTCGTCCTGAGTCATTTTTTGTTCGCTTTCTTTCATTTCTACATCGGCCGTACGCATCATGGGCAATTCAGGAGCTGAAGATGAACCAGATCGTGGTTCAGCTATCGGCAAGGAAGATACGAGACCATGTTTTGATTCATCTAAACTGCGTTTTAAAAGTTGAAAGGAGTAAATTTCTTTAATTTTAATTAACAGTGTATCATTAATATTACCCTATCATCTAACTTTTTGGAATTTTTAAACCGAAAAAAGACTAACCGCTTCTTTTATCAATCATAGACCGCATACACTCTGATATACAACAAGCAATAAATGCTGATTTTGATGTAGTCGTGTGCCATTCATGTATTGTATTTGATGAGGTTTGTGTTTCCATTATTTCCAAATATGATTCTAAATCCTGAAATACGAAGTAATACAGTGTAAAAAATCTGTAAATGAGAAATAACCCTTTAATGTCAGATTTTTAACATTGAATTGCTCAATCTATAGCACAAGGAAATATCTAAACATAAACTATGCTCTGTTTTAGTGCAGTTCTGTTTAGCACAGCAGCTGATACTCTTAATCTCGTTAATTTACAAAGCGGAGCCTTAAATCAAATAAACCTAACTGGATGATATTACGTTTACTTCATTTTTAGTTTAATACAAAAAGAAAAAGAAAAGCAAACCAAAAACTCTTCAAATCCTTGTGTTATAGACAAAGCATAAAACTATTCTGTATAATTGAAAATAATACAACGTACACCATTAGAGAAACGCGCAGCTTTCTCCTCGACTTCTAGAAGATCATCAATCCAGCGAAACACGTAACAAAATCGTTCCCCCTTTGCAAGTTTTTCCTTAATCACTTCCTTAGCTCTAAAAACGTAAATGACAAAAAAAATAATTAAATCAAGGTATATATATTAACACTAACCCTTCTACCGTCAATTATTTTCCATGTCTTCACGATTTTTCTCTTTTATTCTATCGAATATATACATGACTTGCAAGAGATTCAAACGACCAATATTTTAAAACCGATCAATCACTGAAAAAGTGGACTTACTTCCTCCAATAAGTATGGCTTCGAATTTCATCGTCAGGACCGTTTGTTACCACTGCTTGCCTGGTATTTACCAGAACTTGATGTATCAATACTTCTAGTTGTTCAGATCCTAAGTCGGGTTGTTCATCATAGCTAGAAGCAAAACTTGCACTTGAGGGCTATTTAAATCAAAATTATTACATCAAATGAATTAACCTACTGTAAAATTAATTAGAATTCAGATATTGTAAAACGCTAATAAGTTGTACTTCGCAATGCTAAAGGATCGAGAAGTTTTTGCTCCGCAAAAAGCTTCTGGAAGGCAACACACAGCTGCAGTAATGCCGGTCGATTTTCGTTCTTGCACATCCTCCAGAACTTCATTCTTGGATTTTGCTATAAATAATATGAATAGCATAAAACACGCTCAAAAGTGCCTTCACAGAAGAATAATATTAATTTAAATATTACAAGAGTAGGCTAAAATGTTACCGCAAGAATGAGTGAATGTGTTTGAATGAAATGAAATTTACCACGAAGAACGATATCAGCAAAATGGTATCCGGTATGACGCATGCAAAGCAAATCAAGTTCTTCTGATATTTCAGATGCTTTTGAATCCTTAGCCTTCATGGAAAGTTGATTTTTGGAAGATTCACTTAATTTAGGGACGGCATGTGACTCTGCTTCAATAACATCTAAAATTAGGTGTGAGATTGCATATTTCAGCAAACCAGTCCCTTGCTCTTCCAATCCTGAAATAAAATGAATGAACAAAAATGAGGAAATGGAAGCTACATTTAAAGGAACCTTTCAAGTGAACATATCTGACACAAATGTTTTTCAAATTTTTGCTGTAAAATATTGTAATTATCATTCCCCTTGATTATGTTTTCCATATCGAAGAGGAAGAACTCAAAAAGGAAAAGTCTAACATTAGATCAGTTGAAACAGCAAATGTAACTGAAGCTTGGATCATTAAAAATGGTGATTTAATAATTCCTAGAGTTTTGTGAATCCATAAAACCAACCAATTCTTATCAGTTTATCAATTGGACCTTTCAAAACGGAAATCAAAGGAATGGTGTGATGAGATGCGCTGATACATATACGAGCAATAACCTGAAAACCTTACAGTAGGGATAACATGATTAATAGCATTGATCTAATAATTGTTTTCTAAAACTACTCAATAAGTCAAACTTTTCTTTCATAATTTCGAACTTTTTCATTCAAATTCTGTCAAAAAATTGGAAAAAAAATTATGAAACACAACAAATGCACTTCAGAGATATAATAACCTTACTTTACATATTATTAGTTTGGCTAAAACAGGAAGCTGCTTTTCAAAATCACAGAGCAAAGTCATTAATTTTCGAGCAACATCGACACAGGGTTCGTGAGGAAGTTTCAAGCGAATACTATACTGTCTACAGCGTGGTCGGGAATTACTTTTGTTCGCCATCGATATTGCCTTTTTCAAAGCTGATTCAGCTAAAATAAGTTATTCTGCTGGTGTTGGAAATATTCGAAATCAGTTCATAATCTTTCTCTCGAACTAAATCAACTGAACAATATTTGTGTGAAACACATACAAATATTTTTGGATTTATATAAGCACACTAAGTAACATACAAGAATTGGCCGATGTCGCCAAATCTGAATTTTGTTGACGAGCATATTTCTGAAAAAATATTATTTTTTATTTGAAATGAGGAGTGAGATTATCCTTCAAGATTACAACTTAAAAAATCAAAGCATAGGTGCATAATAATTGAAGATTACGTCACTGTGGACAGCATGATTAAAAAAATGGAAACGTGGGTACAAATATACCCTCAAAGGCACCATACTGAATTATTTGAAATGACATTATTCCTCGAATTTATTCGATCTTTTTGATGATTACTCACTTTGGCCAAAATTTCCTCCATTTGTTGTTCACTGAGGAACGGCAACAAAGTCGCATGCAGCTCTTCTGTCAATTCTGTTGGAAAGCCCATTTCAAAGTCCTAAAAGAAAAATCACTGATCGAAAATGAATTTGTGTCAAGCTATTCTGAGTGAATAATGAGCAAAAGAGCAATTCATAGAACACATGTTCAAAATATGACTACAATTCTGGAAGAATGGTATGTCTGCATCCAAAAAAATGTTCAAAATGGCATCCAGTATCGCCGAGCCGGGTTAAGTATGAGCAGAAATAAATCAATTTGAAAGAAGCATATATGTAGTCATATTTTTAGCTTAGTCTTACACGTGAGGAAAGATTTTGTTTGCTAAGTAAAGCAACATAAATTGTTGTTAATCAACCACTATTGGTGTTAATAACGGTGTTGTAAGGCACGTATGTAGCAAGTGAAATATAGCGAATCTGGAACTGGTTATGATCAAAAGCGGGGAAGATAAAACTGTTGAGGTGCCAGATAAGAAGAATGGAGAAGATTGTGCCAAGACAATTTAACATAGCTTCATGTATAAAAGCGAACCGAATGACCCATTTTATTAGGTGGGGATAGACCATGAATTATCTTCTCCATTTCAACTTTCTTCTGTATTTTGGCATTTGGTGCCTTAGATATCTTCATATTTGCTTTCATTGCTTCCATCACCTTTAAATGCTTCTCCCACAATGTCTCGAGTTGGATTTTCTAAAAAATGCGAAAAATATAAAATGAGGTAGTGCGACTATCTAGTTAGATCACACAGATGGTACATAGTATCGCCTATTTCTTCTTTTACAGAGAAATTGAATATTGAGAACAGACGCAATTGAACACTGAACACGGGTGCGTATCGACTCTATAGCTGAGCATGGCAACTGCCAAAAACCATGTTTCCATGGCATAATCATCACTGCCTATATGGCTTTCTCAAAGGAACAGATGTTTTACCAGACTTAAATGCTTGTCTTATCCTCATATAGCACTAGATTTCTCAGTGTACGACAAGGTGGTGTTAGATACAAAGATGGAATTCGTAAATAAATCTGCAAAGTGCATCTTTGAATTTTTCGTGCTCGTGCAAAAAGTTACAATAAGTTCCATACAAATCTTTGGATCCCTACTAACATTTAAGGAAATCGCCACTGTATTAAAGTATTGTTGAAATCAATGGATTTCAGAAAATTTTACAAGCTTTTCATATAACATTTCTAAATGGAAGTGGTCATTACCAAAGTAGCAGAGCTTATATTCTTTAAAGATTCTGTGGTTTTCTCGTCACTATTTCCAAACTTCAACTTCTTGTGCCAACTAGGCATAGAATCGTCCTTTTCGTTCGATGTCATTACTCGCGAATATTCACCTCCAATGAATGCCCAACGGTCGTTTTTCTTTTTGTCTAAAAACATATTAAATAGATGAAACCAAAAGAAGCTGCTTCTTAATAGATGATAAAAGCATTGCTTTCGAAATAAACTCATCAGCCGTTGCATTATCCACTTCACACAGCTAGTGTGGAATTATCTTTCTAACTTGCATGAAATGACGTTCTACTTCTGTCCCTGAACATTTTTATTCCCGTATGAAATTAGATATTTATGAAACCCAAACCTGATCTGCCAGAAATTGTAGGAGCTTGTGGTACCTTACAGATGTTGACTATTTAAGTACACTCTCTTTCCTAATTTCTTCTGTATCATGATAAAAATACAATTCCCCGGTGATTTAACTCAATGTATGCCTAAGAAAATTTTCATAAAGTACGTAACGGTCTGCATTATAATAATAAAATTCGCCAATAACAACACGGTCTCTAGAAACAGATTCCACAGAATTTTTTAAGCCAATAAGACTTTAGCAAAAGCAAATACAGGAACGAAAAGAGCAGAATCACAGGTAAAACTTTCAACTATAACTGAAAGCCGTCTTTCACATATGGTACTTACTGTAAGCAATAACATCAAAAGCGCTCGAAAGAAGCATCAAAGCCCAACAAAGCAAGGTGACATCCAAGTTATTCTGACATTGGCAATCGACTACATCATTATCGAAAGCACCTAGCGCTATTTCTTTAATGAGATTGAAGAGTTCGAGGATAATAGCAGACTGAAAAAGTAAATTAGCCCACAGTCATAGTTCATTCATAAATCAAATAAAAATAATTGCATTAATTTTGAATAAAAAAACCACAAGAAGACGACAAGTTTAAACGACAAGATTTTTTGATAAATTGATATTAATGCAAAATCACCTGTTTTGAACTTGATTTCACTGAGTGGTTGCATAAAAATGAGAGTTGTAAAAAAATCCTACAATGATACATTAGTTAACACGAAAAAAAAAGATTCTTAACAATTCTGAATAGCAAGGTAGTTACAATATTGTAGCATGAATTCATATTCACATAATTTTCAGCAGAAACGAACTCATCGCAATTTTTAAAACGACAATCAAACAAATTGCAATACTTACTTTCGGTCATGCTTTTTAAGTTGTGTGGAAAAAATTTCTTTCAGAACACGAGGAAAAAACAGTGGCCACCACTCACTTTCGGATCCGTGGTGAAATAGCCAAGTGATACATCCCACCTAAACATATAATGACCGTAAAACGCTATTTAAGACTAGAAAGAAATTTAATTTTAAACAACCTGTAATTTTGGCACAGCTGGAACACAAAACAACACAAAGAGAGTGACGGCATCGTCGAGATTGAACTTCGGTTGCAAAACAATCTCTTCTTTAGGTGGAAGTGACAAATTTACTTCCAAAGTTTCCTTGCATTTTATTCGAGCATGTTTCGCTTCATTTGGATAGCAGCTCTATAAATAAGGGATCAAAATTGCTGCAAATTTATGGGAAAACGAAATTTATATACCGTTTCACAAATAAAAAATTGTTTTTACAAAATATGACTATAATACTTAAGTGCAAAAAGTGACATGCAAAGAGGAATATTTCATTTCTAACTGTGAAAGATGCAAACTATTGCCTAGTAAATATCAGTTATAAAAAACAATAAGACAATAATGTCCAGTAACATAATTAAATGTGGTTCCCTAATGCTTTCCCTGCAACCTTACGAAAATTCTGCATTTCGCACAATCATAAATATTATGAACTATAAAAGTTCAAATCAAGTCAATTCTCAAAGCCTTCCATTGAATCTAACAAGTCATGTAACACCTTTTAACAAAGATATATTTTCTTAAACAACACACTAATAATGCTAATACCTGAACAGCGGCCTTGCTATCATTAGAAAACATTTCCAGTGCAACAGTCCGGACATCAATCAAATGAGTTGCCCGAGTGACCAAAGAAAAGAGCTCAATAGCAATAGTTTGCAACTGATCTGGAGAGCAGTCGCTCCAGGTTCCGCGTAAAGCTTTCTCCAAATTTTGATCAGAATCTAAACAGAAAAATTTTTTGTGGCAAATGAAACCTGTTAATCCTTGAAGCATTTTTCAACTCACCAAACATTTCATTCTCTTATACTTGAATTCTAGAACAAAATAACTTGTACATATTCATTTGAAATCAACATTAAATAATAAATGGAAAAACGAGCCATGTGATGGTAAGTGATCTAACTCCAATCGATGCACAACACCCACTACCACATTCCACTGCAGACTCAGGTGAACACATTCGTGATAAACTTGTTTTACTTCTTCTTCAGAAGCAGATTCATCCACCAAACGATGAAGTTCTGCACTCATAAGTTGATGTCTGCACCGTAAATCTTCACAGAGTTGGCGCAAATTATTTAATGCGACCACCGCCTAAAATTTCTATGATACTGTTATCTTTCATGCAGCTATGTGAAGGATGATTCACAGATATGAGTGTCGACCAAATAATTAAATTCCACATCAATTGTCAAGTTCTCATTTTTATTCGCATATCACTTGCGTAGTCCAACAATAAGTGAAACTGAATAAGAATTCTGGTCAAAATTAAGAACAGTATGCTATAGTAAGAATCTTCTGCGTAAAGCAATCTGTACATGTCATATATAACATCAAAATCTTTTAAACTAACAGATATAAATTATTCAAGCAAAAAACACGCAAACCATAATAATTATCATGAATATCACTGTAGCTGAAGAAATACATATCATCAGTAAAATGAAGTCATTCTCTCTCTATATCAAAATACATTTTAAAAGAGACCGGCAACAAACCTTTTTTTGTTGATTGGATGGCATGCACTGAGCAAGATACTCTTTTTGCATCAATGGATATGAATGAATTTCCCATGATGAAAAGTAACGATGCCCAAAAAAGAGACCTATTGGAATTTTACAGACTGCGCTGTGCAGTTGCCGTCCAATATACGTTATCTGTAAGCCAAATTGGTAGCAATAAGTGGTGCAATTTTATTTATAATCACATTAAAAATAAATCCAGCCCAATTAATTTCACATTATCTATTCATCTGTGAAAATTTACGGACAAAATGCATGCACCTATGACTTTACCTTCACGAATCTTATTCGCATAAATGGTTGCAGATCTTGTACAGCGATACTTCTACGACATATATCTGTTGACATCAATAGTCGTTGCCCATCAACATTTTCACCCAGCAACCATACATCTATAGAAATCGCTGTTATTTCTGCCACTGATGGGATGAATAAATCTGTTAGAAGAACAGGCATTCCAAAATCCAATATGACGAATTTTTTAGATCCTACAAATACATCAAACTGAAAAAGCAAACTCCAATTTATGGAGAAAAAGGTTAAAAATAAACCAGTGGTACAACTGACATAAAATTAGTTTAACAAAGTCGAATGATGCAGAGGAATTAATCAATTTTAACATTGTTTAAAAAAGTGTGCTACAACTAACCGAAAGAAATTCTTTCCATCAGTAAGACTTTTTGTGGTGGTAACTTGAAGATATCAGAGGAAATCATGGGTATCAGTGACGGAATATGAGAACATATTTCACTTCTTTGATTACTGTTTTCTTGAGATTCCTCATCAGCGTTCTGCAAAAGTATAGATGACCAAAAACAATCAATTTATTGCTCATGACTTTTTCATATCATTAACTTTGTGGTAGAATTTTTTCAAGACATTAAACGGCACTCAACGGTAGTTGGCGGAGGGTCCCATGAAAAAATAAAACCCTGATTTTGCATATGAAGATTTTATTCGAAATTATTTGGGAAAGTAAAACTGTTTACACTAGACAGGACACTACGGCAATAAACAGAAAGAGTAAGCAACTTTGATAAGTTCTCCAGTATTTTATTTTAAATTTCTTACCACAGACTCATTTTCTATCATGAACGCCAGATTCGGTTCTGAGTTTATGGGCGAGAGATGTGATGGGGATAATGGAGTTGGTGTCATGAATGGTGTTGTTTTCGGTGTAGTGGGAATACCAAATGTGCTCGCTGATGATCCCTGGGTTGCGAAACCTTGTGCGACAGCTTCAAAATTTTCTAGATTATCGCTTACCAATAAACATTCGTGATAAAATATCAAAGTTTGAAACTTTTAAACTGGTAAGCTGAAAATTATTCAGAGAATGCATGATATAATGCGGTTTACCTTGTGAATTCTGTTCCGCATTTCCAACTGCATTACTTTCCTTTGTTTGTGCCTGCTCCATTGCAATCAAGGTCATACGAGCATTTAAATCTGCACTTAAGTCCTGTAAACCTTGTTTCGAAGTTCCAGAATCGTTTCCAATATTTTGTTCCGACTTCTAAAACATGCTACTGTAAAAGATCTAACTGTATCATTAAAACTTTCCATGTTCACCTTCAAACAATTTCCGCAACAGTTGGATCTCTTTACTGCCCTGATGAAAACAATCTGCTATTATGACTGTTGCTGACGTTTAGAATCGATATTCACAATACAATCCTATACTACTTAAAATTCTTTTTTATGAAATGCAAATATAATTTTAAAAAAATTAACAAACTTTGTTTAAAGTTGATTGAGTAATATCCACAATTTTCAGCGGCAGAGAACTTTCCTTCTCCGTATGACCAATAGGTGCGGATGTGCAATCAACTTCTGTTATAAAACCTATAATTTTAAATGACCTAAAATACAACTAATTTTTAAACATAATAAAATAGCAAATAATTTAGCTTCTACAATTCACACTAATTCAAAAAAAAATTGTGAGTGAAATGCCACCAGTCTCTGTGTTTTCCACTTTGACGTGATCCGAGGCATATATTACGGTGAATGTAAGTGGCTCCGTTTCCAACAAACCGCTCAGCTGCGTGGATGTCGTTACTGTTTGGTATTTATAATCATTTTGAAAATTTGCCGAATTTGCTGAAAATCAATGCGTCATCAATTCTGTTGTACGGGAACAAATACTGCATATTCAGCCGCAGCAAAAGTAATCTAATATGCAACAATATGAGAACAGGCATCTGTACTGCAATGACTTAAAAATTGAAGACGTACACTATTTCCCTAGGTAAGCCTTAAAAAAAGCAAAACTATTAACTTTTGACAGAACACATTCAAATAAGTGAATGAAAGCAGCGGTATAGAAAGAAAGACTTTAAATTCAATAATACACCTTCTGCGACTGTTTCGGAAGTTTCCTTTGTACAATCTGTTGATATATTAAACAGTGCGAGCCAATCTATTTCATCCTAAAATCTGCTGACATAGCGTACAAATTAAACTTGTGCAAACAAATTATGGACCAAATTTTCAGCATTACAGTAGTTTCTAATCTGAGATTTTTTAATAAATATAGCACTACATTCAGTGGGCAACATGACCGAATATCAAACATCAAACATGGTCTTTTTTATTTCGTTAACTGAAACAAAAACCGAACACTAGTATTTCAACTTATCCAACTCAGATCTGTGTTATTATTTCTAGCTGCAAGGTTTTCAAAATTTCGTGAAAGATTACTTGCACTTTTTTCCTTCAGTTTGTGGATTTCAATAATAGTTTACTGCATCAACAATATTTACTAAATAAATGATCAACAGCATTTTCCAGATCTATAAACTTGGCACTGCTTCAGCAGATCTGGGAAAGCACTTATAACGCACTGTAGATTAGCAAAAACAGTGAGCAAACCTCCGCAGTTAATCCACTTATATTCGTGCTTGCATCAGCGCAGTCCTTATTAAGAATGCTAGAATCGGCCGTTGAAGTCTTTTCGTAACGAGTCATTCCTGCATTTTGCGGTGATTTCGTTTCACTATATCCTTTTTCGTAAGCCGTAGCAGTAGATGTCCATTTGTACGCAACCGGTGTTGGTGTTGCTGGTGGAAATGCATTAGAATGTGCTAACTCAGTCGCTACAACAAAAGTATATTCGCGCAGGATTTCAGAAACATATTATTGAGTAGATTTACCAACTTATATTTATTCTTCAATATATTTTCAAAATTAGGTGACTTATTTCATCAATTTTTAATCTCTTCGAGGTTAGAATGACAAGCTGGTGTGAACGTGACAAAACTTACGATCGTTCAGTTTAATAGCAGTTGCTGTTCGCTGCCATAACGAAAGTACCGACCTAGGCCATTCATACATAACCTCAAAGAACATGTAATTAAAGGAAAAGACCATGATTTTCGGGGCCGGTCATATTTTATAAATTCCAAATAACTGAAGTGAATTAAAAAAACTAAAACAAACTAAGTTAAACTCCAAATACAAAGTATTAGGCAACATAAATGCGTACCCTTGGTAACTATAAGCAATTTAAACGCACCAGATCTGTAGGTAATCCACTTAGATTATATTCAGTAGCCAATTTATCGTGAACCGAACCATTCCAACATTGTTTCCATGCAATACCAACAAATTTAAGCGTATTTGTAAATGCATTTAACAAAATGTTCAAAAGCTCACTACAAGACACATCGTTTGCCTTCATCACAGCCATCTGAAATGTCATTTCTATTGATATCTTCAACATACGCAACCGTTTTCGGAAAATGGATAAAATCTGTGCGACATTCTAACATTCATTCATTAAATTCATAAAAAAAAGTGCTTGTGAAAACAAATTTCCCGAAAACGTTCAACGACTACATCTTCACAAAGTGAGCGAAGTGATATTCAAAAAGTGTGGAAGAAGATTCCTTTAAACAGATTTCTACAGATCCTTTAAATGATGATAAAATGTTCTGATCCGTTTTATTAATTTGTTCAAGGATATGGAACAAATGGAATTATGGAAAATGAAAGAATTAAAATGAAAGAAGTAATAACCACGTTTAGCTCAAACAAACCTTCAACAAAGCGAAAATAAATACAAATAGCCAGTGAAGTGATCCAGCATTCCTAACTGCATGTAAGTTTGTCACAATCCGAATTGAACACGACAAAAGAATTTGTAACAATTTCGAAAAAGCAACATCATCTGACTTTTGAAGGGCACTTAAATGAGTCCGTCGTATAAAAAACCGAAATTTCTTGCATTTTTTTTGCTATTTTTTAGAACCCTTTTATTTATATTCCGAAGGACTTAAAAAATCTGTTCAGATTTATTTGAACATTACAAAGCTTAATTACAATCATATTTAATCAACAGGCTTTCAAATAACTAGTGTTTCTCATTTCAACCAACTATTAAAACAAATAAAACTTACCGTAACAAATACATTAATGTAGCGCTCCATTTGTGAGAAACTGACCGCGATGAAATTATGAAACAATTAACGAAAATGGCATCAACATTTTCGATGATCATTTCAGTAAAAGCTGACAGATATGTGCTAAAAAACTAAGCAGCGATAACTGCTTATAATGACATCAAACAAAGATAAAGTGCGAAAATCACACAAATAAGATTATTGACGTGTAAATTATTAACAAAATGAAGTGTGGCAACATATCGAGAATGCTTCGCAACTGAAGAGGTCAAGTAAGTGGGCTTGCTAAGAATTATTTCCTAGCTTAATCCCCACACACTGCATCCAATGCTTATACTATTTTAATAATTTGAATGGAAGAAAGACAAAATTCATTGCTCCATCAACATAAACAAAAATCTTTTGTAAATTCTTTTTAAAATAATATTCTGTGCCTAAATTACTTGAACTTACTGCGATGAAGTGTTGACCCAATTATCGATCAGCCATTCAATAATGCCAATCGCAAGACTTTGTTGTTGCAATTTTTCGCCCTCCGTACGAACTTTTTGAGCTAGTGGCATTTTCGGAGCGATTCCAGCAGCTAGCATCACTATGTTATTGTGCAGATCCGTAGTTTCAATAAGTGCACGCCTTTCAATTCTTTAAAATAGGAAATTTAGTTTTTTTACAGTTTTACAATAAACAGTTAGTTTCTTGCAGTAATCCCGAAAAAATTAACATCCTAAAAAAAACCACTAGTTCAACAAAGTGAAATTAAAAGTTAAACATTATTCAAAGCATGAAATTCGATAAAATATTTTGAAACCTACTATTCAACATCGCACAATGTATTGGTAAACGCTAAAGAGCCAAAAATGGAAAAGCAGTGAACATTAAGTTCTCTGTCCGGAACTAGAATTATGTTTAGGAAAAAGACAGAGAAATAAGATTGTGTTTTAAATCACAACACATAAAAAGTACCTTTCGTTAGGCTCAATTGCTCTTTTAGTCTTTACAACTGTTATTACCAGTTCATCTATCCACTGTATTCCACGCCGACTAGTTAAACCTCAAATATGAAACATTTTACAGTTAAACAAACTTGCAATACTGTTAAAATTCCAAACAAAAACACCGTGACAATATTAACTAACAACGCACCGCTTTCAGAACACTGCCTTGCTCAGTGAGAAGCCAATAAGCCTAACATATCGAAAACTGATAAGCTTACGCTTACTCGACAGACCTACTTCACTTATAAAATTTCAAAACAATACTGGTATTTCCATGCATGGAATCCTCTCCAGGTGCGGCTTTGGAAGACTGCGATAGTTCTGTAAATTCTGTGTCAATAATACGACGTTTGGTAGATGACTTCGTTTTACCTATGACACCTGTTCTGCAAATCAGCGTTATTAGTTGTGCCATTTAAAGTGGCTTTTTATTGTGCTTCCTGCTTATGTAATTCATGCTACGTAAAGCACATCCTATCGATAATAATTATATTGCAGTTACAACCTTATCTGCCTTAGAACTCCGTAAAATAAACGGTAATTTGAAGAAATTATTTCATATAGATTTTATCATAAGCAAAAGAGAGGACACAAAATGAAAACTGACAACATAACACACCCTTGAAGTTTGTCTCGTTCGTTTGTCTTCACAGCTGTAATTGCTTGGTCAAGAGAATAATCAGATAAAGCCCTCAAGACAAGGTAATAAGAAACCGATTTAAAACCGATTACGCTGCTACCTAAATTTAATGATTTGAACGAAAACAGGAAGCAGTTTTCTAGTCCAAAATTTTTACAATTTTTAAAAGTTCATAATAAAATGAAAAAAAATGCTCCTTGGAAAAAATAAAACTGCTCCCTAAAAAATACCTTTTTTGATAAGTTGAGGCAGGAAAATAATTCCCGGTAGTTGTATTTTTGCCGAATGGCTATTGAGATCAACATATTCAGCACAGTGATATGGTCCGGCTAACAAATCACACTAAAAATGATTAAACTGCTTGTGAGTGTATTAACAAAGAACAATAACTTAAACTTACTAAGCTTCAAATGATCATGACAGCAATATACTTACAATCAATCTTAATAATTAAAGTTGAAACAATAGAGGTTCAAATAGCAAGACTGTTACGCATAACCAAAGAAAACTTACCAGTGCTTCAACTTCTTCTAGATCGATGCATCCAGAAAGAGACGCTTGTGAATGTATTTTCAAAGACGACGAAGCATCATCAGTATTACTTTTCCAACGGTACAATCTTAATTCGATATCTGGACAAGCTAGGCATGTTTCGTGGAAGTTCAAAAAAATATCAATATGTGAAACGCGTAATCCATGCTAAAACTCATCCAAAATTATACATGCGTCCGACACTAAAATTTTCGCTGAAACCCCTTCATCCACAGATTTATAAATAACTCTAGCAGTACATATTTAGAAGGAATAGATAAAATAGTACAAAAGCATTTTCAACAGTATAGCATTATACGTATAACGATCTCATTACACGTAACGGTAATTTTTTGAGTTCAAGGCCTTTTGTATATAGATCTCTTCAGGAAATCTTATGCTAATTTCTCACTATAAACTGAAGTGAAAGAGCGAGGTTTAAATGGCGTTGAAATCAAAATGCTTTTTTACACAAAATATTTACTTACGTTGGCAACGATAATATACTGTAACCCTAAGTGGGTAAAATTTTTAACCTAAGTGACAAAGTAGAATTATATACAATGGAAATTAATAAAAAAAATATTTTGTAATACGAAATGCTTTAAAAATTGATTCTGCTCAAAAATGATAATGGTGTGCTTGCTTCAGATGTATTTTTTCCATTCTTCATAGTAAATTTATCTAACTTCACGAATGATTCGTTAGAGAAACTTCTATTACTAAAATACAGATCAACAGCAGAGTATACAACAAACAGTTTTGCTGCATATTCCATCTTCTATATAAAATTAAGGACAGAAACCAATTAATTATGAAATGCCGGAAAGAATAACGAACCTGAAAATGGAGTAATTCAAAAATATGCAAGTTACTCGAATGTCGACAATCTGATTGATAAAACCAGGTTCTGCTCACCCCTTCCACCGGCATATTTTCAATGAAATATTTCCTAATGCGCTGATTTGCCGGCACCTCGCTCCATCCAGGTGGAGCAACGAGATGGTATCCCAGTTGTCCACCACTATAAAATATTCAGATTGTTATCCACAATTTTATTTAGCAAGCGAATCCCGTTAATTTGCTAAAATCGAAACAAAAAATTACATGATTAAAAAAAAGTGTAGAGTGCTTCAAGGCTAATGAAAATAGAAACCGTAGTTGCTAAGAGTTATCGTTCAGCAAAAACATTTAAAAATAAAAAAATTACGCAAAAATAAACAAGCTTTAGTTTTTATTTCTTTTTCTCTTCAGTTTCATTTAAAACTTGAAGTACTGTGAAAAAACATACTCAAAGAAAATACGAGCCAACAGAAATGGAAACTGCCATGCGGAGCCCGATTTATTTTCAAGATATTTTCCACATTAAACTACCTTCTTATCATCACAAATCACAACAAAAATTACTGCAAGCAATAAGACAGGCCTTCAGAACTTACAAATGATAAGGAAGTCGATAATTGGTACCCCTTACTGGTCCGCCAATGTCACTTCTTGTTAACTTCCATACTCGTCGCAGACCAGCAGTCGATAGATAATCTGACGCTACTGCACTTGTACTAGACGGTAGATTTCGTGCCGTTTCTCGGTTAATGTCTTCATCTACTCTCGAATATTTTAATATAATTTAATAATAAAGAAACCATACTCCTCCAGAATAATCAAAGAACCGCTAAATTAAATACTAATCCTCATCAAGATAGTTTAAACAAAATAAATCATAGAATCAACAGAATAGGCAAGCACAATGTGTACATTTTGGTATATTTGACTGCTCTGTGTCGTTTATCTTGCTGAATAATGCAGCTACCGCAGCGTCCTCGTCTTCTTCGTAATCTGTATTACGTGAACTTGATTGTCCGATTTGAACAGTTATCAACTGGAAATAGCACCGGTGGAAATTTATAGAACTTCAATTCATCAAATCGGCAGTGACCAAACTGTTCATCTTATTGGACTAGATTACACTCATGAGTAGTGAAATAATTCCCTGATTAAACTAATTGGCGAAAATAAAAAACCGGGACCGGATAAAGAAGTAGGCCCTAGGATTTGCATAAGCTCTGTGCTCAGCAAGGTTCTGAAAGACTTATTTGTCGAATAATATCTATTCTACAAAATACAAACTTTTCCTGAATTCTTCGTCAGTAAAGTAACTTTCCCATTATCCATAACAGCAAATTGAGCAACTCTCTCATCACATAAAGAATAGAATTTATTCGTATTAAGATTGATGAAATAGACCATATCTTCCGTTGTACGCTGAAAAACACCACCAATGTTATGTTTTTATTAGTTATGGTACCATAACTTTTCTGAATGTTCAGTTACTAATAGTTTATATATCGTATATTCCTCTGATGTGCAAGAAATTCACACGACTGTTCATTTGCAATAGAGTAGAAGGAGTATACGGAAGAGAGTCCTTTCTCATCTGTTATAAATGAGTAAAAGGAATGATAAATTATTTTCTTAAAGGCGTTAAAGCAGTTTCGCTACATCTTCAAAAGAAACCATAGATATACATGTAATCGGCTCATATATATGACTTACAATAACTGCACCGTCAAAGTAATCGTTACTGGTATAGGATTCTGAATTTATGTGAATAGGATCCATATTTGCTAGAGAGAACTGTGTAATTCGAAAATCTTTGTAGTAGTAAGCTTTTAGAGGCTCTCTCTGAAAGAAATTAACTGCGAAATTAACGGGAATTATCAAAATAGCTTAACTAAAACACATCATTTTCCAATTCAATAATTGATCTTGCATTTAACCCTCTCCTAATTTCATCACTTAAAGGTTTGGTTCTCGACATGTCTTTTGAATTACCTATTATCTGAATCCAGGACAGCAAATATAATTTTGATTTCTTGAATTAAGAAACTTTCGGAAACTATCAATCTAAAAAAAGATTTCAAGTAATCTAAAGAATGAAGAATCTTCACACCCATCAATTACTACTGACTTAAGAATTTGATAAAGATAGCAAAAACAAAAACCTGAACACTTGTAGCAATTTTTCCAAAATGAATAAGATATATTAGTATTGCTGAATGAACTACATTCGCTGTAGGTTCCACGTTGTTAACTACTACAACCATGAAAATATTTTGCATTGGAATTATTGCTGATATCTGAAATAATCATTATTCAAATGTTTCGTCAAAATATTTCTAGCCTGAATATCAGTTTATTAATTTTTAGTTTTGTTTCCTTTAGCACCTCTAAACCAGTTAAATGAAGTTTACGACATTTACAAAAGAATGGAAACCTAGAATTTGAGATATGAAAAATTTAATCAAGGAATTGTACAGAATCAGCAGTCAGGGTTATGTATCGTGATGAGCTTAGCAAAAAAAGTTGCAAAGAAAATGAAAAATTCACCTCCATTGAGGTGTTATCGACTTCAGCTGGTAGTCTGAAACACTGTACAAAGGAAATATCTATCGATGGCGCTTCATAATTAACAGATACGTAACCCGCCTTCTCATCGTGCTTTGTGTCTGTTTCCAATGATTCATCTAGTGCTTCATTTTCTTCTCCTGCAAATTATCACTTATGCCTACGTATCATTTTTGTTGATTGACTACGTAAAACTGTGTGGCAAACGTAACTAATTATATGTGATTAAGCGAGCGAGCAACAATTTAGAAATGGAGTAATATAGAGCAGTGATAACATTAAATGAATGCAAAATTTTGTTAAACATTTGATGGAAAAAAGGCAGTAGGAATAAATCGATAAGACACAACAAACCAATAGGTAAATCTACAAAATCAGAGTGCTCGCTATACACAGAGTCGGACCACTCCAAGATTGCATCATCAGTAGTGTCCATCAGCAGTACTCCTTCCGTGAAATCACCTCCGTCTGCATTTGGAGAATGTATCACTTTATTTTCGTTTGATTTTGAATCCTCTAGAATAAATTGTCTATACCAAAAAAAATAAAACCGAGTTTTGCTTCAGTTTCTTCTTTTAACATAATAGTTAATGCAAGTAATTTTACAGTAATCAGATACTTAATTGAAAAAACTATCAACTTCATGCCATTTTATTCTAATCACACACAACCATGCTATGTGTGCAAACATGTTGATGAAAAGCATGTCACATGAAAAGTAATCGAATCTCCATTAAACAATGAATACCTAAAATTAGAGTGCATAACTTCCTTTAAATTTCAAAATTATTTTACAAAATCAAAAGTAGCCATGAAAAACGGAACATTTATTTAACTACTTCATAAACAAACCTTGGCGAGTAGAAGATGTGCATTTACGTGAACTAGAAGAATCCGCATAGTCAAGCTGGTAAAGCGCCAAGAATGGTCGGAGTGGTGCACCAGAATTAATGCAATCATCCACAGAACGTGATCCGCTAACAATTCGTGGTGACACATCAATAAACTCATGAGCTCTATTCATTGTATTTAATGTACTTATTTCAGTTTCCAAGTTGCTTTGGCTCTGCTGACGTACTATAATTAATAGAACCACTTAATATTTCATGAATTCGTTTTAAAAGCATCTGTTGAGCGACAATTACTGGAAATACATTTACTTCACAAGTGATTAATGCACTGTTCTAATTTTGAATTATTGAGACCAAGTTTATTTAAGGTATGCTAAACGGCTGTTGTACTTTGTCCATTTGCAAGATGTTCAATAATGTCAGCAATTATTAAATCCTAATATACCTCTTTCCAATCTTGAGTCATTTACAGAAACAGCGACAACCACTAAAGTTTGGTTTTCTTCATACGACTTCCTTCTTACGGCTACAATGGAAGGATCGCCAAAGCAGGGTTTTCCAACGGTACACAGAGCCGTTATGACAGCCTGTAATGAGTATGGTAAATTCCTGTCCAATCTGTTATTTTAACCATAAATTAAGTCATTTTATCTTTATTTGCTAAATGCATAACAATTGAGAAGTATATTAAGTACGTTCCATACATCTCTAATCTTCTTTCCAAATAATTGTAACTGAGCAATGTAGATACACAAAAAAAGTAAGACATTACTTCGCAATTAATACCAGACAGTAAAGCAGACAGCATTGGTTTCAAAAAACATTCATCTGATCCTGAAAAATTTCAGGATTATGTAACAGCATAGCACAACTTTGTAGATCTCTCCTAAAACATTTGAATTGCCAACCTTGTATAGTATTATTCTGTTGCACTTCTTCATCGACACCGGTATTTATCAAACAGTTTCTAAAGCAGTTCAAAATCATCTAAAATAGAAAATCAAACGCTGCACAGCAATTTCAGAAGTCGTAATTTAAATTAGCTGCGTGCACTTACGTGACATCGTCGCTCCAAGTAACTCTCTGAGTTCTGCGAGGAGGCTGATCACCTTCCACCAGCATACAATCCAGAACAGCGGAAAAGAATTTCTCTGAATTTAAAGTGAACCACTGCTTCATCTATAATCAATCCTTCAAGAGATTTACGGAAAATGTTTTATTTCCCGAGTAAATCTTGGAAAAACAGTTGCACAACCTACTGAAACAAAACGAAGCATTAACCTGCACCACACTATCCATTTTCCATAGATGTACTTCTGCGGATTCTTTACTTGCTACAGCGATCCAATCACCAGTTCCAACCGAAAATACGAGAGACGATGTATGATTCACTTGCAAGTGATGAGTAAATGGTGATAAAGCAGACATTGTTAAAACCAGGGGTACATTTGGATTGGTATAATTATGCACGAACCGACACTTTGGCGAATGACGCTCGTGTTCAGACCTAAAAACCACTGCTTTGAAGAAGTTTTCGAAAAACCTTGATTTCCATTTTTTTATTCGAATAAAAAGATCAATTGTTACCATATAACGTCAAAGTTGATTTAAACCTAAATCTTTTAAATCACTTTTAATTAGCAATGACTAGTTATTGTCAGTGCGTAATCCCTGCTTTGCATCCTATGCACATGGATTCAGATCAAGCGCACTGTTCACTTAGTTTGGATAACATTGAGCGATGTGTTTCAAAGGCTTTTCAATTACAAGTGTTCATTACCTCGCTTTCCGTGATACAAATTATTATTTATAAAAACATAACTATCACTGAAATGAGTAAAGTGCAGAGCAATGTTAACTTCCAGCATTTTCTAACAACTGCAGCTTATTCTACAGTGAAACACACTGCGCTGTCTTCCGGTTATGATTCTGAATTCCAAGATTGCATGCGTAAGTGATTTGATGGGTGGAGATGTGTCTTTTATCTATTTTTTAATGTGTTCATTTTATTTATCTTGATCAATTTTGATAAATACTAAATTCGAACTACACATTTTTGTATTACCAAGGTTCATCTGAAGGTTCCCAACACACCAAACAAACAAAACAAGAGAAGCAGAGAACTCGATCATCGCCAGCATTATTTGGTTGGTGATAAAATCCTGCTTCGGCCATCTGACACGGTAAAGCCCATCTAAAAATAAAATTTGTGGAGAGAGTATGAACACATATCTTTGCCATTCCTACATTATATAATCTCACAAACCTATACTCCATATGAGGCCAATTTTGAAATGTAAGTCGACGAGCTGCCTCACTAGCCATCATGTCCTTATTCAGGCCTTTCCATTCTGGTGAGTATTCGAAGTTATATGGATTATCTGGATTCAACATCAGCTGCAAAATAATTAAAAATAAATTCCAAAAGGTGAAATCCAAGCAAAATTTCATTCTCTCTAAATCATAACAAAGGTGAGATGTAATCGATAAAACAAAAACTTACCCGTATGCGTTCCCCCAACGTTGAAATATAAGGCCAAATAAAAGTCATCCACTCCGACGGAACTTCTACACTATTTTTTCCCCTAGGAGTTTCCAGAGGTCGCAGTTGCTCAAGTAATTCTTTGCCGTTTACTTCTACTACTACCGATTCTATCTATAACCAAACATTTAAAATCAATTTAATTATTTTAATTCAAGAAATAAACATGAACCCATCATGTTTTAATGTATTAGGAACTGTCCTTATGCGAGCAGGAATAAAATTAAATTAAACTTTCTTCCTCCACCTCCTTCCTAATATATCTTTATGAAATATAAGATGGGCGATATTAACATCATTTTTCGTATTGCTATTTTTTATCAAATGTTATATTTATTAACAGAAAATAAGTAAAAAATAACTCAAGACTTTCTGAAATCTCAAAAGATAATGCAAAAGAATTAGCGCCATTTTAGAAAAGTTACACACATACATGGAAATACTAAATCTCAGTTTGATGGAGTGGAATAAAAAATGACTGATGGTAACTTGCAACTGCAACATAAAAGATTATTTCAGAAATTCGAGAGTAACATATTAACAAGTCTCAGATTCTTACACTTCAGTTTTGTCCAAAAAAATTATGAAAATTGTTTAAAAAAACGAACTGAAGGAAAGCTGTAGCAAAAAATTTAATGATATTTAAAAAGTCACTCAAAATAGACATACAGTGTTCGCGGATATGTTTGCAACTGCCGTACGTAATTGTGATGCAAATTTATGCAAAGCAGGTCGTTGCTTCAGAATATCTTCTGAATCAGGATCATTTGTAACTATCTGTAGAAATTTCGTAGCCTACAAAACGGATAGTTTATCTTAAATATTACTTAAAATATTCGTAGCTTTACCAAACATATTAAAAACGACAAGGTTAATAAATATTCCGAGAGTACACAAGAAATTTTGATGAAATTTCGTTCATTTATTTCGGTTATTATAGGCGATTAATTTCAGCACAGCCATGTGATATATTTTATTAAAAACGGTTGGTAACTCCCGTAAAGAAAATCAGAGATCTACCTCATCTAATGGTAATTCAACAGAAACACATTTATTTGATGGCCTCTTCAGTGCAGTCTTAAGAAGAAATGTACCACCATAATCCTGACGCAAGCAAAGCATTTTTGAATCTGCAACTGCCAGCGTACTACAATGCTTGTTGTAAATTATCTGCAAAACAAATTTAATAAAGTTCGTAATACTTATACTATACATAGCTTTCAATAACTTACAACACTGTGTGTCTTTAAAATTTTTAAATTGGAATGGTACATCATAATTTTTCAGCAATCCTTAAATAGTTTGTATTTCAAGACATTCCCAATCTGCTCCAAATATCAAAAAAAAACATTCAACCAGATCACATACCCGGGCATTTGGATTTAAACGATATGTAGCTAGGGGTAATGTATTTTCAAAGGCTGCATCAAAGATCATTGTTAAGCCATTAATACACCGAAGCAGTATCTGATTCGTTCCATCCAGATAAAGTATTTCTGGCGAATTCAAAGCACTGTAACTGAGTGGCAACCTGCAATGAAGCATTAATCATCGTTTTTTTATAGAGAATATTTTCTAGTTGCAGTGCCCAGTCAAAAAAACCACCGTTAAGTTCTGATTTTATAAATTTAAATGATAACGCAAGAATGCAAAAAACCTACTCCACGACTGGTACCACGACGAACCGTTCTTCACTGCTGTCTGAAGTGGAAACATTATCGCGATGAACCAAATCAGCTAGTGCAGCAGCAACACATCGAACAGAATTACTGTTCATTATTTTATGATATAAACATTTATATCAGAGACAGTCAACACTTATCGTATCTTTTGTTATCCTGTAAAGGCAAATTATAAGTTAGCGCAGTACACTCAGGTGGTGACTGAGCAATTTTTGGCAAAAACGATTTTGTTTTTACGTATAACAGAACCTCAATAACATCAGTTGGGAAAATGCACATTCTAAAGATTAAAAACTTGCAATAATAATAACAGAAAACTTTCAGTATATAACGCGAAAATTAGCTATAGCGGATGGTTTTTATGTCCTTATAAGAAAACGTACACATCCCTAAAAATCCTTTTGCATATAGCGGTAGAGTAAAAAACATATTTGCTTTTTTCAAAATCATTTTGGGTAGAACATATTCAATTAAGACGATATTCTACGTTTTTTATTGTCTATGAAGAGAGACAAAAACAGACAAAATATGTATGTTCAAGTAATAATTTTAAAAAAATACGTTTGTGTAATTATTATTTAAATGAGTTGAAAAGCTCAAGACTTAAATTTGACTATGTTAAGTGAGATCTCAACACAATTAAGAAGACTCTGAATTTTAGACAGAACTGCTACTAAATTCACAGTAACGATTTCAAACTGTAACTAGAAGCATACACTGTATTTGCGTAGATTTACTGTCAGTCCATGTGAACCGTTTAGAATTAAACTATCATATTCGCAATCTCTTTTCCAAATTACAGTTGTAAAATTCTAAAGACTGCTCGGTTCTACCAGTCCGAACTATAAACATAGTTGTAGAGAGCAATCTAGTCTTATTCTCATCCTACTTAATTCATGTTATTTCGATTGAAATTGTGCATTAAATGAGTGGTAATCATTCCATATTTAAGTAATGTTTTTCATTCTACAGCTTTTGAGCAGATTTGTATAAAATCATTTTTGTTCTTATTTTGATTCTTCATAAATGAAAACAACAGTAGTGTTTTACAACAATGGTCAATTATCAGTAAGTTGAAAACAAACAATTTTAATATAAAAAAAGAATGCAGAAGCCGTCAAGTGTGCCATGTCAGTGAACAAACAGACAAAAAATAATGCACAAATGACACATCAGGGGAGGGGGTGGGAGGAGGGGGAGGGTAGCCCAAAGTAACAATAGTAGTTGTTGCGGTACTCTACTCCATCCGGAGAAGAAACTGAGAGTATCGGCGAAGCTAGCTGCACACCACTAGTGATTACCACGATAACTGCTAGGGGGAGATAACACAGATGTTATCAACTCTTCCTATCTAATTACTGAAAAACCCTCCCCCAATATCGTATGACGTTTTATACACGCATTACCCTTGCATACTCGCGAAAAGGGAACTAACTAGTCACATTGCACGCCGCCTCATCTTAGACCTTACGTGGCCACGTCTATAACTCGCCATGAAAATTGTTGTCCCTGTAGCTGTCGTAATGAGGCGATGGTGTGCTGTGAACAAAAGGTTCTAGGATTAAGTACCTCAAGTTAGGTCGTCTGTTGAAGACAACACTGTTGTTTTGCATTGTTGGTAACAATTGATTTGATTTTCGTGAAGTGCAAGATAGTATTGCTGACCACCTATTAGGAGTGTATGCGGAGAATTGACCGAGTGCGGTCGAGGAGAGAGCGAACGCGGATAGCTCTGTAACTGTTTGGTGTCAACCGTTAGAACTGAGACACACAGACAGAGATGTTTAAGCATGTGTAATGGAGATGTTCCGTAATATCCCAGACGTATCTCTTTTCACCGATATGCCGTGCCGATCGCTGAGGGGTTCCTCATATATATATATATATACGTATATTGGTAGGACATATTCACATTTTTATTCTAGATTCTTTCCGACTCATGTTCCAAAAGTTCACACAATGTAAAAAATATATTTATCCATCCAATCACTGCAGTGGAAAATATTAGATACCTTTTATTAGCCTTCCCCATAGGTGTTCTACGACCTTCTACACTTTAGCAACAATTTCTGAGCATTACCTTCTTGCTGATAAAAATTCAGACACGGTTTAAAGGTATTGAGAAATTCGTTGAAGACATTACTTACTTAAGGGTTACTTACATTTGTAAAATGTGGAATGTTCAAAATACCCTACAATTCTTTTTATACCTTTTTGGTTTCATTGGAAAATAACATTGTCAATAAGGCCTCGACATAGTAAACATGCAATGAAATTGAAAATCGCTGATGAAAGAAAAGAAAATTACGTGGGAATAAATTTTGAAGAACCGTAAGATTTCCAGAATTGAGAAACATAAGGCATTATAAATTATCTTATATATAATCACAAAAGAATGAAGATGACATCATTGTAGTCTCAATGTTACATAAATTAATAGAATAGCATTGCGATCTTCACATGAATAGTCAGTCTCGTACACAATTTGCTTTCTTTTATAAGTTAGAAAGACTTAACAGCGTTATGCGCATGTTATAATAAAACAGTAGTTAACAAAGAGTGAAACTTGGGAAAAGCTTGCAAAAAAAACAAAATCATTAAGTATGAGAAAAAATAGGCACCTTTTGTGCTGCGTTCTTTTGTCCACTGAAACTTGAAAATCGAATAAAACAAGTTTAGATCTACCTGTACTTGTCTACCTATCCACTATATTTAAAATATGCATTTGAGCAAGTCATACTCATAAAAGCAGCAAGTGGAATCTGGAACACTGGCCTAGCATCATAGCTAATGCGATCATATCGAATCTTGTCAACTCATCGACCGAGTCTCTCATACTTCCTACTCTTTTATGTTTGTGTCACTTACTTTATTGCTCCCGTTATTTTTTATTCTTAAACGAACTTTTTTGTATTTATCACGTACGTTGGTACATTATAATAAAGCAGCATCCCGCCAATTCGATCAAATCCGTACCACTGTATCTGTTGGTCGGGTGTTACTTTCGCATTTTGTTCGCAATGAAAATCGATATTTTGTTTGTCTAAGTTTTTTTTTCAAAAAGCCAGTCTCACACTTTTGCAAATGATTTTTTCATCGACTGTCTGCCAGAGGCCGACAAATTGCGCAGCAGCGCTACAGCATTACACTTGCTTCCACAACGTACTGAAAGTAACTATTCTCATTTTTTTGCTTCCTTCATTTTGCTCTTTGTCTTCTTTTTTTAAAGACATATGTTTGCTTCATTAAATGACAATAATCAGGCAGTGATTTCCGCTTCCTTTTCCCAAGCTTTTCACAACTTGCATTATTTTACAAGGAAAGATGCCAGGTGTACCTGATATCACCGGCTTCCTGAAATGGAGCATTTGAACGAGCGTACATTCTTCCAAATCTTGAGTACATGTACACTGGAACGATAAAACTGTCAGTAAATTATCACTTTAATAATCATATGTCATCGGTTTGTTAGCACCGTATCATTGATATTTAAAACATTTTAATTGCATCATCACCCCGGGAAGACACGCATGCACAGTATGTGTGTGTGTGTGTGTGTGTGTATTATCGACGTTCACGCGTTCGTTTTTCGTAAGTGAGAAGATTATAGAAAACCATTAACAGGAAAATATTCGCCATTGAAAGCACGAGTGGCATTTTCCACCGTATTATCCACGCCTACAATGATGTATGGAGAGAAATGATGTTTCTTGTACAGCACCAATGAATGAATAAATGAGTCATTCCATTTTATCATGATTATAGAGCATCGGAAAATCTGATGCTTAATGAATATTTATAAAATAATTGGTTAAAATAATGTAGTTTCACACTGTCCTACATTCGTATAGTTAAGTGAGGTAAACTGCAGCGGAAATGCGAAGCTTAATTTAGAGAAATCGTAAAAATTTTGTAGATAGAAAAATTATCTTTCACAAAATTCAACCAAAATTTGTGGTAGTCAGAAATTTCACAAGCGATAAATATAATTTTAAAATCTGTGGAAGATAGTCTCTCTACGCATCGCACAGTTAACATGATAAAAAAGAGAAAGGCTAACCCTAAAAGCGGGATGAAATAAATATCGCAGAGGATTACTACGCAATAATTGTTCTTCTTCGAGGAGGCGCTGCAACTCTTGGCGTTGTTGTGAGGCAAGTCGTGCCGCTTCTTCTCTCCTCAGATGCACACCAGACATTTCAAGCTCAACCAGATTTGGCAATGAACCTCGTCCTTCAACTTCTTCGAATCCATCATCACTGCTCGTACCTCCTCTTCGTCCTCGTCTTACAACACCTTCTAATCGTTTATCACTAGTTGTGGCCATCGTCGATCGCCTATATAAATTCTGCAACATTCCACTCGAAATTTCCGCCAGAAACAAATAGGAAATACTCGTTGAAGAGAAATAATGTAGAAATATCATTTGTAAGAAATACTCGAGTATAGAGAATCTAATACAGTCCTTGGACCCTGACTTGTCCACTCAGAAGACAATAAACAAAATTTAAAAAATAAAACACACGCCCAGATAAAAACAAATAGGGCATACCAGAAAACAAAGTATAAAAAATCAAATAATAACAAGCACTAATCTTCTCTACCTGGCGACCGTAACCTAATAAACTAAATAAAACAGGAATCATAGTTAATTCATAAAAAACATAAAACATAAGCAAATTACCAGAAACACTAAAAAAAACAATAAAACAACTATAACAAACCAACCCAGACAATAACTCAGAAACACAAATAAAACCTAAAATAAAAACTCTTATAAAAGACAAAAAAACAAAATTAAAAGAATCGAAAAACAAAAACCCACCCAATCAAGAATAGTCAACTACTCCAATCAAAACAAAACAAACAAGGAGAAAAAACAAAAAAGGACAAAAGAAAATAAAACAATAAAAATAAATAAAAACATATACTGATAACATCCTCACATTTGAATTTAGGACAACATTCAGGGAACCAGAATGCAAGTTGTCGTAAAATTGTTAGCAGTAATTTAAGTCTTGTTTGCGTTATTGAGATAGAGATAAAAATCCAGGAACTACCACTAAGAACCTTTGAGTCTATCGTGGTTGGAATTCTAATGAAAGTTTAGACCATCACAAAGTATATGCTGAACAAGTATTATAATCAGAAAATTACATTTATCTTTTCTGAGTAGAAAAAAGTATTAAAGGTGTAATGAATGAAGTCTTTTAACCAAAATAGGAGGACAAATTTCTTGCCTGCGAAATATCATGTACAGCGAAAGGTTGTCTCGTGAGTGAAGGCCTATTCCTCTGTATTAATCCACTCCTGCTGGTATTTGGAAGCATTGTATACTGGTCGTAGTGGTCATCGCTGAGAGACATTCGTGAACTACTTTGAGCCATATTCGCATTCTACAAAACGATCGGAATAATATATCTGACTTATTACAATTACAAATCACCCATACCACAGGAAAACATCCAATTACTGTAGGTCAGTGTCACTCAAATTGAAAAATTATATTATAAAATCATTCCTCCTACAAACAAATTCTAATGCTGATGTAATTTTAAAAAGCAAAACTATAGCAATTTTTGGGGAAAAACAATGGGCCTTTACTTTGGTCTCTGATTGATTCAGTGGTTGTCAAATTGAAAAGTTAAATACAGCTGTACAAGTTCACGTACGATTTCAAAAATGATTTGTAATTGTGGAATACCTGTAATAAGCTTCTAGAAGAAGCTGGATTGATATTTTGAATGGAACGAGAATCCGTAGTATCGTTACCAAACTGACGTTGTTGTAATTCACCAGTAATATTAGATGTTGTGTTATTCGACTGCTCTAAAGATGAAATATCGGAATGAAAAATAAACGATTAGTGGCCTGGTATTGTAAATCCTGTACCTGAATATGAAGCAAGGATATTCTGATGAGGATATTGTTTTTGTTGATATTGATGAGACACTTTGACGTTATGATGAGGCACTGCATTTGGATGATACGATGAAGAGGCGGAAATATAGGGAACTTGAACGGCCGGTAAAGATGTACCCGAAACAACAGGAATTTGAGTAGGGGGCTGATAACCGCTGGTAATCTTGTGTGAAGAGGAAACGCTTGGCAACACTTGATAAGAAGTTGGGCCAAATACGGAAGTATGCTGTGGACCCGCACAACCAATCGAATTAACACTTTGCTGTTGTTGTTGCTGGTATATTGGTGGTACATTACTAGCCCGAAATCCGGAACCACTTTGATAGCTACCAGGATTGGACGATTGGTGGTGCTGTAATGATGACGATGTGTAATCGACATCAGAATTAGCTATATTTCCTTGCTGATAGGAACTCATATTGGTCATTAGCTGCTGTGTACCGCCTGGAGTTTGCGGTTGTTGTGACGGTAAGGAAGTAATAGCCGGTGTAGCACCTGGTAAAGAAGGAGAATTCAAAATAACAAGTTCGTCGGAGAGGTCACGCGATTCATGGGAACTTTTAGAAGTGGGCGGTGAATCGAAAGAGACATGATTCGCACTGGTAGTAGTACCAGCACTATGTTGCTGTTGTAAGCAATTCATTTGCATTCGAATCGCTTCTGTACTGAGTTGTCTGAACTCCGGAGCAAACTGTTTCGCACATAACCTAGCTGTATCGGAATCTTCACGAGCTTGCAATGCTATATAATCGGCTTGCTCCGAGCGTTCCTTAGCTGTTGTTGTTCTTGAAACAGCTATGTCTGCCTAGAATTCTTCACAAAATTTATCACTACCTGGCTGAATTTTATTCGTTGCTTTTTCACGCATTTTTTAATTCATTGATAAAGGATAAAGAAGCTGACGAAAGCAACAAAGTAAATAGCATTATGCTGAATACCGGTTTCAAAGCAAAATAAACATTCAAATCTTTTCTCAAATGTTTTCTTACGCATTTTTATTTGTTTACCTTTTGCAGTGTAAAAATAAAGGACTGATCCATTCTTCAACCGTTAAAAGAAAATTTTTGTTCATATCGGATCTCGTTGTTTCAGGACATTTTCAGAAGAAACTCATGAAAATTGTCTTATTCAGATTTCCGTATTTTCTAACGGAAATCGATTAAGATTTACAGCAAGTAAACAAACATATTTAACCCACTGTATCATACAGACCAGAAAAACGGTCGTGTGAACAATTATTTGGAATCATATTACTCATTGGATGTTTTTCAGTGAAATAATGGAAATAGGCAAACCTTCTGTTGAGCAATAGTAGCAGCACGATTGGCAGCTTCAACAGCGTTTCCAACACGTTCTTTCAATCTTGACGAGCGTACAAACAGCAATCCTTTCTTACGATTTGAACATACTAATACATTATTTTTATATTTCCCTTCTTCCCTCCTGCAATATAATACATATTCTATTTTACTTCCTGCTCATTACTCAGATGTTTAAATAATAATTCATTTTCCTGCCACTTTCATTGATATTTTCATGACTCAAATGTTATCCGAGCCAGTTAATCAACCAAAAAATAAAAGAAACTAAAGCCAAAGCAGCTAAAATGAAAAATAGTGAACAATGAATCCGTATTTGATCAGTAATAATTTCCCCTCATTTTTCCATCGATTTTTATTAAAACAAAGCTCTGCGTCCAACATAAGCACACAATGATTCACTTAGTAGATGGCAAGATTAGCAGACAGAGTTCCAAGTTCAAATTCTGGCAATCATCAAATCGGATTTTTTAATAACGACAGCAATAGTGTTCTCATGTGATGGAAAGAAGTGATGTAGAAAGCAAAATTATTGCACAATTAATTAGTGAAATTTTTCACAATACAGTTTCAACAGTGGACGAAAGACCGGTCGACACCTAACCAACGTTACGCCAAAAAAGTATAGTGTAATAGTGAAATACGACACAAGCTACAAATTTTCGCCGGTAGAGTGAGATGCTAACGTTTTTTTGACAAGTAATTAAGGTTTCTTGCTCATTTAGTCAAAGTATGACAAAACGCATCAATAAATCCGATTGTTCAGAATTGCAGTCAAAATAAAGTTCGATTACTATGCATCCATTTTTCAGGCATTGGGTATTAACTATTTTTGTTTTCCTTTTGTTTGTTCTCAGGATGGTTGTCTAATTAACAAGTAAACCAAAAATCATTAATGTATAAAACACAAGGACATTTAGGGATCGATAGTCGATTACTGTATGGGCAAGGGTTTTCAATCAGTGAGGTAACATTTGACTTAACTCATTTAAAATGCAAACATCTTCATATCACTGGGATAGTTGACTTACCGGCCATCCCTAAAAGTTGTAATCCCATAGCCACATTTTCGATTGTTAAACCATTCCCCTTCATATTTCAGGCCATCACTTCTCTCACCAACTCCAAATCCGCACCGTTTGTCATTTTTCCACTCACCCTTGTAAACTTCAATCGTATTCGAATCAACTTGATCTTCCTAAAATTATCTTATTCAATAAAATGATCATCGGATCATTGAGTATAATAAATAATATCCGATTAAAATTTTAAAATAACAGAATAAAACTCAAGCTCAGTTGTGTGAAGGTAGTATGCCATTCGAATATGTTCATTAGAAGTGGAACACAAGCTGCGTTAGATCATGCAAAAATAAAATATTTCAGTTAATAAGTGAAGTGGTATATCTACCTTTTCCCAATCTAATAAAAATATGAGAAATAATCAAATTATATCCCCTGATATTCAGTTTTTTTTTTTAATTTATGTTAGCAAATTTTAAAGATTATGAACTGGGTGTGGAATTACTTGAGATATAATTAGATTGCCCCGTCCTTGTCGGTGTTCTGATTCATCCGATGTACAGCTAACTGTGCTACCGCTTGACCTTAAACTTCCTACAAAAAATCATTTTAATCTTTTAACTAATAAGAAAAAGTAGCTGTTACAGGTTTATTTTCACTGCAAATGTCAACAACATGATACAAACAGAGTCAAATTCTATGATCGACACAGCTTTGTCTTAGTCCTAAGTAGTTTAATCCCAATTAACGCATAAATTACAGATCATGAAGTAGCAGTATGCGAACTATTATTATGAATGCCCGAGTAAAAACCTCATTTACATCAGCAGCTATCTAATGTCAAGAAATAACTTTCTTGACAGCAAATGAATAGCTTTAAATAATGCAACAACTAAGCATAATCAGAAATAAGAACTCACCGGTAGTGACATGCTGATGTATATCACCAGTTGAATGTTGTTTTTTGATTCGTAAACCACTTAGGATCGTTCGTTTAACAGCTAGTGAACGCTCCGAAAGAGACCGACGCCTGGTGGGCGCTTTACTACAAGCTTTCAGAACAAAACCACCTCGACTCTCATCTGCTTCATCTACAAATTTTTTGATGAAATTCCGGAGAAACGATATTTAATATACAAGTAAGAGTAGATATTTATATTTTTAATCTATTCCTGAAGTAAATTAGGCCCCTCTGCACTGAAGTATCATAATAAATCAGTGAGATAAGCATATTGCGAGTTTCACAACTGCTTTGAACTATTACTAATTCCAAATCAAATGTTTTACTCTCAAAACTGTTCATTAAATCCAAAACCTCCATACTACAAGTTCATAAAAAGGTACAATCATAAGCTGAGCTTGAAGTAATTGTTATTTTGTGAAAAATCGCTTCAATGCAACAACTATGATATCATAAAAAAGTCAATAATTCCAGGACTTCAATATTTTTTGGAAAGATTTCAATTTATAAAAAATTAGTGCAGTTTGCTTGAAAATTTAGAGATGAATTAACGAAGTGATATGCTTTTTGCACTGTTTGCTTCTTCCTCAACTTTGTAGCAACACCAGCTGGCAATGAGGACATTGTTGCCTCTCACTCAGTCCCACCACACATTCCTTCATTTTAAAACACAATTCATCGCTCCACTCAAACGACGGATAGACCTAGCTAGACTCACTACACTTTGTCGTTCCACAAACTTCTACTAAAGAGAACTGCTACACAAACTCACATACACACACACACACAAACACACACACACACACACACACACACACACACACACACACACACAGAGATACAGAAAAAGTCATCGGCAGTACATTTGTTACGTTATTTCCGCAATTTTTAAATTGTTAAGGAATGAACTGAACTCTGAACTCCATTCAAAAATGGAACTGTAGCTATTGTGCAATTCGAAGATGGCATTGACTTCTAAATTAAATAATACTCGAATTCAATTTCTAAATCAAATAATTGTGGGCGGTAGGATGTCACCATTATATTTGTAGTACACTCAAATTAACGATTTTGTGAAATTGACATTATCACGCAAATTTAGCCGTAATTAAACTTTGAAACTGAAATGAAGAGGTTGATAGCAATGCCGATAACGATCACAATCTGAATAATTAGTCAATGAACCTTTTTTCACTTATACCATTTAGAAAGAATAGGAATCCGTAGTTAAAGCAGAAAAATACCGTAATTCTTTTCGTTCTCTTCACCCTCACCATATTCGGACCTCAGTGAAGTAAGAGATGCATTTGTGCGCAGTCGAGACCGGAACTTTGCAGCCACACCATGTTGAGCACTTTTCCGGATACCGTATCCGTGTCGCATACCACGTAACCATTGTCCTTGATAGGCACCTGAAATTCACTTCTATTACTTTATTCAACGCTAACTGAATGCTTTATATCTGATTTCTAATGTCAAGTGAGAAATGGAAATGTTAAAAGATACTTAACTTATCAGATTTCCTAAATGTCTTGTTAGTTTCTTTAAAGGGAATCTGTTTGTCGAGATAGTTGTGTTCTCAAAATTCTGAGAACCGTATTTCCTGAATGGTATTCTTTTCTTAATAAATTCTAAGAGTTCAGAATAAAGAATATATCCTCAGTAATTTGAAAGACACCGATAAGTTTCATTATAAGAATAAGCACTATCAAAGGAAAAAATAAAGATTAAAATGGGTAGTATCGAATTAGAAGTAAAAGCTGACGTTCGTAATGAGATCGAATAAGATGGCTGATAAACGTAAACATGTAAAAAGCAAATGTAACTTGAAATGGTCGAGATCAATTATATTATGTGAATGTCGTTTGATAGCAAATTTCAGCTCACTTTTTATCATTTGCGATTTAAAGTTCTAATTGGTATCAATTTATAAACTGCAGGGGAATTTCTGTTCAACTCTCATAATTTAACTTTCTCATTTGAAATTTTTCACTCCAAAAACTTTCCCAATAACATTCTTTCCACCTTTTTCCAATAGAAATTAAACAAAAACAAATTTTGAAAGTCTAGGAAATGATTGAATAGTTAGGATCTCGTCGGGGTCAAAAAACACTGTTATTAACTACGCAAAGTATTGCTCGACAAACAACTTCTCAAGTCTCAAAATAAATACTAAAAGCAAACCTATCATTTGTCTAAATGACAAAGATGCTAACCTCCGTCGACGTAAGTTTCCGTACCATAACCGTCGTGAAACCCTGCGGACCAGGTCCCCTGATACTTAGCCTGTGAAGTCACCGATAATCGATGTCCATATCTACCTTTGTATCCTTGAGTCCACTCACCCTTATATACCCAACGACCACGTTGCTCAACTCCGAGTCCATGTCGTTTTCCGTTTTGCCATTGACCTTGATAGGTGTTCCCGGATGGCCATGTATAGACTCCAGATACCTGAATTATTATACCTTTAACATTTATAAACAAATCATAATTGTTTTAAGAAAAAAACTTTTAGTGTCTAAAAAAAAATTTTAAACACAGCCAATGCTTAAGACTTTTTTAAGGCAGTTTTTGATATTACGATTTAATTGTAGCCAATTTTCTAGCCAGTGAAACAGCAATAAAACACTGCACGATGTGAATTTTGTTGTGAAAAGACGAACTGCTCAATGAGTATATTAATTCTTCCAAAAGGAAATATCCCGTCTCACATCTTTAGGCTTTTAATTTCAGGTCTTTTCTTAAATTTTGCTATTGTTCAATTTCCAAATAGGTTATTATAAAAGATCTGATAAAGCTCCCCAGATATTGCAGCTAAAATAAATCGTGCTAATCAGGATAATTATGGACGCACATCATAAATTTTAAATCAAATTATTCATAAATTTTAATTTTGCTGAGAATTACGATCACCGCCAAATCGCTGTTGCTATATTCTTCGCTTACAAAAGAATACTTGTCAAAGACAATAGCTATCCAAGGATAGCCTCAATTAGTGAATAGAGCCACTTTGTGGTATCAAATAAATGAAATGAGTTCAGCGTTTACGTATTTAATCCTCCGAAAAAAAGCACCTCGAAACCGTAATGCCAAGCTCCGGCATATTCGCCCTTGCCTTGAGGACCCGTGCAAACGCCATGCCCATGAGCTTTGCCTTCTTCCCAACCCCCGCAATAGGTGCCGCCATCATCAAAATCAAATCTGCCACCGTTCATTTCAACGCTATCAACGCACCATACTCATAGTTGATTCTGCAGAAAACACGTAAATAAATTTTGAGTGAAGCATTGCGGTTGTGCAAAAGTCGAATGAATGAGGTTGTTAGAGCAAAAATTTGACATAACCACTACTGAACATCACACATGGCTGATTTAACTTTACCTCTTAACACCAATGCTGATATATGAAATCTCTTATCAGAAGCTCTTATCACAAGTTATCATCACTTGGATGCGTCAAATAAGCTAGCATTTTTGCATAAGTAATTCGTCTACATGGCATATTATAGCAAAAATATTTTGAAAATAATTCAATAAAATTAATTTTCTCCATCAAAATCTTAAAAAAATGAAATTAATTTCAAAGTAAAGTGACATACTCAAGTTTTCGCTGCGAATAAATACAACTAAACAACAACAATACAATAATTATTGCTTACAAAGACTTCTTTATTTTAAATTTTGCAAATAAAAATAGATATTTCATTGAAGATAACAAGAGTTTTCCAATAGTGAAAGTAAATGATTCCTCAAGCATTTTCAATTCGATCAATTTAATTGATAAGTGGAACTGTAAGTGGAAAATGATAATTACCTGATTCCATCAATCATTCAGAACTAATTGGAATCTTTTCGTTTCAGAAGAAATTACAAATTAAAGGGAGCTATTTTATCGTAGTGTTTTATTAAATGATTATTACCTATTAATATTAATCCGATTCATTTCACTCTCTTCCTGGATTTCAAACACAGGAAGAGTTCTCAATATCTTTCTTTGTTCAGAATAAATGGGTTCCAAACTGTTCCAAACTGAATTTCAAAATTTAAAATATTATCACATCTTCCTTTCAGATCAACCAAACATCTCATTTTCGAGCAAATTTTTTAAAAAGAGTTGCATTTTCGTTCAATTGTTGGATTTACTACAGTACGTAGAATAAAAAATATTCAATCTTTCCCTCTCTCTCTCTACCAAATATTTTTGAATTGGAAACGTATGAGAAGTGAATAACATATACTCAGCACAAGGAGTAATGCAGTTAAATTCTGATCAACTTGAAATTGTACACAAGACTATTGTTCAGTAAAAAGCTATCAGAAATATGGGATACTGTAATTTCACATTATTTAATGAAAAATATTTTCGGTTATTTTGCTTATACTGATCGAATGTATTATGAATTATATTCTAGAACTAATTTAAATCATTTAATTAATGCAAAAAAATCACTAATTTTAAGGACAAAATTATAGACTTTTTTAATTTTGTACTTTCTTTTGTAGAAAAAATGAAATGCTAACCTAGCAAAACAGTTAGCAATTATTTTGTATTGAAAAAAACATCCGACCAAAATGATTTTGTTTAAAATTAGCACTCAAAGTTATAGTAATTTGTAGTCCAATAAGATCGGAAACGTCAGTTTAAGCGATGAATAGCTGAGCATTGAGTATAACAGGTAGCATAATAGATGTACTAATGATATGGCTACTGAATAAAGCCATATTTTGAGAGTTTTGAACATGTCAGGTTAAGATAAAATGAGATATGAGCTTGTAGGAGACGATCAGATTGTTTCAGTTAACTGATCAATGTAAATTTTAACAACTGTTGAAGTGTGAATGAATGGATTAGATGGAAGTAGAAAAGTTGTACTGCAGACAGTCTTCACAATTTGTTAATCATTTCATCAATAAGTATTTGCAAATGCAATTTGAAAAAATCATGGAAATAGTGATGTTTGAGGTGTTTCTTATACCTGAACAAAAGTTTCAGCTCAAGTATGGCCAGATTTCATTATCTCGTCCTTTTGCTTGCTTTAGCCTAAATCAGAGCGATGTGGGTCATTATCAGTGTACTTCGATATCGATGACTATAGCGCTGATTCTTGCTGTAAAAGAAATTTGGTCTGTTTTGAGAAATGAAATCTTTAAAACTGAAAGTAAGAAGATGAGCTATTAGGAATCAGATATACCTTTAGAGTAATAGCAGGAGAAAGTTGCACAAACGAAAACTGGAAATCGTAGGAAATAAGATTAGTAAAGGAATAATGACAGGAATTGGGTGAAAGCTGTCGAATATAAGGCAGTAGTAAGAATTCCAAGTGCGAACACTGAAATTATTTATGCAAATACAGTTTTTTATTTGTACCAATCAAAATTGAAAAGTTTAATAGTTAACTGTCTTCTTCCACTGTCTTTACCGTACACTTCCATCCACTGTTTTAAACTGTGATTGTTGTGATTGGAAATACAAATATGGTACTATAATAAGCGATGTGGGGGATCAGAGATGGGGGAGAGGGGAAGATAGCAAATGTGAGGTGAGGAGGAGGAAGTGGGATAGTTGAACACTTTGAAATGACTTATCGAGTTCAACTAAAATTAAACACACACACACACACACACACACACACACACGGAGAGAAAGGGCTGCGGAGGAGACACTAAAGTAATTCACAAGTTGTTCGATGGAAGTTCCTCCTCCATTTCGAGATAATCGATGATGAATTCAAGGGTAGTGAGATTTGTACACTGCTCATTTCATTTATTCACTTCCTCTCATACACATCCCAATCGAAGAGGATTGATTAATCCAGAAGAAGCCATCGCCGGATATTTGCTGCTTCAGCGACTTATTGCACCGCAACTCCGTGTTCCTTCCCCCTTCTCTTCAAACCAACCAGTCACAACTTATGAGTAGTTGTGTGTGCGTGTGTGTGTATACACGTATTCATTCATGCGTACGAATATGCAGATACGTAGATAGGAGAAATAGAGTATGAAATGCAATTCTCAATAACCTCTGATTAATAAGCGAAGGTAAGAGAAAGAAGAAGGATAGCGGCGAAAGATATGAGAAGTGGCCAAGGATTCTTCCTTCATGACAAAATTCGATTTCAATCAGATTATTCAGATAAATGAATCCGATAGAGTTACTGTTAATTGGAGGGATACAGCAAATCATTGCGATCTCATTGATTATGAATTGTCTTTTGGCTTAAAGGAAGAAGGGGCGTTAATGCATAAAATAGCCTGGGAAAGTGTAAGAGGACAGCCTAACTATCGACTTTAAGTGTCAGGTTGAAGTTAACAAAACTTCCATTCCTCACGTTCATTCATTCATTTATAACTTACACTGAAGAAATGAAATGTCTGCTTGAACCGAAGTACGCTTAGGCAAAAATGCTTCTGAAGCTTTGATGCAAACACGCACACACACACGCACACGGATAGACAGATAGATTAATGACGTCTAACACATACTTACATATGTTTAGAAGATGTAATATTAGCAGCTGCTGAAAGCGGAAGAGAAGTGGCAAGAAGAGAAATCAATGAGTTCAGAGTTATCCAAATCATCTACGGATCACCACCTAACAAACTAAACTTCCACGCCTCCTACACCTTCACTCAGCTCTTTTCGCTTCATTTATGAAGCATCTCAACTCTGACCTATCTTTTTGCTATACATCTATTGCATCATAACACCTTTCTGAATTACTATAATGTTAGCGCCTCCTATCATTGCATATTGCGCAGATCTTTTGTGGCCTGATAAGATAAAAGCCTGCACTTTCCATTTATTTCAAGATATCAGGATAGAAATGACTGCTGAAGGTAATATTAGAAAATTAAGCATCAGCAAATTTAAAACTTTGAACGGAAAAAAGCTTTCGATCGATCGATATGCCTAATTCATTTTAAAAACAAATCCTTGGAGAGGGAGATGAGTGGAACAAATTTATTCACAGAAAAAGGCCACTATATTAGGATTCAGTAGCACTTTTAAACAATTTTATTGACTAAATGAAGTAAATCGAAAACTATTAAATACAAAAATTGCAATCATTTAGAACAAAAAAAACCACAGAAAAAATAATAATAAGTAAAACGATGGGAAGAGCGATTGCAACTATAAATCGAATTAATTAATTGATCTTTCATCTATCTATTCACGCGTTTTCCGAGTAGTACACGATTGACTGATAGTTCTGCTAAGATTTGACCCTTAATGCTTCCCTTTCTAAGCTTCTACTAATCTTCTTCAACATAAAACTGTTAGCGCAACAATAATTACAACATACTTCAAATTTTGTCGTATCATTCGTTATTGCATTCAAGGGATAAATCAGATCTCTCTGTGGTTATCAATAAAAGCAAATTTAAACTTTTTGCTGCTCGCGTTGAATTTTTCTAAGCGGCAAAATGTTATCCTAAATAGCAAGCGAGAGAGAGTGAGTCTAAAGGTTAGATCTAAACGTTATATAACACCTGTAAAATAATTCTAAGCATTAAACCTAACAGAGAAAAGAAGTTGAGATTAAGCAAGACAAGATTTTTATCACAGCGTTATCATTGTTATCAGAAAGGATTAATATCACTCATTCTTCATGACACTTTACAAATAGAATCATTTCATATATTAATGTTTTGAGTAATCATATCAAAGTAAGAAAAACTATCAGCGATAACTGTAGCAAAGACGTCATCTTCTTGCCGTGCAATTTACCTCAACGATTTTTTCCCTCTTCTCCCTTCATAAGGGTGACATGTACTGTGACGTAATATCATTTAACAGTAATTATTTAAAAAATATAAATCAACAAATAAAGAACGTTTCCTTCAAAGTACAGATCACCTAAATTAAATAAAATATTAATAAATGCCAAATCGTCTGTAGTTATATCGATACTTCATTTTAGACGAAAATGGAATTTAAACAACACTAAAAGTGTGAATTTCCGATATAAAAGCCTTCATGATCGTTGAGGGGTATAATAACAAATGAAGCGCATGAGAATTGAAATACCTATGATAATAAATGATAAATTAATAGCATAGGACACAATATGATTAGCTTAATATAAAGTAATAAAAACAAAACCAATAAACACATGAATGTATTCATGTTCTGACGTGCGCTGTTACGTTACGTTGGACAAACATAGTAATAAGCATTATCGGAGCGAAAGTGAAGAAATCCCTTCAGTGCTATTTGTTGTAAAGGTAGCTGGAAGAGGAAACAGATACTATCAATATTTTTAATAGAAGCAGAGCAAGTAAGGAAAGTAATGATAGATGAAATCTGTTTCACGATGCCACTACCATCCTTCTCCCTTCACTTTAGCAATGTCCGTGAAGTGTAGCCTTGAAATTCAAGGAAAGTAGACGTAACAATTGAGAGGAATGAATGAGAGAGAGAAATGGATGTGTAAGGCATTACTGATGAGGAGGACAAAGAATGGAATGAGTTTGCGCAAGGATTGATTTCCTGATATTTTACACTACCAGGTAGACAATCAGAGGGAGGAGAGGTGTGAAAGAGTAAAGCTTTTTACGAGTCAATTATAAGGCTAGCAAGAAAGAGGATGGATAAGATGGAGAAAATGAAATGAGATGATTTATCGCACTTCCATTCAATAAACACAATAGTCCTACTGCAATCTTTTTATGTTACATTATCAGTATAACAAATATAACAACGCATAATTCACAATATTTATCATAATGATTAATTAATTAATCAACTAATTTAATTAATGATAACAACAACAATTATAATAATAGTAATGTAATAATAACAATACTAATAATAATAATTAATTTGCATTCAATTTAAGCAACTTCACTCACATCTTCCACACTTCAATACTGTCGAGTAGGTTTTCATATGACTATGTCACTAAACGACTTTAATTACCTAATGAGTTAACTAATGACTTTAATCCTTCAGAAAACCTTAAATCTTGAATTTTAATAAACTTTTGAATTTCCTGGGAAATGGTTAGAACCTTTCACTATTCTAGCGAGAGTTCCCACTGTTTTAATGTAACTTCTATATTAGCAAATTACTGGTGAGTAACAATGACAAATTCATCACCACCCACATTCGGTTCATTACCAAATCGAAACTCATGTCCTTTCATATTTGATAATACAATGATATTAGTGAGACCACCGCAAACCACCGGTAAGTTGTACTGATATACACTACCGCTCGACATTGCTGAACTCGCGTTTAGCTATTATAATATCATAAATGATGCTTTATTTAGTTCTTTTTGCCGTTTTTAAATGAATTAACTCAAACATGCCCAAATTACAGTAGCATGTAAAGCATTCCAGTTTGTTTTAATAAAATAAAACAAACATTATCACATAGGATGTGTATTTTATTATCATCATAAGAAATTAAAAACTATGCGATATGACAATAAAGCTTTAAAGCTTAAATTATCAATGTTATGAAACACAAGAAAATGATAAAACACGCCATGATTACTGATATAATTGCAAACATGCAAAATTCAATACGACACAAATATAAACGCTTATATGCAGATGTAGAAACATGCAATGATACAAAATTATTTCTAGAATGCTGGAAAATTATTTCCTCAAACTAAGATCGATTTTTGAGTCGATAAAAACCACGGATTTCGGAGATAAAGTTAAATTTTGTTTAGTAGTGAAAACTTAAACATATTGATATGATATTTTAATCGGATTGATAAAAAGACACGGAAGTCGTGCTTTCCGCTCGTTCATCAAGTATCAACGTAATAGCGGCTAAAAAAGCGGGAATTGAATTTCTCCCTCGCAGATACTCGCGAATTTGCGATGTCCACTGCGTCGCATAATCTGTTTCCAATAAACTAATTGTTTTCCCATAATCAAGTACCTGAGAAATGAACATAATCAAGGGCACATTTGACACAAATATCTTACGCCCGACCTTTACTGTTTACTTCAAAATCTTCAACAATGGAAGTAAACGACTCAGGTTTTAAAGCATGAAAAACACATCTAAAATAGCAGCATAAATAAATTTGCACGTAATTTACAGTTTAAGATACCATAAAACTAATAGGTAACCTTGAAAATAAAACAATTTCCAGGATCAAAAATGCTTTCAACTTGTACCAAATCGTCCTCTTTCATTTTTATTTGTAATCCAGAGAGAGCAGTCACGAAAGCACGATACTTCTTAACCAAATTACTCTGTATTTTTAGAGCTCTTTCTTTTTCTTTCTCTGCTTTATGTAATTGGAATTGCAAATCTGAAAATGAACATACTTTTAACTAATACATGCACGCTCATAACAGTATATATAGTTTCGGTATAAACTACAATCCTTGTTAAACCCTTCACTCCATTCTTTCACTATATCCACCAGTACTTAGTAAAATAATTTAAATGCCAAAAGAAATGAACAATGTTAGTCCTTTAACTTTTTTGAAAATTTAATTTGTTGGAAATATACTATTTTTGAGGAACGGGAGCTATAAAGCATCATTTACAATATTGCCAGCAATCTAACCATTTGTGTAAACTGATTATTAAACTAATAAATAATCATTCGTTCACCTCCTAATTGTTTCGCCATCTCGTTACGCTGCTTTTTCCGCAGTGTGGCGATCACAATATCGTTATCTTCATTCAAAAATGACAAAGATTCGTCCTACAAAAAAGGCAACAAAAGTAAAGTTTAAATTGACCTTGTCATAAGAAAAGCAACGTGATTTTACACAGCTAATAAATTCTGTATTTAGTGATACCAATTTACGCTTTTTATTAGCTTGAAATTCTGCATATTCCTGGTGTGCTGTATGCAAAGGGTTCATCTTCATGTGTAAAATTTTTATGGATGGATCCAGCAATTCATCCTGAAACGGTGCTTTTTTTCAAATAAATTAAGCTCAAATCAATTTGTTTTCAACCAATTTGCTTCAATATAAGAGATTCATATGAGAAAACAACTCCATTTAAAAATAAATAACTCGAAAAAAAGCAACAAAAATAGAATACATGAAAGGAAAAACGCTCCAATAAATCTTCCTATAGCATTACTGCCTCCCCCTCCCACCCCTCCCGGCACGTTTAATAAACATAAAAAGGACTTTAAAAAGGAAAACATACATATTGAGCGAGTTTCTTCTTTAGCTCACTAATTTCACTTTCATATCTTTTTAAAATTTCCGCATTACTTTGAATTATTCTTGCATCTTCTCCAATTCCGGCATTTAGTTTACCTTTCATATTCTCCAAATCGTTTGACCTACATTACAAACTGTGAGATTCTTCTGAAGATTTTAAAGAAGAATTTTCTGCGCAATGACAACAAAATTCGGTTGATAAATAATTACAGAGCACAATTCACTCACAAAATCTGATTGACTTGCAATTGCTCTTGCAACTTCCGCGACTTCCAATCTAGTTCCGCTTGTATCTCATCCAATCTACAAATGAAGCTTGTTGCTGTGTGTAAATTTGTATGCATTTCTTGTGTTTTTTCTAGTATTTCCTCTAAATGGTAAAATATCTATTTTTATCGATCTTTTTCTTTTATCTAAATGAATTAGAAATAAATAACTAACTTTGCTTGACACTCTAATGTAAAATCAATAACTTTACGCTTCTCTTCCATCGTGTCACTGCCTCCAACCATTTTTGATGCAGCTATTTCTTTAATACGCTCATTTTCTTTCTAAAACAAAAGATAATTTCTTTAAACATTTCATATTTTTATACATACTTTTCTTATTTCAAAGAATATAAAACAATGGCTAAAAACCCCTATCACGAACCTGTCTTGCGAAATTACTAATCTAAATCACAGACGATGACCTCTCCAGGATTTTTTCACTAAAGTGAAACTAAGCTTCAGCACATGCTCTTAAAAATTTCATCCAAATTATGTTTAGAAAAATGTTACGACAAACCACATATCAAATTCAAGAGCACAACCACACATTAAAAAAATAACCGCTTGTCACAAGAGAAAGAGCTGTTCTGCTTTAGACCGATACAGCTTATGGATCGTGTAACACATGGTTGGGCAAGAATGCTTTCTTTAAAAAATAGATTTGAATAAAATGAATAACTTACAACCAGACAATCATTCATTTCGGTTAGAATTACCAATCGATTTTCCAAGCTCGTTTTTTGCGCTTCTTGCAGTTCGAAATTTTCCAGCTTGTTTCTGTCGATGGTAGAAACTGATTTTTTCAATTCAAATTATCCGTTCTTGATCAATAATAAACCATTAATTACCAATTCTCTTGAGATTTTACGAAAGGGACCCCAAAACCTTATTTCGCTTATAAACAACATTAAAAAGAAATTTGAATATGATGAGGAAGAAACCGCAATCATAACATATCGATCACACCTGGTCAATTTCAGCTGCGTAGTCAGGAAAAAATTTTCATTTTTCAGTTTTGCGATATCTTCTGCCATTTTTTCACATCTCTCAGCATCACTGTCATCCAGAGATTTCACAGTTACGCTCGGTCCAGCAACCGCTATAAAAACAATAAAAAAACAGACATTTTAATAATATTTATGGAGATTTGTCAAACAAAAAACATCAAAAGACCGATAAGAATTTCATCCAAGAAATAAAATCCTACAAGGAATCAAATAAGAACCATTGATTGAGAGATAGATATATAACTTTTATATGCTCTTAGCTTTGAAGTAAAGAACGATTCGGTTACCTGCATAAACCGTCTTCTCTATAGATCGCAACATCCAATCATCCGTTTGCGCTTCCGCATTCACTGTCTCCGGTTTTGGTTCATCAATAAATGAAAATGGAGGTTCATATGTCTTTAAGTGATCTAAAACACAGGAAATAAAGATTCCTGGAGAGATAATTCTAAAAAGTCCTTCTGTAATTTTTGAACGATTAAACCTGAATAAATTTGAAATGCCGTACGAACATATGAAATGCACACAATATGCCAAACTTTTTTAAGCATGAAACTACACGTTTCGCATACAGAAAATTAAAGCAAAACACACCTGCATTACTTTGTAAAAGAGACATTACGGTTTCGAATTTGCTTCGTTTATCCTGCAAAAGACAAATTTCTGTATTAGAAACACCGATTCTCGTCCCTCACTTAACCTTTCAAATACGGAAGTTGAGAATACAAAAGTGGTTTCCGCTTAGCAAAATATACAACAAATCTCCTCAAGATTTAACTACATAACCTCATGTTGTTTCTTCGACAATTGATGCTGAAGGTCATCAATTTGCTGGTCGAATATCTTTCGTAAACTTTCCACCTCACACTGCTTATCACACAATTCTTTGCTCATTTTCGTAACAGTCTTCTTTAAAGTTTCATTTTGTAACCGATATTTTTTAACTTCCTCTTCCGCAACACGAACACGTACCGAGAGATGCCGAACTCAAGCATAAATGATAAAAATTCCGGAGCAAAGGACAATAAAGTATGAGCAATGTACAAATAAAACTTTGGTATAAAAGTGTAATTTCAACATATAATGCTTTACGCAAAGCGAATATTTGGAAAAGTAAACTTCTAACATTCACCTAAAATCTTCTGTGAACTCAGAAAATTTACCAACTACTTATCCAATATTTATTTGGTACCTGATTCAGAGTTCCCTCTTCTGTAACGGCGACTGAGCAAATCTTCAGGATTAGTGGTGATATGTCCTGTTGGACTACGTTCATCTGCTGTAAGTAATTAAAATATCAATTCTAAAAAATTCTTACTGATATTCACAGATATTCCAGTCGTTCATGTTCGATTTTGGAAAAATCAATCTGCAAGTGTTGAGAGTGGATCAATGGTATGAAATGGGTAGTAACCACAATATTATCATACCTTCATCGAACATTATCAAATATTCAGGTCCTCCTCTTCCAAAAGAATTGCCAAGCGCAGATGACCCAATCTAATGCATTGCTTCCGAAATACTGAAATACCCACAAGTAACATATAGCTGAATACATAGAGACATGTGACCTAACATTAAAAAATTAAAGGAAAGTCACAAATTATTGGAACACATCACAAACCGCGCAAGCAATCACTTGCAACAATAGCCTGTCCAAATGAATCCTCGCAGGTATACGAAATGAAAATCGCTCTCCCAGTCCTTTTATTGTATCTGTCGTCCCATACTGGCATAACAATAATCCGAATTTTTTTTATGTTAATTTTTTTAATGATTTGACCGAATGCCTGTTGTAGAATTATTTACATTTACAAACAAAGTTCTTTGCTTTAATTCTGATGTGGATAGACGTGAACTCTTCGTGTCAAGTCGTTCAATCAATCAACGATCAATAGTTTTCCATGACTTTTGTTCGACCATTAACGATAGTGGCAGTACTCTTATATGAAAACATATTTATTTTCTTATTTTGCATACACTGACAATAAACAAATCATTTCAGCATAACATTTCCCGCAATCAATAATGAGTGACAGTTTGTAAATTTCATGAACAAAAGCAACATACTAATAACATGCAATAGAAGTGCTCACTTGCATTTCGCAAATACACTTCTCGTTGTATAAAATGGCGTAAAATATAATATTTCAAAAAGGGCCTTTCATACATATATACATGACTGGAGGCATGTTCGAGGAAAATGAAGAAGCATAGGCAGCATAACAACTAGGTTGTGGTCAGGAAGTGCAATATACAAAGGAGTAAGTAATCCTGTCTAAGGAAATTGGATAATTTGTCTCTTGTGATGCTCCACATATTTGCTCAACTCTTTTTGCAATTCGATTATAAAGACTAGTTTTACTTCTTTATAAATTAGAAGGAAATTTAAATGAACCTATACAGCCCATACTAGATTTCTTCTAACGGGGACAACTCCATCGAGCAGGAACATTTCGAGATAAATAAGTACCATATGGTTGTATTATGGTTCTTGACACTTCCCTGATATCTTCAGATCGGTCAGTTATCGATGTTTTTTGTAAACCTTGTCCACCTGGTTGATTTTTTACTGATTGATTTATCTTAAAAAAGGAAGAATCAGATATGATAATCATAACTGTTTGTATGTTTTTCGGAATTTCCCACATGTGATATATTCATTTGTTCTTTAAGATCTGAGCACTATTTTTTAACTATGCAAAACTAACTTTTTCCAGGAAACCTAACTGAATACTTGCAATAGGCAACACCTCTTAACTAATTGAAAAACTTTTTCCCTACTAAAATGCAAAAAAACAGAATTGCCGTAGGAAATTGCCATATTACTTTTTAAAGAACTGAAATTATTAAATCTAAAAATTGCAAAAATAATTCAAAATGAAAAAAAAGGAAGTGTGAAACAAGCCTTATCGTCGAAAGGAAGAACATAAGAACCACCCACAAACCATGAAAGCATCACCGGTAGAAAAACGAGGCCATGAAGAAGGCCAAGCACAATTGATAACAACACAGTCTAGAAGTGTTCAAAGGTTAAAGTTTACATAGTTTTTAACTAATTAGTGAAATATGCAAATTTTTTATGATTCATTAGAACTTCATATCATCAGGTTATAAAGCTTACAGTTACAGTAAACAAAAGTGGAATTAAAAACGATACTTTGAAAAAAGTAACGATCATATAAGCTGGTATATCAGCCAGGACAACAACAGCCAAAATTGTTGACATCGCTCCCTGTGTGATAGGCCATCCAAGCGCTCCAAGCGCTGTTTTCACTCGTTGCTCAGGAGTACATTCAGCCGAGATAACATATCCGTAGGTAATATGCGCTGAATAATCAACCGAAAAGCCTATCGACATTATAATCGTTATCATTGATATCGCATCCTGATAATAATTTTATTTTCAAAAAACTTTCGCCTTCATAAATTCTTCTTACTTTCCAGTTACTACTACTCCTTCTAGAGCGCAGAGCCTCATATCCTTCTACAATTTATTTCAAATCTAATATTGAACAAGAGAAAATCTTACTAGATTGACGTCCCATAATGTCATAAAACCAATAACGCCAAGATCAATGGATGCAATAGAGAACGCTACCCAAACGGAGCAAAGTGGTCGTGGTATTAGTAACATCGCAATTATAATCATTACCACCAATGCTATCACTGTAATTAAAATTAAATCACATATAAGATCGAATACCCATAAGTTTGAAATTTAAACATGAAGATGAAAAAACTAACGAATATTTTGTACGGTATTGGTAATCACAATGGCGTATTGGTCAGTGAATAACCACAGGGGTGAAAATGTGGTAATATTGTAGGACAAATAATCTTCAGCTACTTCTCGAAATGTTTTTGTTGCAGCTTCTTGATAATATGTTTTTGAAATATGTTTCATGCCTATCAAAAATCTGCAACAGTGCAATTTTATTGAAAAAAAAGCTTTATGTTAATGCAAACACTGCGGTAACTGTCAAAATGAGTATTGTTTTTTCATAATTTTAAAAAAATGAGCAAAATTTGTGTTGAACAAGAAAATTTTCCTTTTGAATATGTTTTTTAGTTAATTAATATTTATATATACCTGAAACTTCGAATTCTGTAGAGACCTTGTTGATTAGTTTCCCAAACAACGTCTTCACTCCAGATATCCTGAGATTTTGCGGAAAAGAAATGTTCTGCCATTCCGTATATTTCCGAATCGACAATGTCCATTTCTAATTCTTTTTTATAATAAACTTCCATTTCTTTCAGCCAAAATTGTATGCTATCGTCACCTCAATTTGAAAAATTTTAAATAAAAGTTGATTAACTTTAAAATTGACAATGTTATAATTCAAAATTAACTTATCTGAACAATATCTTAAAATCGGAATTTAAAAAATTTATGAATGACTTTAGTGTAAGGATCGAACTTGAGACTCGCACTCTCATTTATAAAATAAAATAAACTTACCAATAGAATACTTCGTGTTAGCGAATGCATGCACCATTGATTTCACTCGACGCCTTTCACTGCTGTCTCGCAGGTCGGGCGCATTATTCACGACAATCTAAAAATTAAAAAATTTACTATAAATACGTTATGTCAAAGAAATATGTTGTCCAAAGGGATGGGTAGATGTCTAACCTTTGAAAATCTCGTAATATCAATAATAACTATCGGAAGTAAATACACAGAAATATTGGTTAAGACTAGATTGAGTGTTAGTCAAGGCTGAGCTTTTTGTCGGAATTAGTACGAAAAGGACTTATAGTAAGATAATGAAATCGGGAGTGAAAAAATACCTGAAGAGGAGTACCATAATTCCAGAAATATTTTTCCAGGTAGTGATAATGCGGTATGGCATACGAATCTTGCACTAATAAATTAATTGGTTCAAGGCCTTCACGTAAATGAAAACAACCATATACAGATAGAGTAATGTAGATGAAAAACCACACAACAACAAGTACCTTCACTACTGGATTCATCAATATTGGAGCAAACCTATAGTAAATAATGATAGAATAGAAGTAGAATTAAAATTTGTCGAAGGCTGAAATTAAATTTAATTAAAATTTAGCATACGAATTGTTTTTTACTAACCATTCCTTGAAGAATATTTTTGCACTTGTATCTCTCAAATTTTGCACCAGATTTTTCGGATCAGGATCGGCTCTTGAGCCCATCCAAAATAATCGGCATTTAAGTGATGTTGATTTGATAAATGTATCCGGTACGGTTGGTTGAAGCCAAACGCAGTGCAGTCCTGCCGCTTCCCATTCTGCAGCCAACGACAGCAGTGCACAAAAGAAGGATATCTGATCATGGTCTTATTCTTATTTTTGGTGGACAATTAAGCTATTTGATCAGTGTATATTTCGAAAGATTTTAATGAAAAGGTTTGACAATTAGTCATTTTGCGTTCAACAAAAACAAGAAATGACTTACTTGATAAATAAACGTAACTGTTATCGCAACACCGGTGTAAATGCAGAAAATCTGTACTGCCGGAATGCTGCAAAATATAATAATAATCAAAAATTAACAGGATAAAAGTTATTTCCAAGTAAACGCATGCCATGAAATGATTAGCGGTTTGCGTGAAATTCATTTAGCCAACAAAACTAAGCAAAGAAATAGGATAATATTTGAAGCGAAGCTTTTGGAATATTCTTATGCGTATTTATGATAAATGTTTCAATCACTGGGTGTCAAAAAGTTGAGCGCACTTAGGAACATTCGAAGAAAAATATTACTTGCCTAGTAATTGCACCAACGCCAAAAGAAAAGGCGTCGGTGAGTGAGGTTATTAGAATTGATATAGCTGCATCACTCATTGATTCGCCAATCCGTTTTGGAACCGGAAAGGCCCGATTGGTATGTCGAACAGCAGCTACCATCAAGAACATATTGTCAGTGCCTACAGCTACTAGAAGAAATGGCATCACACCAACAATATCACTATATGGCACACCTGAAATTATCAAATCTTCAGGTAATGCTTCAACAACTATAAAGTGAATTAAGACTGAAGTTTAGGTCAAGTTCTAAAGGTACTGGTATTGATATTATTTTTACAAAAAGTAAGCAGAAATATTGGCGTTCACTATCATTGCCTATAATTCCATGAATTAAAAGAAAAATTACCACAGAAACTAGTAATTCCAATACCGGTAACTATGCCCATTGCAGCATTGATAACACCAAGCAATGATAATACCGGTTTAGAAAGGACCCAATCAACATAAAATGTTCCATTAACAAAAATTAAGGAACACAGGAGGGAGAAGAAAACAAGGATTGAAAATGCTATTACAAAACGTGGAATCAATGAATTCGCGTTACGTTTCAGTTCTTCCGTTAACGATTGTGAATGTAAATATGTGAATGAAATGTAAGGATCAAATGGATAACTGTCCAGTGCTTCTTGCAATTTCTGCAAATCATAAAATTGATGACTCGTGCGTGTAAGCGATTGTGTGTGGGATTTTCATTTTAATCACATAACATTCACTAAATATTAAAATTATTGCTTACTTAGTAGTGCTCAAGTTAGCGCACGTTTGAAGTATACCCTTAAGTTTCGTCAGGTAAGTTTCACTTCACTTCTCAGGGATTCAGTATAACTCGTCGTTCGTTGATGTTTGAGAAAATTTAGTTTAAGAATAAATATTACAATGTCAGCGTACCTTTTGGACAATACCTAAACGGAATACACCTCATCTTTGCATATTTTAAGTATAAATACTATTGCAAGCTGAAAGAGTCACCTTTTCCCACAATCCAGAGATATAACTAGTGTTATGTGGAAAGAATTTCAGATGATATATCATAAACCAAGCAAGACCACTAGCCAGTGAAGCATTGCCATTAGCATCACGGAAAAGTGATACTCCACCAAGAGCACCACCAATATAACCGCTCCTGTAAAGGTAAAGATTTTTCATAGTGAAACACTTGGAGAGTAATGAAATATTTGCGTAAAACGAATTCCGATATATCTCTAAAAGTCCTTAATTAATTATAATTACTACAATTTCTAATCATAACCTAAAGCCACCTCACATTACTACTCATTAAGTAGTCCTGTTTGCAGGATGGACAATGAACGTTCAAACGATTCTTGTAAGGGACGAATCGCAATTAATCATTCAATTTTATTTCTTGTCCATTAAAATTAAAAATCGGGAAATTTTAATCGTTTTAAAAAGTGCCATTAACTGTTAGGTAGAAATGAATGGTATGCAACTTGTATATCATTCCTACCCCTTTACTTTACCGTTCCTTTAGAACCATTATTTCATGATGGTCCGGTAGACGACACTTTGACATTTACACTTAAATACCTCACAAACTTGTGCTGGGCAAGGTTGACAGTACATTTTCAGCATGATCATCTGTCACTCGAGCCTTATCAGGATGGATAATGATGAAAAACGAATAGGTAAGACAATTAAATATGACTGAAAGGATGAGAAGTAAAATCGCTTGATCATTGTTCTATTAGATCTATTATTTTTGCGGAAATTTTAAAAGACACAAAAATGTTTTCTTTTTATAAAAGAACTAAAGACGGATGAAAAATGACGAATTAACATAAGCAGTTATTCTCATTTTTGGCACTGAAAGCCTACTAACAAAGGGAGTTGTTATCATTTTGAAGTAATTTTAAGCAATTCCATTTCCATTCTTTTCCGTATGAGAGAGATGGTAAGAACGTGAATTTTTAGAATATTTCGATTATCCAAATATCTACAGAGTTTGGAGCATCACTCACTACCTACTGTCTGATAGGACTTTCAAGTGAAAATTCTAAAGCGATAATTTTTTATGGAAGTAATAACTTGAAATTTCTCAACACTTGCAAAACAACACATACACGGAGCCAAATCGTACAGTAGGATATGTGACATTGATGCCATGTTGATAAAGATCAGTGACAATATGAATATGTTTATTTCCTGGACATCCTTCATTACGCCATTGCAAACATAAATCGTGGTACCTTTATTGAATTAATTGGAATTAATATACTGTTTAATGAAATTAAACGAAAGTAATTAAGATATTCTAAGCAATTTTGAACTTTAGGTTCAGTTCTAGTTGGAAGCCATAAATTTTCTAAAAAAATACTTTTTAATTAGAGGCTTGCATATTAATCATCTGAATGAACGGTAATTTAAAAAAAAAAACAAATCATAACCAGTAGAAATGAGGAAAACTGAGTGGAAACTTCAGTGACTAATAACCAATTCGTTTCAAGGGTAGGTAAATAGTAGAGTTAAAATCATTCATTACCTGTATGTTTTACCCATGTAATATAATTTGACGCGGTTCTGAATAAAAAAATCCAAACGTCGCACTGCATCAGAATATGGTCGTTCCAGTATATTACCGCTATCTCGACTTGCTACTATTACCTACGAAATTACTAGTATATTTTTTTTTGCTTCGCCAGTTTTCAACTATTTTTAATCACAATAACAGACAGAAAATTTTAAGGCATTTCTTTATGCGTCATATTTTTGTCACTGAAAAAAATTCTAATTTATAATTTACCTCAAAAATAAACAAACAAACCTGTAAAGTTACCCCAATTTCAGGGTATTTCTTTTTATAATTTTCATAGGTCTGCTTATTTATAAATTACATTGGAGAAAAACTCAATAAATGCGAAAATGGGTACCTGTACTTCTCTGAATTGTGTTACTGCTCGACCGGGAATATAATTATTATAATGTAAAGGCCAAAGATTATGGATAACTTGTCGTTCGTATTTGCTCGGGGCATTTCGGGGAGTAAAAAGGTAGATGGGATCCGTAACAGGATGAATATGAAGAAGGCTTATGGAACAGAAAGCGGTAATAAACACCGGGATTGCGATGAATGGCAGTGGGTGCTGCGCAACATATCGACCATATCGATAGAACAGTCGAGACAACGGCGCTTCGATACAATCAAATGTCCGCATACATGCAACTATTGGCAAATAAATTTTATGAATTTGATTAATAAAAAAATTGAGCGACAAATTTCAAGTTAACCATTGGAAGTAAGCTTGAAAGATTAGCATGAAAAATAAATTCACAATACTTATATTTAACGACTTATATTCAACGATTTGAACAACGCGAAAATATTTGCAGTAAGTTTATATGGATTCTCTAACATAAATTTAAACATAAGTATTAAATGTTAAATTTAATTTGACAAGGTGAGATTTGAAGAAAAAAAGATCAAAGGAATTTCAGTAAGGCACATGTCCATGTTGTGTATAATAAATGTTTCAATAAAACTGTTAGAAATCAATTATCCCTCATTTACAGTTCCTTTCATTTATTCCTTCATATCTCATCAGGTATTCGCATGCGCCACAAAAATTCCGCCAAATAATATTTCACAGTGAAGTGAGTCCTTTAACACTTCTTGTGGGTGTATGAAGCAATTTTCCAAGTACAACATTTGTTTAACTTGAAATTTGTTGGATAGGTAAGCTAGTTAAAATGAGATAAATGAATGGATAAGTAGCATGTACTTGGGGAAGCAATTTAAATTGCCGTCTTCAGTATATACATACAATCGGCTGCAAATAACAAGTTACTACTGCTATATGTTTCGAATTTCACAGTGACTGAATTGATGAAATTGACAAAAAGTGAAATTGTAAAGAAGAGAGATAGAGAAATAAAATATTTTAGAAGAGAATTTGGTAGGATGGACATAAAATAGGGTTGATGACCACATCCGACAGCAATGAAGTCAACATCACCACTGGCAGTAGGTTGGGTCTTTGATTGACCTACATACACCGCGGACTTGTAATACCACATCTCTCGCGCATAATACAGTGATGCTTTAGTGCATAGTGCTCACCCACCAAGCATTTGCTCGGCAAATAAGAAAAAGAGGGAATTTCAAAGAGGAAATACAAACACTCATGTTTGCCGTGTTAAGATTGTTATTATATAAACGCAGAATGAAATTTATTTGCATAACAGTATTTATAAAACAGAAAAATACGTTATACACAACATAACAGCCAAAATTAACAGACAATACACACCACTCTTACTGGCCTTATTAAGCATCTTTTTTAAACTAATGTTAAAAAGTTTCACAGTCGCTTCAAAACTAACAAATATATATAATACCGAGAAGTGGAAATGGCAAATTCTGGGTGAATTTCAATGCTTGGATGGAGAGAGCGGGATTGCACTGAATGTAATATTGTGGACTTCATCAAATACTACTACTCCTTCTATTAGCTCTCTATGCAAATGCATTCATGGCATTCATGCGACAGGCAATCTGTTCTTTCGTTGAGAATCACTGGGACGATGATACAGAATCGCATGAGCTGCTATTTCTGATAATTCTTCTATCAATTTTGGTTGATATTTCGGCACTTCGTCTGGCATTTCTCCTTGAATCCTTGCAAGTTCTTTTAGACGTGCATTGATTTTTGTTTCTTCAACGTCCAATTCTTCTAGACGCTTTTTTATCTGCAAGCATGAACATTTATAGGTCAACAATAATGTACCGGAAAAATAGGAGAATTTTCCAATATTGTTTAGATAAATTTACTTTTTCTGTAAAACAATTCATACCACAAATATGGTCTTTGTTTGTGTAAATTTATATAACTATCAAATTACTTCAGGTCCGAACTGTATCCGTTCAGCAATATATTTCTTGTTTAACTCCTCCATTTTAATATCTTTTTCCATTGCAATTCTTTCTTTCAGCACAGCTTCAATCCATGCTTTTCGTCTTTTTTCAACTTGCTCTTCCGGACGTTTCGGCACGTGATAAGCGATTTTTAATTCCGATAACACCTTAATTTTCAATTCTAGAAGCACAATATTACAAAATCACTGAGATCTTACGAAAAAATTATTAGAAGTAAAAGTGACTATCAAAAAAAAGTGTTATTCCGTCATTTATGAAACAAAACCTTTTCAAAAGCTGCCGTATCTACTTCGCGTAACTGTCGTAAGAGTTTTCGACGAAATGCTATCATCAATTGAAGAGGATATACGATATGAGCTGGTTTCTGCAAAAAACTTTTTTTTAAACGTCACTTCAGACAATTTGCGAAAATAAACTAAAAGAAATTGTTTTTCTCAACATGTAACTTGGAACTTCCAGATTTCATGGAAATGGATAATTGTAATGCTTAAATCAATTATCATCATCTACTTTCTAGTTGCAAGATTTTAGACCATTGTAAAAAAGCACACAACTATGTGTATATGGTTACACAGACCTATTACGAAAGCGATTCCAAATCCTACAGCTATTTTCACAGAAATTCTTACCCAAACCAACTTGAGTCCGGTTAAAAAAAACAAATACATTGCACTATACCTTTGGTTTGTTATCTATTTCCTTTACTAGCAAGGTCCACGAACGTATTACACCGGTTGTCCAAGCAACTAAAATAATTTTGTATTTAAAATAAAAACTGCAATCGCATAAAGTACACTAACTTGTTACATAAATTTTTCTCTATTTATGCCTCCGTTGTAGGAATTTATAGACCAACATAACGCATTTCTAACTTTTTTTTTCATGATTGAAACTCCGAATCACTTGTTTTTAAAGGAGCTATTGCAAAAAACACTTCAGAAATTCATCAAATTTATTTAACTTCGTTACACATTTGATTCTGCCAACTTACTTTTCACTTCCAGTGAGTTTATATCGAGTTCATGCTTTCGTACTTTGTCAATCAAAGCTTTTTTCCAAGCATCTGTATAATCTCGCCTTTCTCCAAATTTGATACTGAAAGTAAGAATTCACAAATACAAAAATTTCGAATTCGATAAAACACAAATTTCATAAAATTATCGCCAATCTACTTCCTTTGCCGATACTTCACACGGTAGCTTTTAACCAATTAAAACGAACTAACACATTAGTAATCGTTTCATCAAACTAAAGTCTGAAACATAGAAAATTTTAACTCGACAGATTAAATAGATCATGAAAAGCTAATAATTCATATAGTATACGCTAAGGTGTAATAATGTGTGGGAATCTTATTATTTTCCTGTGATATATACATATTTGTCAGCTCGAACTGATTGCCAAACACTCTCGTAACGTAATAAAAGATAAAAATAAAATAATTTGACAGGCAATCGATAATAACGTACATTATTATCAATTTAGCTCTTCCTACCTAAAAATCTTCTTCACCGATTCCGGTATTCCGTCCCAATCCAGCTCTGCAAAATTAGCTTTGGGTGAATTCTCGTCAATTTCAGGTACCCAGTTTTGCGGCTTTTTCCCAATCATTCGGTCATCACCTTTGAACGTCACTTCTCGTTCGCTTCCTATCTTTTCCTTCCATAAAAGCGTCAACGCATCCACATACCGTTCATCTCAAAATAACATCTACAATTCATTGATCTTCCCGAATCTGTTTAAAAACACTGAATAATATTTTTTGTTGCACGATATTCTTACATTTCTACAACTTTGCTTTACATCAGTGGTTTTATTTGCATTCCAGAGAAAGATAAACAGGCTCACCGAGTGGTACTGCATGTGCTACTTTTTCAAAATGATCCGGGTCTTGGCGAGCCGGATCAACTACTTTCATGTGCTTATTGAAGAATGGAAACCGCGGCCTACTACTTTGTCGCTTTACTGCTATAAGATTTGTACTTCGATATCCACCAGCTATTACCCTGCTACATACATCGCGGCATAGAAATGCATTCCTGTACAGCGTAGTCATAATTCCTGAAGAACACGCAATTTACGTCGACTTTGATATTTAATACCTTAAAAATTGTAGGTCTTATGCAGCATAACTCTCCACCTATAATACATGTACATCACCACGTATCTTAAAAACGAGCAAATCAACTGCTTCGTTTCGTCTTTCCTAGTTGGCCATCAAAACAGCATACTTTAGAACTTACAAGCGGCTCGACTGTAATGAATAAATAACAAGGTCTTCGACGTCTGCTTTATTTGATGGAGTGGGTTTAATTGATTTAATTCACAAAGAGGTATGTTTCACATGGATAACTGTCGTTAAATTACCGCGTATAATAATTCATCTTAACAGAACAAACTGCCTAATATTTGCCATTTATTTTCTTCCAACACTGTTCTTACTAACTGTAAAACAAAATGCACAAATCCTCCAATAACATTTATTAGTTTTTTTCCTCGAGTTTTCCACAAAAGAACGAAATTGGCCATAAAATCCGGCACATTTTATTTTTAAAATAAAACAAATGATTGTTTAATTTTGCATCACCATCTACATGAATGGCGAATAAAATGAATGAAAAAGGCATGAACAATCAAATTAAAATTGAAAACAAAAGAATTTAAGATAATTCCACAGTTTAAAACTCAACAGGCAATAAACAACCGCTTTTCCCTTTCTTGAATATCGACCGAAACCGATCGAAACGTGCTCAATATATATATATATATATATATATATATCCAAATAGTATGATATGATGATTGAAGAAGCCTTCTGGAACTATAATTTTCACAAAAAGATGACAGTACTCGGAGAATAAAAATTGGTTATCATCAATTCCAAATTTGTTCAACATTTCTTAAGATATGTTGCAGAAGTAAGAGAAAATTGATGATTTCTCAACAAAGGCACGGTGTGGTGATTGGTCGATTCAATTAACAGTAAACACCCATAGTTTTTGAAGCAAAAAATCCACGTACAAAAAGCATGAAGATTTTCTCAGATAACAATAATGGCGTTAGTAAAAGCAAACATAACCAACGGGCATTAAAGGTGGGAATGAATTTTGATGAGAATACGTAATACGATTTGTGAATGATGTGTGCACGCAAATTCACTGGATAATAAAACATACAAAACCAAATACTCCAGTTTCCTGCATGTGCAATGCACTTTGAGTTATGCAGATTTGGTTATAAACGCCTAAACAACTTGAAAAGCAAAGAAAAGCGTAAAGAACAGCAGCGAGAAGCATTATGTGGAAATCAATTCCTAGAAATAAATCTTCACTACAAGAAATCCATTTTTTCATAGCACAAACTGTTTTCCTACTCTGTTTTTGTGAAGCGTTAATACTTCTAATGATAAGCGCTGCAGAACTATATAAATCAGTGAGTGAAAAAGCAAGACCAGCAGAATGGTTTTTAGAAAAAATTCAAAATCGCGATGGCATGGCACAAAGTATAACCAGCACAGAAAATAAGATTAGGAAAATAAAACAAAAGATGAATCGTTTTCACATGTTTTCATACTGGTCTATACGACGTTTTGTGTTGCCACCACGAATTTGTCGTAATGTTTTATATTTATCTCGGCCTGCTCGTTTATTTTCCATATGCAATAGATCGTATTCCGTCAATTGTTGCTTGTCCTTAACCGCTTCCAAATCTGCTGTTAGAGCCTATAACAAAGAAAACCCATATTTGAAAAATTACAGGACAGATCACATCAAATGTATTAAAAATATGTGGGGTCACCAGTCATCATTACTCCATTCAACATCGAAAATTCTAACTGCGATAAAAAATTACCTTGCAAAAACAGGTTTACCGATACAGCTTACATCCAAGTTAACTGTTTAAAAAATCAATTCATTTCAGTTAAATTTCTGACAAAAAATAATATTGTAGCACTTAGGTTATTGATCGTAAACATGAACAGTTAAACAAACAAAATTACATCAAGTTTATGCTTCAACGAAAGATTTTGTTCCGCGGCAGTTATTCGCTCAAGTTCTCTTTGTGGAACGTTCTCATCACCACGAGCAGTTAACTCTGCAATTAAGTAATATAGTTCGTATTTGAATTTTCATTAGGAATCTCTATATGTCACAGCTTGAAATAACATCAGTTCGAGCAATGGCAACACGAGATATGATTGGCAAGTACTAATTATTCATTCACTGACATAAGTTCCAACGTACCTGTGGCAATTTGTCCATTTTCACTAGCATTTTCATCCAAATCTACTTCCTTAACGTTAAATGCATTTAGCTGACGGCTACTTTCCCGTTCCTGAACAGCACGTGATTCTTCAACTTCTCTTTGCAAACGTTCTGTCTCCTGAGTCTTCATATCAACTTGCTCACGCATTTCAGCTACTTGTTGCTCACGTCTACGCACTTCCTGCTCCAGGCGTTCGCGTTCTTCAGAGCTCATTTCGCGTTCCGAACGCAATTGTTCATTCAACCTCCGTAGTTCGTCCTCCTTTGCTTCCAACTGTTCTTTAGCGACCTACATACAAATTGCTCTTGTTAATTTAATTTTTTATTCTTTGATATAGCTCCTCCTTGCTCATCAACTTAAACTTAATTTTTAATTAACACAATCTCAACTTCTTAAAACAAACAACACTAGAAAGGTTTTCATTCATATAGGGCTACAAAATTAACCCAAACCTGAAGTTCTGCAAGTTGTTGTTCAAGGCGTCGAATAGTGTCCTGTGCATGCAACAGCTCTCGTTGGGCCCTTTCCATTTCTTCCCTCATTTTTTCCATCCTTTCCTCATATTCTTTCTGTTTTTGTTCAGCAGCTTCGCGTGCTGTCATTTCCTGCAGCTTTTCGGATTAATCTTTAATCGACGCAATAAGATGACCAAATGATACTCACATATACACTCAGCTGGTCTTTGCGCAATTCAACTCTTACGTGTTACAATTTGTTAAAACTAATGACTAAAATACCAGGATTGAAGCACAATCACAGTCAAAAAAAATCGTCTCAATGATCAATTTAATAAAAGAAGGTAAATGAAACAGCGTTCATTCACCCTAGCATAGCTTTACACTTTTATTTCTCTCTAACAGTAACTAACTTTTGTAAGGCGTTCTTGTTCAAGCTGTCTTTGCATCCGTTCTTCCTTGGCTTGCTGTTTCATTTGTTGCACTTCAATCGTATCCGGCTTCCTCCGCCGCATATACAGCTCATGGTTGCCCATGCATAGTGCCAATATCCGTTTGTTTATTCGTAGACGTGGAGCATAAAACACAAAATCCTAGAAAACAAGATATGGCTCATAACTTTGAACATTTTTGGATATAAGTATCAAACTGTTTGTATTTGAATAAAACAGTGATGTATTGATATAATGTAAATGATATATATATATATATATAATAATATACATCATATACATAAAAAAAAATTCAGATCATGTATTGTGAAGAATGAAAATAGAGTGTTGTGAATGAGTGGAAATAACAACCTACATTTGCCTTTTTATCGATTGGCTTAATAACAAATTTCTTGTCATTGAATGAAATATTTCGTATTTCAGACCAAGGAAAGCCAACTTTGGGTGTAAGTCGATCATTCTTTTCGTATATATTAAGTCCAAGGGCATCAACACCCAAGAACAACTCTGTTCCTTTCTTATTACGAATTTCGAAATACTGCAAATATTGGAAATTAAAAGTTTAAGTATTCTTTTACAGTGGAAAAAAGCATAACTGTATAATTTGCAGCTATTGTTTAGTAAAAGTATTTATATACATGATGATTTTAGGTGATAAATAAATTCAAAAAGTTGGGAGTACTCCGCAGGACCTTTGCATTAACATTAAAAAATTAAAGAAATACAAAACAAATTCACGACGAATTTGTTTAATCTACTTAAGGTTTTTCACCTGATTTATACAGGCTCATCTCTTCATTTTTTATTCCTTTAAATGCTCCACTATCTCAAGATATATATCATAATAGACAATTACATTACATAAATTAATATACTATGTAATAAATTGCCAGATAACAGCATACAGGAATATACCAGATTCACTGATAATAACGAAGGTCCCTCTAACCAATAACTAAGGTGCCTCTAAAGTATAATTTCTTACCTATGTTGTAGAAAATTATTTAATTCCCATGTTACAAAAACTAATTCAACATCTAAACCATTCGAAAATAATGTCTCAATTAAGAGTTAATCTTTCGAGAATGTTGTCTCAATTACGAGCATGTCAGAGAACAAAGCGAAATTCACACATAACACAACTAACATTGACGCCATACATCTCGAGATCTTGTGCTATTTTTAAATATTCCATCATAGCCTGCTCTCTATTCGTATTTTTATGGTCTGCCCACCAAACCATTATACGTTTCTCCCATTCTTCGGAACTGAAAAGAATGATTTCAGTTCACATCAACTTCCAGTTATAAATAACTAAATAATTAAGATCATGATAACTGCCAAACAAACCGAAGTAAAATATTTGCTAATATTTGGAGTTTCAAGAACATTTTGAGATAAGGAAAAAAGTGAAGCTTTCGCAATATCAAAATCGAAAATCAAAAAGTGAGTGCTGTAGGGATAAAATACATTAGTAAAATGAAAACGTTAAGGAAAACCTCAGTTTGAACTGCCCAATAACCCTTTGCGGCAGCAACCGGTCGGAAGTAAGACAGCCAGGCTTGTGCGTTTCTGTATTATAGTCGCCATATTTCGCTTGCATCGCAAACGATGCAAGCAGAACTGAGGTTTCTGGTGGACAGTAAATCTCATCCGAAAGAACAGAATCTTTCACTTGCAAATAAAAAAGTCTCTGAAACGCAAATGTAGAGAATCCTAAGTATCAGAATTTTTTTACTACAAAAAAAATTCAAAATTGGATCTCGCTTCCACGAATTTCGTGTGGAAGTGACTCAAGACTTCCAACAAATGTCACTTTCCACTCTATATAACCTCTTTTTTTTCCAGAACACTTAAGATTTACGAGAGTAATATCCTGGATTATTTCTTCCTGGACATCTTCCGGATAAAATTTGGCTCGGAATTTGAACAGTAAAGTCTGCTCCTTTTTTACATCCTGCGCCGTGACCTGAAACAAATCAAATGAATAGAATCAAGGTACTTTTCTAGGGTTATCTTTTTGATTAGCAATACATCCGCGCAGAGATTTTTAATGGCAAAAGATGTGATTATTGAAAAAATGAATCATCGAAGCAAACCTTTTTGTTCAGTTTAAGCCATGTTAGGAAACCTTTTGTGTCCGTATACTGCAATCCAAAATACCAAATCTCACGAAGGCCAACTGTTTTGACGACCTGGTCGAATAGCTGTTTACCAGTGGTGCTTGGCTGGATGGCAAATTCCAGCTCTGCGTCCATCGTCGTCACCCGTACGTTTATCTGAAAATAATATTAATAACTGCGTTTAAAATTTTAAGACAGCCAAGCCACCACAAAATGACGTAAACTCATCTTGTTGTGATTAAAGAAAATGATTTTTTGGGGTATCAAGGAAGACATGAAAAATCAGAACTCTGTATTATTTCTAGAGTAACTACCTAAATTTATTTTCTTAACACCAATCCGGCAGGTCCTCATCTAAATTACTAAAACTTGAGAAATTCATTTCCTTGTGTCCATTACCATCATCTTTCCGTTTGACACAAAAATTTAGTTTTAGTTCTCTAAACGATAAGGAAATACGGGTAATGTATATCATTAGGACATGATATTATGCTAAAATTTCGATGTTTTCCTCCCCTTTACGAAGTTTCATCACCAAAAAACAATACCCTATATCATATACATAACGCATAGGAATTTAACTGCTTGCATACGCATTCGGAATGTTTTAGATTTAAAAAATCTTCTAGCTTAAAAAATTTCAGGACGGAAAAATATAGGGAAGACTCACCGCCTTCTTAGACATTGCGCCTAAGTTATCAAAACAGTGCTTTTCGATTACAACCTGCTTCACTCTTTCTGCTGTTAACCAGTTCTGAAAAAATAAAAAACATAACGAAATGCAAATCTGTTATCAGTCACCAACGCAGCAAACGCAAATTTTAAGTATCAATAAAAGGAAAACTAAAACAAAAAGTATCTTTCCTCACACAATAAAACTTAAAATCTTGCAATGCGTATATTGAATAGACTTTAGCATCTTTCAACAAATGTGACCGAGGTTATGTCACAAAATAAACATCTTTACATTCATAACACATGGAAAGTAAAAATCACAGCACAACAAATAATACTGAAATCCACAAACGAAATATCTCACTGGATGAAACCTATTGTGCAAAGCAGCCGTTGCTCCATTAGCACCCCTCTTTTCCTTCTCTTAATCAGAGATGTTGATCTGTAGATCGCTTTACTGTAAACACTATTCTTTATAAGTTAGATCACCTTCCCGTAGGCTATTGCAATGACAGAACCATTCTAGGACAACGCAAAACGACGATGCACCAAGATCAAAAGCAATTGCTTCTTGTCACTTAGAAAGTGGCATTAGGAGTAGTTCTACTATTCCACCATAAATTTAATAAAACCGAAAATTTCCTACAACAAAAGAAATTTCAAACGCATAAAATTGCACCGTGTTAAGCGCGAAATTATGATTTAGTGTAAGGCATTTACTTTATCAAATATTTAATGAAGTTCAGACGAACAGAAGCATGTAGCTGTCCTTTTTCCAACACAATTTCTAGGAATGCCAACAGTGTACAAGGTTTAAACTATCACTTATGGAACATATGGAAAAATTCTCATACACTCGCTGAATAACAAAGTTCCTCTTCGATATTTATGTACATCAATAAATAGTAAAAATTCTTATAAAAAATTAAAATACAAAACAGCAGGCGTTGAAACAAATAGGATATCAAAAACTTTCTCTTAAATCAAAGGAAAAACTATAACTCACACACTATCGTTTGTACCGTAAAGATTAGCAAGGAAATAGCAGCAGGAGGTTTTGCGCACTTTAAAAAAGAAATAAAGCAAAAATTTTCAAATGCTTTTTTCACTCCTCAAAACAACTTGGTAGTACTTACTTCGGTAATTCTTATATCAAATTATATGCAATATAATGAATAGTATTGCTATTGTACGAAGACTATTCCCTTCAGGTGACGATATGAAAAGCAGTAGTCTCAATTCCCTTTCGGAGAAGGACTACACCCCTCATCCGCAAATGGCACACGGAAAATACCAATGCGTATTACGAAATTTCAACATAACAAAGCTAGCAAAAGGGAGAATTATGAAGAAAACAACAGAGTTAGTAGATCGGGTACGGGGACTTATTCTGATACAGATTATAAATTTGAACAGAACATTAACAAGCATATGACAATTACTCAGAAACCAGTTCCTTTATATTTAACAGATTAAAAGAGAGGACTGTTTTTATCAATTACTTTGAGAAAAGATGTGAAATAAGCTTTCCACATAACTTGAAAATATACCTTGATCCCTTCAATAAACTTGAATTTTCCAAGAAATTTAATAAAGCATTTGTTTAATTGCTTCAGCAGAAAAAAGCATGAATATGTCCAGGGAATTGACTTCTGCCTAGAAACAATCGATAAAAAAAGGCGGACAGATAAAATAACAATTAGTTTCACTATTTTGGAACTGTTTTAGGCGATCTATTTTCATAGCAGTATTATATCCTTCGTTGTAATATCTATAAATTTCAGCAGTTCATTTTTTTTTACTTTCTCACGTAGCATTTGTCGGGAGCTTATGAGCATGTAATCCTTTGGGAGTGAAATGTCCTCTCACCTATCGTCTGGGTTAATTAAAACGATTCAGAAATTTTCAAAAATAAAATACCACCTAAAATAAATAAAAGTTAAGGAACAGTTAATTATACTAATAGCGCTTATTACATAAAAACCAGTTGGTCACTTTTCATTCAAATCATGCAACACAACTAAGAACTTTCGAGGAAAAAAATGATATAAATATTTAAAAGACTGCAAGAACAGTTTTTATAACTTTGCAGGGCAGCAAATCAGATTTTTTTAAAATTTACGAAGTAAAATGAAGCGATAATTCGGTAGAATTTCCAGTGATAAAAATAACACATAGCATTACTTCACCGTTACTCATAAAATATGATAAGACTAAAGCACAAAAGTCGACCAACCAAAAACTAAACAATGGGTATAGAGAGAATGCGGGGAAGGGTATGAGAAGAATGATGAACACAATTTATGAAATAAAATATGCAGAATTTTGTGGTGACGTGAGAAATCATAAAGCCAGTTAATTTCAATTATAACTTTTTCGTTTTGGAAAAAGAAAAATCACATATATTGTAAAACCAGCATTTTATGAATGGAATTTTGAAGGACAACAATCGAAATGTGTAACGACTGATTCTGTTCGGAAGGAATGCAAAATAATCACTTCGGAAACTTGCAAACTTATAATCCCAGCACATCACAGGAAAAAAAGGTATATGAGAAAAACAAACGCAATTGAAATCTACACGCATTAATCACAGTAACTGACGAAGAAAGGGACGCAAGGTAAAATCAAAAAACCATTCCAAAATGACTAATTGCGATGACAATATTATTGCACTGTTAACAGCAAAACCGTATGCTTTGTTGATCTGGCACCTCATCTATCATGCAAATTATTGATTTTTCATTTTCACGACGGTAGAACACATAGCAAACCGTTAGATGGCAAGCCTTGCCCATCAGAACTAGTTATCTCCCCTTTTATTATAAAAATTAACTCAGAAAAGCCATATTTAAAGTGAACGAAACCAAGGAATGTATGATACACATGTCAAGCTTATCTGTTAGATAAGAAGTTACTGATAAGAGGCGTAGACCGTGCTGATTCAGCAGCTGATGGAGAATTTCTGAAAATACCATGAGAAAAGTAAAAGCAAAGAAGGACGTGGAGCATCGGAATGTTATCTCACTTTAAAGGAGTTATATTTTCATTATTGATAAGACATTACTGTATTCGTCTTGGAACGGTTACTTCCTTCAATGCTTCTCCATTCGAATACATTTTTTTCAAACCTTCTGAGACATTAGAAAAATTATGAGGAAAATCTAAGGTAATTTTCAACATTTCACATGGACCGATCCATCATTGGTCACTCACTCCAAGGGAATTCCAAGTTTTTTATAATTTCAATTTACACAAAAATCGCTAACAAACTCATTTTAGCATTCCTCAATGTAACAACAAAAAGCGCAGTTAAATGTAACTGAATATAATTAGTACCGAAAGTTCTCACTCAATCACTCTCTAAACCAAATAAACAAAAATTTGGTTTTTCTGAGCATCGATGATGAATCAGTGCGACGATATCTTTTCCGCTCAGTTATTTATAAAAGGTTATTCAATTCAATTCTGCAAGTCCTTTGGTCATACCTGCATCTTTGATCGTTCACTCTACTCATACATCCTACAAGGATTAGCGCACATGAAATCTCACTACTTTTTGTCGATCTGAGCTGATCGCAATACATACATATTAGGCCTATGTTTTGCAACAGATATTTTTAACTTCAATGTTTACATGCATGTAACAACTAAAAAAAAGTGATGAAACTATTAAGATAATGTACTCTGTTCTTGTGGTCCTATCAAGTGAAATGAATGGCGAAGCGTAGGGCAGAGTAGGACAGAAGATGACACAAGGTATTTCAATCAATTTATCGCGCACTGCTCAACGACACTCATGCAAGGTACGACAACAGTGATATGTCACTGAAACAGATGAGGAAGAGATTGGAATGCGACTCATTCTAATCGTACTTCCTTATCAAACAACAAATTTGGACTTAATTTGTAAAATATGAAAGTTCTAATCAATGACAGCTTATTGGAATTTACATTATTGGATTTCATAAGGTTTTTGAAATTTTCAGTCTGAGAGTTCTCGATTATCTCCCTCAGCAGATTGAAATCGCCCTAAACCCTCCTATTTTTCTCTTTTTCACAAAAACCAAGACACAGGAGTTAAGGTTGTACACTGACAGAACGACTGCTATCCGAGGGACCATCCACCTCCTGTAATTTCGAACGCTCCCTCCCCCAACGACGATAGCACCAAAGCGACGTATCCATTGGGCACAGCTACAGTTCCCAACTCTCTCCCATGAAACGCCGTTTCTTTCTTTTCTCTTTCTCTCTTCCTCTTCAATCATAACATCTCACTTTTCATTCCTAACAACTTGCAAGAGAGAGGTGCTTACGATAACGAATATCAACACAGGAAAATGTCAAACCCAACGATACAAATAGTTCGGCAACAAACACACAGACACTGTAACACACACACAACATAACATACAAACACCTGCACGTACGCCCACATACACACACCTACACGTATACACCTGTTATACGTAGACAGCGGGAACGTTTAACACACGTGTGCTGCTGCAACAATTAGTATTAGAGTGAAAGTACGGAGATGCATATGTAATGCGCATAAATTTGCATGTGTCCAACTGTTTGTCATTTTTACATAGCCAAACGCATTAATCGCAAAGTGTACTTCACTTCACGCTAAACAGGTACTAAACAGCAAAAGTTTTCAAGAAATAATGAAGGCGTAAGAGAGATGAGGAATGTAGAGAAGTCAGTATGAAAAGAGATTAATCCTCCTAATTGGAATGTTGAATGATGTAAGTTAACGAATTGAGGTCAGTAAATTCCCTCGAAAAAACGACCTTTCTCTCTTGCACAGAGTAATTAAGAGGGTTGAAGAGATTAAAAGAGAGAGGGAGTACCGCGAGGAATGGAAGTGTCCTCCCCGCCTAACCTTTTTCTCTTCCTTCCCCCTCTTTCATTCCCCTTCCCTATCCAGTTATTTCTTTCCCTTCCTCATTATCTCTCCCACCCTTCTCTCGTTCCTCACACTTTCCATTTTAATTTCAATTTTTTTTTAATAATATAAACGAAGAAGCGTAGAAAAGTGCTGTTAGTGCTAAACAACAATGTTTGTAATTACCAAGTTTTCTACTTTTTTATCAATTCATTAAATGATTATTATCATTTGAAACTCAAAAATGTTCTCTGCGTAAACTTTTCGAAAGTCTAAATAAATTTAAATTTATTTAATAAAATTAAGGAGATACTTTTACTCGGTCTATTCAGTCCATAGCTTCACCGCAATGAATCTTAGCGAAATTGACTATAATAGATGAATCATTCTTGATTTAACGTTGCCATCCAAAAAAAGAAAAACTTCCTGTTCAAAAAAAATGGAATAAAATAAGGTGAGGATGATAGAGCAATGAAAATTATAACTTACCAATACTTCCTACGCTTTTATAGCATCAGTTTTAATGATCGGATGAAATGTTTTCTGATAATGACGATGATAATTTATTGCGGAGATTTATTTGTTGCACACGAACCATTGTACATAGCTTTTGATGACAGTGAGGAAGAAGAATTTGAAAGGAATTGAAAATCGTTTAGCGAAACATTTTCAAAAGCTTTAAAATGCATAAAAATTCATGAATCATGAAAACCTTTCTTCTTTCCTGCCAACTCATTGTGCCAACGCATATCACTATATCAACATCGTAATAGAAGAAGGGAAGAGGAGAGGAGGTTTTATCAGAGAAGTGATGATAATGTTTGATGTTCAGGGAACAGGGCCTTCCCTCCCTTTTCTCTCTTCCTCTCTTTTAATTTCAACTTTACAAGAAATAATGAAAATGCTCATTCATCTCTGTAATTTCGTCCTAACAAACCTTTTCTAAACTTTCAAATCGATGAGCATAATACCGTAAATAATTTCCATCTTCCTATCCACACAATTTTAAAATGTCCCTTCGTTTCGGTAATATTCAATTCAAAATTAAACAAAACATAAAGTTGAAGAAAAGTTCAAGACGCTCTTCAATGTATGAATGCAAGTTTAGCATACATGCACAAAGTGCGCAAGCTATTCCCTCCCAGTAAGACAGAAAAGATTTGTTTTGAAAATGATATTCGATGTGGGAAAAACTATGTTCAACTGGCAGCATTTCAATAAACAATCAGATTAAACTGCACAAAAGTGACGCATTTCACGGAAACTTTCTTCCGATCATTAAAACTATAAAATGAAAAGAGAAGGAAAATTGTGGAACCGAAGGCATTCAGAGATGAAACAGGTAGTTATTTCAGGTAAAATTTTAGGAGGTCTTTTGTCTGCCAATGTTTTTTGATCGCCATTGTTCGGAATTGTTTGGGAGAGGGAGAAATGCATAACTTTTCAGTTTCAGAAATTTTGCAGAAAAATGTTTAAAAGTCATTTTCTTCTATGCTCAATTCCACAGGAAAGATTTGCGCTGATTAAAGTGAAATTCAAACTTAACTTTCACACCAAACGTCATCAAAAATTTTAATAACGCGAAATTAAACACATTCGTTGTGGGAACAACTACTACACTCAACGTGAAATACTTGCACCAACTTTAATGAACTTGTAGAAGTTGGATTTACACTTAAGCGAGTGATCCGTCCCTAACAGGAACTATAAGCATGCAATATATCGTTTTCCCCACACAGGCAAGGAAAATTCTCGAAACCAGTTATTCCGGTTCATTTTGATTACACGGAAAGCGTCGTTAATTAACTACCATCAAAAAAAGACGTTGCAAATTACTGTTTAATTAGAGATCGCCAATCCGATTAGGGGATCGACGATTTCTCCGCACTTACATATTCCGATTTCTATCCTTGAATATAAAAAAAACTTTACTATTGAAATACTTGAATTCGAAACAATTCCAAGTATCTGAACTTATCTAAAAACTCTCACGTCTTGTGCAGTGCGTTCATTAAACTTATTTGCAAAATTTTTTAGATATCAGAAGGAAATAAAAACATTGTGAAATGCGCAATAAAAAGCACCAATACATATATATATATATAGCCGGAATTTATTTCCAAAGCAAATTATCAAAATATTTTTCACAAATTAAGTCTAATTTCAAACTCTTCTAAAGATCACATGGATTATAAAATTAACAAGGCTCAATTAGGAAACAATGTGATAATTTTCATTTCTCTCTTACTTATATCGTAATGGTATTTTTGTAATACACGTTCACGATCGAAATGAAACTTTAAAAAAATTTCCGAAATTTGCAAATAATTTAAAAATAAAGGCAGAAAAAATACCGAAACTGTATAACACACCTAAGCTGTCGAAGTAGAAAGAAACAAAGTAAAAATTGAGAAAATAAAGTTAAGCAAAGTAATGGCAGTAGGAAACAAAGTACTAGAAGAATTCAAATAAAATATTATACTAGAAAAGTCAGTACTGCCTATATCAACGAACCATTTATGAAGATAAAAAAATTTCCTTAAGATAATTCAGTCATCTCAAACGTCGAAACTTACAAATAGCATAGTATCTCACTTTATCTGAAAAGTAAGTGAGACGCGTGTGATTGAAGTCAGAGTTCTATTTCAATTTATACAAACTGTGGACTACTAGCAAACTGCTCATTCACTTTACCAAGCTTACTATAACCGGCGATAAGCGGTAAATTCTGCAATTTGACATGATTACGATAAATGCGACATAAAATTACAGCTGCAAAGAGTAGCAGAACAAATAAAATCCAATATATAAACCGATGATCATTTTTGCACACAAATTCTAAAATTTGGAAGATATTTTGACCTTTGCGTGATTCCGGCGCAGCACAGATCGCATAACCCTACAAATCGATTTGTCCGATCAGTTACAGAGGTAAATACAACGAATTAATGAGTTAAGGGAAGGGTAAAGTAACTGATTAAGCAAACTATCATTTGTCGTTAAAATAGTTTATAGTCCTCAAATTCATTTTATAAAATTACAAGTAATTTTACTTGATTGATGGAAGATGTCGGACTTCTTGATAGTTCTTTAATTGCTGGCATAATATCGCAATTGCAGTTCAGAGGGTTTAAAGAAATATCGACCGTTGTTAGACTGGGAAGAACTTCCCAGAGATGAATGGATACTGTTGAAAATTCGTTTCCGGAGAGATCCAACACAATAAGATTTTGTAAGCAACCTGATTTGGTGGTGAATTTTTTCATATTATTACCGGACAGATGTAATCGAATCAAACCATTCAACTGGAATGAGATATCACCTATCTTTTCAATGAAAAAGTATCGTAACCAAGCAATTCTAACATACCGTATTACCAAATGGAGTACTCCACCAAAATTTACAACCTAACTTAGTATTATTAGTAAATTAATAACTTGCAAACATAAAACAATAAATGTCAAAAAACTGTAATTACTGAAATTGAAGCTTTAAATTGTATATTTCATTCAATCATAATTACCTTGCAGAATGTATCAGGTAATATTTCAGTGAGAGCATTGTTACGTACAATTAATTCCTGTAAATCATTGAATTCATTTACTGAGCCAGCAAATGTATTGGCCAGCAAGCGTGGTCGTTCACTGATTGATATCGATGGTGAGAAAAAATTGGATATATCCAACACTCGTAAACGTGTATTCCACCTGCAAATTTTCTAACGCAAAGTGAGAACTATAACTATAAAATATATAAATACATGGAGACAATTTTTGAATAATATAATCTATACCTGTAAGAAAACGAACATGTGGCCTTAATTTTTACTTTCAAAAGCCAAACTACACCTTAAGTATTACCAGACTGTTTGCTATAAAGCAGAAAATGAAATTCATTTTCAACTCCAATTTGTAATACTATATAGAAATAGCAGAAGAAACTTAAGTTTAACATCAATTAATGAAATGGAAATAAATGTTTGGATTTACATATCGAAGTGTAATACTTTCAAAATTGGAATAACTCTATTTGCCAAATAATTACCTAAGCAAAGCTTTGAAAGGGAACAGCGAAGATAGCTTAATTTCATCCTATCAAAGAAGTAGAAAATTGGAATTTAAAAAAAACGAATTGCAATATTTTCCCTTTCGTTACTGAATGAGAAGAGATAGCCGTACTTTATGCATATATATATATATATATATCAATGATCCGAATTAATGAGCTAATAGGCACGGTGTTTCAATCTTAATGTTTCCTCTTTCTCTCACTCCTTCTCTCCTACTTTTATCTAAACTCTTCAAAGTTCAGTGTGTGCTGTAAATGATGCATAAAGTCTTGCACCACTTCAATTGTTCATTTCAAATAAATGCGACTTTTTCGCTGCTGAAATTAGTATTCAACGGGAACAGTTAAGACAGAAAAGACAAATATGGGTCGGAAGAATAAAAGCAAATAGTTGAATTCATTGCATTCAAATGGACAGACGTAGATAATATGAAGAGGATAGGATTACATAACTATTATAGACAATTAAGATGAAAATATTTAGCAGAAATTTACGTCACATTGAGCATAGCTATAAAGTGAAGAAAATCTTGCTAGCATTCAGGAATAAGAAAGAGGAAAAAAAAACGGACCGGAATGGATCAGCACCAATTCGTTCGATCGCATTGTCGTGTAAAAAGAAGTACTCAACCGCTGGTAAGCCACGAAAAGTGTATGAATCGATGGCACTAATAGCGTTATCAGATAAATTAGCTAAGGAAACATAGCGATGAGTCACATTAGAACCAAAAATATTCCATCCAGCTAGATTTCCAATACTATTGCCAGTGACAGCGATTGTATCCAAGTCCGGATATGCTTCCGGACGTATATTCAGGAACATTTCACTACCTTGGATTTTTGTACGGTAACATTCCACTGTAGTCTTGTTACAGTGACATAACCGTGGACAATTCACATCAAACTGACTTCGTTGAGAGCTTGCAATTGAAAACAACAGAAAGACAGATATCGTTAAGGCAAGCATTGCACATCAATTTGTCGTAACCTTTGACCTTGTAGAAAAGAAGTAAACTGACTGACGCCAATTTGATTACATTTAAGACCGATTGATTGGTTGCATCGATTGGTGGATTAGATTAGATTTCTGATGATATGAAGTGGCAGATAGATATAGGAATGGAGTTGAACCTTCCTTCCTCTGCTATTTCCCTTACCACCCACTCAAATTCGGATCACATCATTTCTCATTCCTCTATTCTGTTCCACTCTACTCTATTCCTACAACTTGTGGCACGCTATTCTCGATACTCGCACTACTGTATGCACACACTTGCAGCCCACATTCTCTACTATGACTCATTTATTCTATTTAATATTTAGCAAGTAATTTTACCTCAAAATCTCTCCCTCTCTCTCAGAGAGATCTGAAGAGAAGCAAGGAGCCTATCTGTTTCAACAACGCTGATCGGAAGTGAACAATGACGGTTAGTTACATTGAGTTTGGAAGATTTTTCATTGCTCTGTTCCTTTCTTTTACACTTCTTGTTTTTAAAAATTTAACAGGAAGGAATCCTTAAAGTGCGCTGTAATAACACCTTCCACTGCTACTACTGCTCTGTCGTAATTCGTTAATTAAGTTGCTGGCATTCACCGCCATCCTTGAGAGCACTCCTATTTCCGTTCAATTTATCTTCACTGCTATTAACCTATTCCACATGGAAAATTAATTTTGAAAAGAAGCGGAAAATAAAATAGCCTAAAAGAATTCATAAATTTATTATTAGTAAAGATTTGCTTGAGACAACTATTCTTCATGAAATTTCATTTCCTCAAACAAATCAATCATATCCATCTCTTCAGGTAAATAAATAAATAACAGACGTGGCTTGAAGAAAAAGTGCGACATAAAATTCATTATACGCAACTTCAGAAAATCATAAAATTAAATGAGCAGCTGATCAATTCCCAATCATTTCAGTTTATTATTAGTGAGCTCATCCTGAAGTGTGAAAGAGACGTATGCATTGCCAACGTTAGAGTCGTGGACAGCTCTCGACTTAATGACATTCAGTTTGGGAAAGGTTTTCTCGAGTGGTTTTAAACCAGCGTTTATCGACCGATTCTTCTCAACCTGTTGCGGTTGCTGCTGCCGTTGCTGCTGTTCTTGTTGCTGCTTGAATGAAAGGTGCGAAAGTTTTGATATAATTACTTTCATTTAAGCAAATTACACTCAAACATTTATAATTACTTTCATTCAAAAGCAAACATACCTTGAATTTCGTATTAATTCGTATAAAGTAATACGTTGTCATGCCACGCTGCCCTGAAGTGAATGGATTTTATCAAAAAAAATAGGAGATAGATGAATTCTTATTATTGGTAACTTCTCAAATCGTTACAAAAATGATTGAAATTTGCTATAACTAATTAGTTATGCTACGCTAGCAATTTTGAAAAGTCATTTGTACTAACTGACATAATTTGTAGTGGAAATGGAGTAAATGAGCGCACAAAACTGCCGCAATTAAGTGTGGGACACTAAAGCCAAGGCACAGACCTTGCCATAACGTCAATTCTATTGGCAACTTATCTGAAATACAATTTTTTCATTCTTTTTTAAGATATCAAAACTTCTACTTTTCAACTCTCTTCTAATTTTTCCTCTTTCTTCAGAGCGCGTGCACTGTGTATGTAATTTATTTCATCAAAACTTTCAAATTTCATTAGAAATATTAGTAATATTTTACCTATATCTGGCAGCAATCCAACATTGACAAATGATATCACTGCAAGTACAATCAGACAAATTGACAAGACAGCTGATATAAGGCATACTGATAATACCAGTAACAAAAATAATCTAAAAATAATAATAATGCTTATAGAAATTAACGAATTTCAAATTTTGAGCAATCTTCGTCATGGAGTTCCCGAATTGAATAAATGAGAAATAGTTGTGCAGTAACTTGAACAGTGTCAACAAACCTCCACTTTTCTTCCTTTCCTTTTCTCCAAGAAGCAAAAATAAAACTTGCAGAACTTTCTCGAAGGAACTAACCTATAATTTACCGAACCGATGCAGTTGTTAAGCCATTTACAGTGGTGGTCAAATCCTGAGATACATTTGTTACATTGACGACAATGTTTACAATTTGGATCGCTGTAAATAATTAGTTAAAATCAATGAGCAAGTAAAAAACTATTTTAATTTTACTCATCTAAATAAACTTTCTGGAATAGATTTCCGGCATTATACAAGTGCATGGGTAATTGTGCTTACTTCCCGTAATATTAACAATTTTGACGGTCGAGCGTCGTTATTCATCCACGTACTGTTATATTGAAAGTCATGAAATATATTTCAAAAATTTCTCACTCATTCCATAACGCATTGTTTGATTGATTTAAATTAAAAAAAAATGTGCTTTAAATTTTATGAAAAAATGGAAATTTGCTAACACATTAATTTGGCAAATATTGCAGAAGAGATTTTCAATAACATGCTCGTGCTTGCTTGCGTCAAAATATGCTGGCGCTTGGCCTTTGCGCAGATTGCTTACTGCTGGATCGATACATGTCAGTACGATAATTTGTAGTATAAGCCACATTGTCCCAGTAAATACGGCAAGAGGTGCATATAATATGTGCAAAGGTATGAGTAAAAATGCGGTACTTGGAGCTAATATAGGTATGGTTATCCAAAAAAACAGTTGTAAAAGTGATGGAGGCCAAGTCCAGCCATTATGACGTCGTCGTTGTTGCTGCATATCTTGGCCATCAATGGTCCATTTCCAAATTACCGCAAAATTGGCTTTACAAAGCGGTAAACAATTCTTCATAGCAACTATCCGGATACCACAATGATCTGCTGTAAATCGAAATTACTGCAATTTCTTCCACAACATCAGTGTAGGAGGAATGCACATGACTGAACTGAAGATTAACCAAATTTCATTTCATATAGAAAGAGACAATTATGAGATTAAAAAGTTCTATACTTTATTGGAACGAAACTTTTTGCTACAAAATTTCATGCTACTGAACATCATATTTCTTCGTTCCATATTTAAGAAAGAATTTTGCTGCAAAAAAAGAAATGAAAAACAACAAATAGAGAAAGGCCTTAGTCAGCGGTGTCTGCAAATCTAAGAAGGCCTCTTTTCTAATAGGAAATAGTGTGCGTTGTCATGGTAATTGGAAAAAAGACCTTTCCTACAAAATTATCTTAACTCGAATTACTGACAGTTTCTATCACTTTGTAGCACACTGTATCAGTGAGAAGAAATCCACGTTCTTCTAATATCAACCACTCGTTCTTAATTAGTTACCAACGAGATGATGCTCGCTTTCTTTCCCATCTTCATTGATTGAAATGAAAGAGAAATAAAATTCACAACGCCAGAAATCCTCTACTATGATGGATTGAAGTTAAGAAGAGAAAGTGAATACTCACCAGTCGCAGTGGTTTGTTATTAATGTGAGTAATTTACACAGTCCATTATTCTAATATGCAACAGTGATCATTGCATGACAGCTAAAACTCATTATGATAGCCTCGGCATATCACATTTCTTCCTTTCCCATTCAGTAAATCAAAAATCATCTCCGTCAGCCTTCCTGCCAGTGCACTTGTTCTTAATTCAATTCATTTTATAACTGAGCATTCTGTGCCTAATTCACCTTTAATGTATTTTTATAGCAAGGAGTGTGAAGTCCCTTACTCACTGCCAACAAAACACTTTTATCATTGCAACTCTAACGAAACACCGTCAAACATATATTGATGCCGAAGGAGTAAAATTTTCATACACCTAACCTTCGGAAACTATCTCCTTTCAATCTCAAATCTATGTGTGCAGTGCTCATAACCCAAATGAACCTTTACGCGGTCTTGTAAATAACATCACTGCTTTCTTGAAAATAATAAAATAAAAGAACTCGGTATTTTTATAAGTTTTCCAGTGTTTATGCACATAATAAATAAATATTTATTTATATCTATTATGGTTACTGCAATCGAAATAAGCACAAAAGAACACTTATGAAGATTGTACAGCAAAGTAGTGTTCTGTACGACGATTTGGAAAAGATCTTAGCTGTAACAAGACAAACCTTTAAGAAGCCATCATCAACTATCATTAATGAAAATGAAGCAGTTGAAGAGCAAAAGGAAATTTGCACGGAAAATATTGCAGTGCACTGAAAAGCCACTTTGCACCAAAAAACAGATGGATTCTTCAAAAAATGTTAATGAAAAAAAAAACTTAATTAATGTTAAGTAAAGTATTTGAAGTTTTGCACATTTCTGCGAGTGAATTTGAAAATGACTGCCTATAATTGCGAAATGTTGAACTCATTCCTTCTCAACATTAACCCAAAGATTTGACAATAAGCAAAAAGCATTCAAATTAACGATGACAACTCCAACAGTAGAAATTCATTTCTAAATGAAAGGCTTACAAGGGTATTTCATGACAACAACGGTAAGTGGTGAAGCAGAAATATGTAAATTCTTCAAACAAATGAAAAGTCCTTCGTTGTCATTTATTTATCACAGAGACGCAACACACAGTTTGTATGGAAAAAACTCTCCAAAACATGAGCAAAATTTCTCTGCAGTATGAAAAGTTGATCAATCGTTGGCCTATAATCTTAAAAAAAGAATGGGTCAAATTTCGAATGATAGTTGCGAAAATATGAAACTCAGTGTGAATACTTCGACAACTAACAAAAAAGGGAAATTTCTCCAGGTGTTCAGTGGTGTGCTAAGCGAACATACAGGGCCAAAATGTAATGCCGCAGCGGTTCATACAACACGTGTTTCACTGAATCCAAAGCTGGTATAGAATTTAACCATGGTGAATCGTGCTAAAAACAGAACTTCATTAGAAGATTAAAACAAAATTTAGAGAAGAAATATTTTTGACCAAGATATTTTTCTGGAATAAATCCACCTACTAGTAAAATGAACCAAGAAATGCCCGGAATTGAATTAATTTTCCGTACTATCGACATTGAAATTATGACACTATCAACACTACGAAATACTGAAAGAACAGTATAAAACAGTAAAGTAACAGCATACCTCAAACAGAGAGATAGCAACAGCAGTTAATAGAAGCCAAAACAACAGTAACGAGAAGAAAATTTTGGCAACAGATGCAGCTATCGAAGTAATAGCACGGTTCGAGATAGCTCTCAGTTTCTTCTCGTTTGTTAAGACCCGGCATCTAGTCGCAGGAGTATTGTGATCATATGTTAGATTATTAATGCGGCATCCAACATCATTTATTTTCGTCGTCGTTGTCGTTGTAAAGATCGTACAGGGATCTGGACTAGGATTTTCAATAGACATGTTGGCACTTAATGGCTTCACTGCATCCAACATTTGTTCAAAAGAGTCTTCACCCGGCAACTGCATTCCACAATCAGAGATTCCAAACTGCAAAATTACAGTTTGACAGTTTTAATCATCAACATATTATTGACAGCTGTTCAAGTATTTGTTTGATAACAGTTTAATTAGAAAATTCACTAGTCATGTCAATTTTTCCCACAAATATCTATCATACCACAGAAATAAATTTATTCCAAAGAAACCAAGAATTTAAACTAACAATTCCCTACTAAAAATTTGCGAATATTTTTTTGAAATCTTATCGAAGAAAGTAAGGCAGTTAACTGTTTTAAACAATCAGCAGTTTTAATTCAACAATAATATCCCATTCTCCTAGTTCATGGTTACAGATAATTTAAGAAAAAAATGAATTGAAAATGTAATAAACCATGCATTAATAACTCGTGCATGAAAAAGCTAAGCAACTCTTAGACTGAAATCAAAGATAAAGACAAATTTTTGTCAAAAACTAAGAATTCAATGCCACGAAATCACTACACTACATGCCTCACATTTCCTTTAGTAATTTTAGAGATTCCCTTCGGTACCATTTAAAAACAGTAAGGAATGATGATCTTTCATATAATAAGAGTTCGCCATACACATCCGTAGGAGCGTATTGTGACTACAACGTACACACAAGAACGGCTAATCCAAATCACAATACAGACACAAGTTAGGTCACGACTAACATAAACTTGGTAGATGATAAAGCAGTTTTGCAAAACAAGCATTATCAAGGCCATACAAGACAAATATCAAGTACACTTATCATACCGTCTGAGATGATGGTTCTTTCCGCACAAGATGTACAGTAAATATTGTCTGAAATGGAACAACCAAGATCCAAGTTGGTAAGGGAAGTTTTCAAATGCAATTTTCTGCAACTCAAATTTGGATGTGTTTATTTGTTAATTACTTATTTCCATTTACGTCTACACAACACAAGCAATCAAACCACTGCAATCTTCAAATAATTGCAACTGGAAGGTAGTGCGCGAATTTCCTCTAGCACCTAAATTTAGCTGACGCGCCTTCCTATCCACAATGTCACTTCTCTTTAAAGAAAAATCTTAAACTGATGGTCTATTATTAATCTACAACAAAACTTCATAACTTTAAATCTTTTATCATTTTTCTCCAATAACAGAAGATATCTTTCCTTTTCCTACTAATGATCATATGAAGTCCTGATCTGTACGAAGAATTAAAAAAGGATATGAAAGAAAAGAACTAAACTCACAGCATACAGAGCTGTCTCTTGAAGCTCCTAAGAGAAACATTAATTGTTAGTTTCAAGTAAGCAGAAAACCCAAAAAATCCAAAGAAAATTTCAAGGATAATGACAAATGAAATGATGGGAAAACGATAACTATGTAAATACACTGGAATAAAGGTAAATAACAAAATTAACAGCATTGTTGATTAGAATCTAGCTTACCGTATTTTCAGAACCAGACGAAGCGTTTGTGGTTGAAGTTTCGGCTATTGGCAATAAATCCACTTCACTTATCACAGCACTGTCTAAAGGTAGTTTTATTGCCTTTTCTTCATCCTCATTTTCCGGCATCACTGAAAACTCTTAACATAAAATTACTCCCAAAAACTACAGAAAAATATCACTTTGCATACTTCTGCAAAAAGCGCACATAACTAATCGGAACCAGAGAAACCAAAAGGATTCAAAACATTCGTTTTTTACTGTCCTTTGATTTAAAGATTTACAAAACGATTCCAGAAACGTTAAAATAGCGCTGCTAATCTCAAAACCCATATAATTAATAGCAAGTAAATTATATAAACTTCAGCACGAATGGTGCATTGTTTGTAACAATCTCATTTAATGATTCTCAATCTGAATCATGGAGATGAGTTCCAAATACGCTTACCTTTAGAAACTTCCTCACCACTGCGAACAACTGGAAGTGAGTTATACTTATTACCAGTACTGCAGACATGCTGTCGAGGTGCCTGGCGAAGCAGCGGATACCTACTAAATATTGGTTGAGGTCCATCGCGCTTGCCAGGCCCTTCTACTTCAATTTCGTGAAGGACTCTTGACATTGGAAAACGAAACGTTGAACCACGGGTTAACAAGGGTATGCGCGGTCTGTAAGCAGCATTTCAATTGCATCATTTTCATAAGTAAACTCCAATAAAAATTTCAAACTCATACTAATCCAAAAAAACTGCAGAAAAATTCAAAGCTAACTTTGAAAACTTTGGTTTAATATGCTTTGCATCATCCTCAGTAAAAAAAGCTTGCTGTGACAAAATATGACGCCAAAGATGTTTCGCAAACACCGCTGATGGGCAATGGAATTTCAGTACGCTTATTGTCTTATGTGGCTTGATAAATCCCTGAAAATTAAAAAAAAAACGATTCTAATTACTAGTTGCAATAACGCTACTAGAAGACATAATAAATCTCAGTAAGAAACTGAACACATAAGAAAATTTGAATTCTAAATGCAATAAATGCAAATATTACAGAGCCATTTCACATTTCATTGAACTACAAACTGTCATGCATCAAAGGAAAAACAAAGATCCAAATTAACGTCGTACATTTCTTATACTGGAAGTGGATTTGGACGCGTTTGTTGTATGCTGAAATAGATTAATGAGAAAGGTACTTGAGCTTTAGTAAAATTTAGTGGAATTATATTCATCTTTATCTCTTCCCATTCTTTTTACGGATTTTTTTTTGCATATTTACCTCTTTTTTCTTAGAGACTGAAGTAATTTGCTGAGATAAGGTTTTATCTGTTTAACAAAATTTTTACAAAACATACTTCAGCATCTTCATAGGACAATGAGTAGGGCGATACGTAAGATGACACCGGTGTTATCATGATGTCTTTCCCAACATAATCCACTTTATCCAGCTCATTCCTAGAAATGGTGACAGATAATCATTCATAAAGTGGTGGTCGGATAGATGTCAGTTTCTTGCAGAGATAAAACAAACCATGTGATATGATGGATTATTCGACTGATATGGTAAATATAGATGCCGCGACATGTGACTCCGATGTACATTGTCTGTTTTTGCTTGTTCTTAAAATACCCTTATGTTTGAACAGAAAACAGTCATTTGTAAGAAAAAATAGAAGCAAAATTAAAAATTCAGGAACTAAAACACAGATCAAACAATTAAAGAAAGACTATTACTTCGTTAAAATATTTACCATGACAATGTATGGATCAAATCCGTAAGTATCTAGTTTGGATGCTCGCTTCAAAAATTCCATTTCTGCCTCTACCGGAGTGAGACCTCTGCATAGGAAAACTGATGAAAAACTCAACGCAAAAAGAATTAGTGACAAATTTGATTAGTAATGTAATAATCATATGAAGATTCTTCCGTTTAAATTAGAATTCCCCAGCTCGGTTCAGAAAAAGGTATTGGAAGCAAAATTACTTAGATTGTATTGTTAAATGTAATATGACAAAAAATGGACTTGAACAACTTGTGAGATTCAGCGATCTTTTCTTCAAGTTTTTCGGTTTGTTTTAAAAACAACTTGTATTCAGCAACGTAGTTTTTTGATCTCTCTTCTGCATCATAATCACCAATTGTGGCTAAATTTACAAAAATTAAAACTAATAAGGAAGAAAAAATGAAGATTCATCTAAGCCTGTAAGTACGTGATACTAACTAAAACCATATCCTATTGGAAAAGAAATGAATTTTAAATTAAAAAGAATAAGCCAACAAACATTGCAGAGCCAGCGCACCAAGTACAGCTGCTTCATTCTGGGAACAGCACAAGCGTCCATGGAGGAGGTCTCTTTGCAACTGCACAAATAACATATATCTTCAAAGAAAGAATTAATTTAAATTTATTTTGGGCAAGTTCTTCAAGTACCGCCACATGTAAAATAAAAAGCACACTTAAAACAGAATGATGTAACAATTGTTCCATAATTATTTAAAAACATTAACAATCGTAGAAGACTTTCGAGAAAAATTTTCTCTTCGGTAAAATCATGTAATGTAGTGAAAGATAAACACAAACAATAGTGTTGTTCATACTTGAGAACTATAATAAGCATCTGAAATAGTAATAAATAAGTCTGCGAGAAACTAAAAACAACTCTTACTAAAAAAAACGAATACTACAAAGAACAAGTCATTAACTTGCCTAGTTATCTCTTCCTTCAATACAGTCACATCAGATGGATAGAACCTCACGCGAAATCGCAAAGATGCATTAGGACCTTGAAAATTTTTACATCGGATTTAATGAAAATTGCAAATTCTCTAGGATTTATTTACTTTCACTACTTCTTCCCTTTCACTTGCTCTTTCATTACCTTTTATTTAGCAATGCAGAGATATGACAGTTACAATGAACAAAACTAGTTACCTCGAACTTGTTTACATATTTGCTTGTTGAGATCCATCCAGTACTGAAATTAATCACCTTACTGTTTAACAAAAAAATACATGAAGCATCAATTGAAATAGAAGGATCCAAAATTTTGAATTCGAAACTTCACACTCTAGAACAGAAAATTTGTGGAAAAAAATGGTTTAAGGAGATATGCATGTGCATAATTGCAACTTCATAAGTGTAATTATTTTACAATATGCCTCAACACAACCGATACGACAAAAACTGGCCCAACATAAGTTAACATACCCTGTGTCTACTAAAGTCCTGATATCGCAGACCAAAGTAATCCTTTTCGACAATATTCAAGCATTCGCACACATAGTCTAATATGGACTGGGCGTTCGATGTCTTCTAAAATTAAACACTACATCTTCTTATTAACAATTCAGTGGATTACTATACTGATAATTTCAGGAGAGTGATTGTGTCAGTTTATTATCCAGTCTAAACTACTAAATTTATACGGAGTTTTTATTAAAACGTAGGTCAGATTAAAAATTGGTAACGCGGATTGATATACTTCTAGTTTAGAACAGTTTGTTCTATACGACGTTACCTGATTTAATTTACAAGCAGCTCCCTTTCCCATAACTAAGTCTGACATAAAACAAGTTTTACATTTATTGCCTGCTTAAAAAGCTGATAATAAGGAAGATGAGACGTGTTCCATTCTAACAAACTAATAACCACCGTGAATGCTTGAAAGTTTTACACCTCTGGCGCGACATCAAAAACAAAGTGCCTGCATGCGATTCCTACACTAAAATTAGTGACATTATTATATTATTCACGTATGCTATCGTAGACGAAACTTATGATAAGAAAAAGTAACGAACCTTGAATTCTTGACAGATCGTTTCACTATCATCCAAAAGTTGCACCGTAGTTCTGTAATCTCTGGCTGAGAAAAGACTGCTACGGGCACTAATACGGCCTATGAATGATGTTGGTATCACGGAAGCTTCATTCGCTGGCATCTTATTCGCCATGTAGGTTTTGCTGGCTTGCCGATGCTTCTTTTCACACTCAATACAACAGGCAACTGGTAGCGACCTTGGTGACATTATTATAAGTTAAAATCTGTAGCAGTTGAGATCTCTCGTGACAAACAGATGTCACTTATCGAATTACAAGAAAGAAAGTAAAATTACGTCGGGACTGTTACGAATTCAAAAGTTTTTTGTGCTTCGTAGGAAGAACAAAATTTCGGAAGAGGAAATGGTTCGACAAGGGGAATCAGTAGACACAGCAATACAGCAGCACGAACATTAATAATGCCAAAAACGTCACTAACAACGGTGTTGCTGACAATCCGATTTTAAAAATAAAACCAGAGAAATTGAGCAATGAAGGAGGCAAAGTACAAAAATAGAGAGACGACTATTGACGAAGTGTACACAAAAATGGTGGTGTTGATAGCGGCGTTCATTAATTATGATATTTTGTGAGTTTTGCGGTGTGTAATACTTCTTTATGATAACGCTGAAATTTTTTCAAATCACTTAGAAACACTAATTGTAGTAATATGTTCAACAAATTATTATCATTATAGAGATACTTGAATTTAATTAAAATGCAAATTCATTTCCAAGAATTAGTATGTGCTCGATTATAACAATGATAATAATAATGATAAAGTAATGCTGATAAAATATGTCTAGTCATTTTATTCTTCCTTTATATGATTTATGACTGAACGTTACTATCATCTGTTTAGTAATTTTCTTAGTTTATATCCTCAGTCATTTAAATTTTTTGCGTGAATTACATGTCCTTTTACACTTCTCCCTTTTACGTGCATGTTGCTCGTCCTTTAACTGAGCGAACTGCACGGCAAATAGCACACGTGTTCTCTTGAAGTAATATAATCTAATAATTAATCAATAATAATACTACTAACTGCAAGTAGGACGCGACGAACCAATTTAACAATTAATCATCTCGCATAGCACGTAACACAGGAATGAATGCTGGCAAAGAGAAATCATTGAGAAAAGAAAAAAGTAAAAAAGAAATCAATTCATTCGGCAGCAAATACCGTGGCATTTTCATCAGCACAAGCTCCGGTCATTCATTCTTTCAGGCATTTTCACTCGCAAAAAGCCCATTTCAATCAATGAATGTGTACAAACATATACATTCATGCCTTCCATCATTTTCCTTCTCCCACTCCTTCCGGACAGCCTATGCACTCCTACTGCAAACATAATATTAATACCTCATTCACTTCAACTATTGCCGCCACTCATTTATGCTTTAACAATTTTGATAAAATAAAGTTCGAAACGATCACCTGCACTTCCAGAAAAAAACTGCTAAAATTAATAAGTCGAAAGTTTTCAGTATATTTGTAGTAGGTAACAGAGAAAGGACAACAGAAATTGCGCGAGGCAACTTTTATCAGTAAAGATCTGATACAAATTAAAACTTTCTATGATTGATGTTACCAACTGAATGTTAACACAGTTACTACCGCTGTTGTTTTGAAAAAAAGTACTTTTAGCACATTTTATTCATATCGTTGTTTTTATTATATGCGATAACAAAAGTGCTGCTACCACTCATAACGAAATTTATTTATACGTCGCAATTTTTTTTTGAAACACGATATTCCATAGAATTGATTATTCAATACTCGAAATCACCTTACTACAAATCAGTTGTTTTTTGAATACAAAAAATGCTAGTAATTCTGCTACTTTTGCTCAACAAATTAGACAGTCATACCTATCGTAACTTTTTGATGGACCAAGATTTCATGAAAGCTACTTCATATGATTAATAACTGTAAGTAAAGAAAAATCTCGAAACAAGCGTCAAAATTATATCTGTTAAACTTCAACTTTCCTCATATATGTGGGAGTAAAAATCTTTTTTAGCTACAGCTTCAGATTCACTGTTTCAAGAATCACATCACTTCCGTTTGCCGTAATGAACTCAACTTGTCATTTGCTGAAAAACTTAATCAATAAACGGTGATATATGTGATGAAAGAAAAAAAGAATCCGAGCAAAATGATCTCTACCACATCTTCAAAAATTTATCAATTTGATTTTATATAGGAAATTTCTCGTGTTCTACAAAATTGTCGCAAGAATTTTTAATTCTGTGCCACAGGTGAAGAAAGTAATGAAGAAAGTCTACGAACAATTAAGTTCGAATTGAGCCGCAGCTCTCAGCCAACAAAACTTTCGCCTAACAAGCATGATATATTAGGAATAAATAACCACAAAATAAACCGGAATTTCACCATTATTATTATTTTCTGTGCTACTGCATCAATGCTATCTAACGATATGCAATAACTTTTATCTTTGAAAAATTCAAATACTTACGTAGGTAAACCAACGCAAAAATGCTAGGAATGTTTCCTCGTATTTACTCATACTCTAAATTACGAACTGTTCAATTCTACGGCAAAAGCTTTCTTCAAATCCTTGATAAATCATAGGCTTAATGAACTTTTGGAGACTTTTAAGGCCTTCCAAGCGTACAGCTGAGAGAACTGTCTTTACAGCATCTTTCCATACTTACTAAACATTTAATACCTAAATTAATTAATTTTGCATCTTCAAAAATATGTCCATTGCTTCAAAATCAAGGAATTTCGCAGGTGCGGGTGCACTAGCAGTGTAATAAAATGGTACATATGTTCGGTAGTGTAACAAAGTTGCACATATCAAAGTGAAACTGAAATTAGTTCTTCGAAGGCAAACATTCAAAATTTTGCACGGTCCTACGATGTCTTCTCCTCCCTTCGCTTTTCCTCCATTTACCGTTTCATGCAATATGTCGTTTCCCAAATATTTTTAATTAAAAAAATGAGATGCAATCTGTCTTCACGCTTATTCGAGTTAAGATAATCAATCAGATGATCGACTTTTCATAAACTGTTAATTAATTAAAAACAATCCGAGCGGAAGAAAAAATCTATAAATTAAATATACTTTAGAATTTTTGTTTTTACGATTACTTGAAAAGAAATTTTATTCTTTTCAAGTAATCGCAAAAACAGAAATAAAGTAAATTGAATTACAAGGAAGTGGAAAAGGGGAACTGATAAGAAATTATGGAGTTTATCAATTAAAAGCACTGTAGTAAATAGAACAATTGAAGCGCATCAGACAAAAAAGGAAATGAAGCAGGATTCATTTGTATATCCTTGATAAAATTCATAGAAAAATTTTGATCACTCTTCCAGCCTAGTAGCCTAGGACAAGGCCTGAGCCGATAAGGAAAATATAAACTTCGATAAAATCAAAATATTGCACAAAATTCTCAAAAAACCGTGTGGCATACTTTTGATGCTATGTATAGAACCCTGAAATTTTTTTCATTTTCAAAATGGTATTGAAAATTAGTTATAAATCGTGAGAGTTGAAATTGTTCCTTCTTTCGTTCGGTATAAAGAGCCAATAGTTTTATGTTTATATTTTTCGGGTACGATAAATAAAAAATAATTTAAAAATGAACTGAAAGTTTCCACTGAATATGCGACAATAAACTTTCGTTTAAATTGAGATTGTGACAAAAATGAAATGAAATGGAAGTGTTGAATGGTTGGAAGAAATATGTTAGTTATACTGTTCTCCCTGTAATGAAAAAAAAGGCATTTAGAGAATGCAATTTACGTAGCTGCAAGATCCAAATCATTTTTTTTGTCGTTTTTCAGCGTGCAAAAATAGTGCACGTCTAAGAAGCGTTCAGCATTCATTCAACAAATACCCTCACATGTGAACTAATACATATAGCGTCACGTTGTTTACCTATCGAATGCTACCAACTCTTCTTACAGATGGGAGTTAGGATTGAACTATTTTAATGACAACAGCTTGACTGATTGCGCTGTCCGATGATTTATCAGAAGTGTGACAGACATATTCAACAAATGACAACATTTTGAAAACGATTTAAAGTTATGAAAAAAGTGGAGACAACGCAGTCGAAGGCTTTTAATCTTCTACAGCACATGCACATTTCTAAGACTAATGGACGTCCGTACACGTGTGCGACATATGTATATTTTACACACACGCATGCACACACAGACACATATGGCATAAGAGAAGGAACAGACTTTGAAGTGTTCTCTCGGAATAATATTTTGAATAACACGGAAAGCTGTAACAGCACAATATCTCGAATTATATGAAAACGGATGGATTAAATAAAGTTTGAACAGTTGTAAAGATTGTTTTGTCAGATTAAGTAGTGTTCCGACAACTAATCTATTGAATTAGTCAAGTAATTTGTTGCCCAAAGCAGTTCCAGCCATATTATAATTTGACGATGAAAAAGGAGCCAAAAGCTCGTCCCAAATTAGACATTCCTTTCAAGTGATGGTCAGAAATAAACAATATTTTTAAACTGGATTACTGATATTTTTAGGTGACACAGGGAGATACTGTGTTCTGTTACATCTGACCCAGACAATGCTGAAGGAGAAGGACGATGACATACATCTGTAGATGGATGGTGGAATGACGTCTGAAGTTACTCGTTCCTTCGTTGTCCCACTTCATTCTAACGCAATCACAAACAGTTCTTTCCACTTCACAAGAATTGTGATCGGTTATAGAAGGAAGATGCAAACCTTATCTGATCATTTTCCTAAAAATCAAAACCAAAAAAAGAAATGGAAGAAGGAAAGGGAAAAACTGACTGTCCTTGGAGTATTTTCGTGGAGCGACGAGATGAGCTGGGAAGATGTCTCTGTCGAAGTGTCACTGCTAATGTTCGTTCAATGGTTGTTAGAAAATTGCACTAAATTTATGTTACTCTGATGGAAAGTATGACTCATTCTGAAGTAATATTTCAAGGGTTGAAGTGCGGTGAAGTAAATTAAAATGATTTAACCACTAAAAATCCAGACAGTTTTCATTGAGAAACAATGAAATGAGTGAAAATGAGTTATATTTTTGAGTAACGTTGTATAAATTTGGAATTATACGGAATGAGTGACAGGTTAGTATGTTTCCTGTCTTACGTTAACTAATGAAACTGTTGGAATTAGTTGTACGGTGAGGAAATATGTTGGCTTTTAGAATTTGAAGGAAAGAGGAGAGGTCTTTGATTTTCACTAAAGACGAGGAAATAAATCACATAGTACATTTTAGTAGCTTTGCTCATTCCAACGCTTCTTATTAAAGGAGGAAAAGAAAACACTGTACGTGTGTTGCCTGTTAATCTCGAACTCTCTCAGTGGGACTTCCTTTCTATTAAAATGTCATAAATGAAGTTGCAAGATCGTTTTCTTATGATTTATTATTGTATTTCGTCTCATCAGATCTTACTGTTTTTCCATTAAATGAAATTTCTGAAATTTAATTTCTTCGGAATGTCATGACAGCATGAAACAGCAGGAAAATGGATAACATCTGCTGCAATCGCTCCAGTTCTTTCCAAAAGTTTCATTTAAATTTACTGTAAACAAAATGATGAAATATCCCACTGCCACTTTTCTAAATCATATGTTGTGATACATTTGGATCACACTTACTGAACATCAGTCAATGTATCTGTGAATGAATTATCAGTTCATTGTATGTTTATCTTTCAAGCATTTCTTACTTGTCTGTTCTATTCATCACGCATGAATTTATTAGCAATACCTGACAGCTTAAAGCGTTTATCTCACTGTTCTAGCGATGATAGATACGACTCTTCCAAAATAAGTTTCCAACAGCAATAATCGTAATCGCAACTCATCAGAATGAGTGTCATCGCAAATGTAAAAGAACTTCGTTCTTCGACAACCAGTTTCGTGTGTTCTTAGATAACAAATGTTTTGTAAAAAGAATTCACAATTTGACGCTTTTATCATACTTGCCTCTCAGTATGTAATTTAAGTTTAACGTTGAAGGGTGCAAATGTTATTGGCTTGAATTTGGAAAAGTAATTTCAATTTCCACTCCTTTATGTTAAACCATCGAAGATATCAGTAACAATTTAATTGATTCCAACGTCCATCCCTCACTTTCCTAACACACAAATGTTAAAAATTATAAATCTTCTGTACCCAAAGCGCTTTTAGCCATTTCATGCAAATGTAAAACACCAAACGCTCTTCCACCGTCACGATGTAGTCGTATGCCTACGTTGTTAATTTTGTTCGCTTATGACATAAGCGTTTCAATGGACTTGAAAGGAGTATGCCTACGACAGTGCTCCATTATCTGCTAAAAAATTTTTCAAAATTTTTTTAAATGTTTGTGAGAATAGTCGACATGTAATTGTAAATTTTTTAACATTTAGTTCCCTCAAACCTAATTTTTTGAAGCAATTTATGAATTATATTTCGCATGGCATCAGTTTATTGATTAGAAAATGGAAAAACTGCTCATTGCCTAATTACATTTCTTGGAAAGGGGTCTTCTCAAAAATCGGATTGCTTAAAAACAATTTGTAAACTTTGAAAGCACAAGAACTTGGTTCAAATTAATCAATCTTATGTTTTGAGTTTTTTCATTCACAAAAAGAATCATAGAACACAAGAACCTATGCCGTTCCTTCTCTCACCCATCCATCTTTCCTCTAGCAGCCCGATTTCCTGATTGTTAACGATTCAGAGCTTATCACACCAGCCTCCTCGCTCCCTCACTTTCAGCTTAATCTATCTGCGACAAAAAAGACGTCCATAAAGTCTCACCTCTCTTCCCAAACGAGAAATTCGATTTCACTGAACACTGAAATGCTCAAAATGAAAATCGAATATAAGCTTCACTTCTACCCATTCAGTGTTGATGAGGCTATGAAATGTGTTCATTTTGATCTTTAATCTGAACTCGCACTTCACCAAATTCATCTTGTTATCTTAAAAAGTTTGAACAAACATCCGCTACATCCCTTCACTGAAATATTTGAAAAAAGGAAAAAGCGACGATTAGGCTAGCCTGTTAGCTGTTAGTGCTCGGCAACGAAGAGATCAGAAGACAAAAACCACGAGTGATTCTGACTGAAAGGGAAACTGCAAGACAGAGCAGAATGAAAGAAATAAAAAAAATGAATTTCCCAATCAAAATTAGTTCACAAATTTTATTCACACTTTTCAATTCAGTCAGTATGAATTGTTACTTTTACCTTTCTTCAACTTCACTCAATTCAAATGAATTCAGACAGGTAGAATATATACTTACTTTCTCATTTTATCCGTTGTTATTCATTTCGAATTTTCTAAGTCCTTAATTTCCTTCAAACAATTTTTCCAGTCATATACGTATTCAACACAGCATTATTTATTCCCAAACAAGTGCAACAAAATTCTATATATGGAGTACGAGTAATTCAGTACACAGCCGATCCACTTCCCCTTGCTAAATTCAATTCCATTTTGAGCTCTTCATGTTTAAAATATCGGTAATGTAAAAGGGTAAGACACAGGTAACCTTATCTTCAGTTTAAGGTATAACCACTCACACATTTGAACTCATTGTACTACATCATGCAAATACAAAGCTATCCACAGCAATGATTGATTGTGTAGTGTGATTAGTAGTGACCAGTGAAAGAGAACGATCGCTTACAAAAACTTGACCATTTCATACGAAATTTAAATAAAATAATAACGAAAATTATCTTATCACTAATAATCAGAGTGAAGATGACAGCGAACAATAGAAGCTTTTTAAATGAAATTAAGGAAAGTTTGCATTTCTCGAAGGTAGTCTTTCATCCTTACCTCCACAATTTACCTGTGAAAATACCGAAGAGAGGTTACCTTACAGTTATCTGAATTGTTGTAAATAATGAAATTGCAATATTCTAAAAACACGTAAAGTTCAGTGGTATTCGTATAAGTCGAGCAACTCCTTTATATAAACAATAATTTAGTTTACCACCTTTCGTTGTGCAATCTACAACTTTGAATGATCGTATTGTTCAATTCCATACGTGGCAGATCTGCTTGTGAACCTAACAGTACCAATAAGGCGTTAGCCAAATATTCTAACATTTCAGATTGTTAGAAGCCTTCATATTTCAATTGTTTTAAGTTATTTCTTCGGGAGTTTGGAAATGATCACAACAACCACTGTTATTCATGCCGAAACTCTGATAGCGCATCTATAAAATTCCGTTCAGAAGATTTATCCAAGACAAGTTAAGTACTCATCGCAGAGATGTAGTAGAACTTGTTCATCGAATATCAGTTGATTGCTGCCATATGTGGATATCGGATGCAAAGCAAATAGGAAGAAATTAATGGAACAGCATAGTTTTTATTATATAGTTACTTGTTTACATGTTTAATCGAAGATTTAACTTCATTAGCAGTCACATTGTATTTTATTTTCATTTATTATTATTATTATTATTATTAATTATTATTAATTATTATTATTATTATTATTATTATTATTATTATTATTATTATTATTATTATTATTATTATTTTGTTTCAGTCCATCGTTATCTCCATTTAAAATATTCTATATCATGAAAAATAAAACAGAAAGATAGCAAGCACTACATTATTAAGTTTCCATCTGACAAGCAATAATTACCTCGTAATTTGATAATTATTTGAGATAACTTTCATGTAAATTTTAAATAATCTTCAAATACCGGGAAACAATCAAATAGAAAAAACAAAATAAACTTCATTTGTATTACGTATTGTCATGAACACATACCGGAATTTGAGGTCAAACTGATCTATCAATTATGTTCCAATCCGTTAAATTATAGATACTTTAATTACATTTAAGTAATGAAAAATTTATAAATTATAAAATTAGAAATGTCCGTGCTTCCATCTTAGAACTTGCTTGAGATCATAAGAAGGTTATATGGCAAATTTAAATCCATCGAAATATTACACTTTTAGGTCAAAAATCAGAGACCAAACTTAGTGACGTGAATTGGAAACATATCAGGAAAAATTTTTAATCGTTTCCTATGAAGGTCACTGCACGTACAATAAATATATCGGACAATAACGTAGGTTGCATCACTATGACTGTGAATAACATTACCCAGATCAGGAGAGAGATCGAATTATGATTTTTTGATCCTTAGGTAATAGTAAATAAAGATCAGCCAAGGTATCATTCATGCTCAGATCATTACCTGTTTCCGATAGATATAATCGAAAATCAGTTGGTGGTCCTCTTTGTTGGCACATTGTAAGGAGCATAGTGATCGCTTCGTAACAAGTTGTTCGTGGAGAGATAAATAACGACTTGTACGTACTCTGTTTGATGACCATATTATTTATTAATTTGCCATCAATTTTAATTTTCCAACTTATGGAATTAAACTGGATACAATTAAATTAAATGTGGTAAAATTTTCTACTAACTGAAAGATTTAATTTAAAAAAATTTTAAATTTAATTTCATTTTCTACTGACATTCCCTTGTACTTGTTTGTCGTAGTTGTTATTATTACTACACTAACTGTAGCAAGGATTATTAAAAGCAAGGATCATTAAAATGGTGGCAAGGCGATAACTTTCACCACAAACTTATAGCCAACAACATTTCATAAGTAAAACTTTGCAAATAGAAAAGAAAGTAAAAAGATTTCTTCTCTTTGTTCTACTTCCTTCTACAAAAGGGATTTCTTCTCTCACTTATAGAATAAAAAAGGAAAATCAAGAAAAAAGGAATTTCAGCAAGAGAAATTTATAAAATAAGATATAGTGTTACCTTTGGAGAGAGTAAGTAATCATATATCCGTACAAGGACGCCATTTGTGGACATTGTTATCAGGAATCGTGACATATGCACCGGATGACAACGTTGCAATTCAAGCGGTCGTGCTTCCTGAGGCAGTAGTAGTGGAGTTTTCACCTGAATCTCTTAACAGTTAAAGATACAAATGAATAAGAGATTCACAAGTTTCTCTACCAGTACAATGCAGTGTTCTCCGCTGGGAAATGCGTTACAATAATCAGAGAGTTGGAAGTTTCAACGGAGTTCTGGCTAGAAGGTATTTATTTACATTGACTTCAAAATAATTTTAAATTCATTCAAACGAACGATTGAAAAGCTATGTATGTGTTGACTATGCACTTCGACAGATGAAAACACTCTTCCTAACACATTTCCGGCTCTCAAATCACCTTAAGCTGATGTTACCTGTTCTCCATTATATCGGGTCCAAACTTCCATTACAATTTCAAACAAATTGGGATCTTTGCATATTCGAAATTTCGCCAAAATCGTGTCAACGATATTTTTCACTGTATGGTTGGTTGAAATTTTCAACGTCTTATAATCGGTGTCTTCTTTGATATTGCCCGTATAGATACGCAATGTACCCTGCAATTATAGCACTATAAAACTGAGAGTTTTGGTAAAAACAAATCTGTGAAAGTGAATTAACATTTCGTGACTGTCATTATACTTTAATGTAAAAGTAATCGCATTAGCATCATACAGTTACTATTACCTTAAACATTTTCAAATTTTGAATTAAAAATCATACTTTCAGAGGGAAAATAAATCGGTTTAGTTCCTATCACTATTGTCCGTAATACTCAAATAAAGAAATGAATTCTGGTTTACTTCATTAATATTATCATTTCGTTACTGTAATGAGTAGTTTAAAAGGCTGAAGAGAAAAACGGAAGAAAAAAATTAAATAAAAAAACAAACAAACCCATTCCCTAGAATCACTGCTATCCACGGAACTTAAGGAACTCAATGAATTGGATCTATCGTAAATATGCATCGTTTCTTCTAACGACAATGATGACGATGGCTTATCAGAGGAATACGATGGCTCACTTAGACTGCTACTTCGACTAGGTTTACCCTGATATTTGCTGTGCAGTTTCCTCGATCGTACTTGATATTTTAACATTTCTTAAATTAAGTGAAATTATGTATACATGTCGACATAGACGGAAACATATCTGCATGGGGAAAGTTATAGAAAATTCATCAGATAATTCTAACAAACGATTCTCTCTAATCAAAAATAAAAGTCACGAGAGCACTTCATTTAATTATCTGCTCTAAAGACCTGTTTATTAAGATTCACTTATATATCGGAGGAAGGAAAATCACAACTTTCTGTCATCAGTGGAAAGACAAAATTATAGACTCGTCTGGTCAGTAAGTACGCAAATAATCGAATTCATCAAATTAATGACTTGATAAAGACGCCTTTTAGAAAATTTCGAAAGCCGTAGGAAAGCCACAAAAAGAGAGGTACTTCAGAGAAAGACGAAGTAATGAAATGATACCAAGAAGATACGTCACTGAATCTGAGATGTGATAATATGTAAAAAGGAGCATTGGGCGGCTATGCATGTTAAAGAATTAAAGGTGCCCATAAACAGGTTTCTTATGGTGTCATGGCATTATGATTTGTATTAAAATAGTAAGTAATAACAGGAAATCAACTCTCTGTGTATCGATGAATTGAAGTGAAAATATAAAATGGTAGGAGGGAAGTCGGAAAATGGAGAAAATTAAAAGATGCCCAAGTTATTTAGATCAAATTCTTCACGGCTATTACATAAAGGAATTGAGCATAATCTTAACCACCGCACAGGAAAACAAAATCTAATTATATCGATTGTGATATTTCTTACAGAACGTCCTACTGTGCAGAGTTACAAAACGCATGCCAGACGGGACAAAACCGAATAAAGTAAGGTTGGGAAGTGGCAGTAAACTTTGGAATATTTAGAATTTTACAAATCAAAATCATCAACAACTTCGGATATCTGGTTTTAGAATGTTAAATCCACTTAAAATTCAATGAAAATTTTCAAATTCACATTCTTCTCATTTCTCACAACAAGAAATTTTGCAAAGTATTATTCGAAATTTCTTTCATCCATTGACTTAAGAGATTTATGAAAAGAAATGATTTACTAATTTCATCTTCGCAACGATTTTTTATTACGCTGTTATTTGCTATTTTTGAATATTCATTCCTTTTTAAAGGGTCTATTTTAGAACGGTCATTTTTTTTAATATAGAACATCCACTATCAGCCTCCTTCGTAAAGCACCTTCTCGGTCACGTCCAGAATACGTTCAATCACGACACTACTACCCACAGATTTATTTTGCTCAATAACCAAATATTTATGATGACCTCAAAAAAAAAAAAACATAATTTTCAAATGACATCCACGTGGAAAATAAAATAAAATTCATTTAGCGTTATCCATCAAGTTCAGCAATTTAGCCGAGCAGATAAACCGATCAAATCAGGTGATTCATGTGCCCATCTACTGAATAACACTTACGTCATTGCTGTAAAAGTGAACATTTTGAGGATGAAAGGGAATGAGGCATATGGTAAGCAAAAAACTCATAAATAAATGGACCAAACAACATAAATAACAAATATCCCATCCCACAAGTTTAAAAGCATTCAATCAATGCCTTTTAGCATATTGCAAAGTTATTTTGTTTAGCTAAAAGGATTGAAAAAAAACAATTGCCTAATTTTGTTAAGGCGGTAAAAATGCACAAAAATTAAAAAGGCAAATTCAATTCACTTCTTCGGTCATCACTGATTATCGTTCCTGCTATTTTCAGGCTATTAAATATAATATTTGGATATTTTGAATATGAAAAAATTAAAGTAAAATAAACAAAGGTAGTTCTAAATAATTTGAAGCTGTCAGCAGATATTCTGAAAAATGTTGCATAGAGGAGAGTTGGGTTGAATGGAAAGATCTGAAGAATATCGAGTGATTTTGATATTTGATATGTCGGTATATCTTCAGGAATTATTTCATACATAAATTTTGGAGTTTAAAATATGAGGAATAATGAAAATTGAGGAGGATATAAAGGGTAATGTGTAAAATTTGTACGGATAAAGAAGCAATATTTGGAAGAGCATTAAAATACATTCTGTGTCGGAACAGTATCGGATATTTGATCTTGAAGAGAAAAGGGAAAGTGAAAATCCCAACCAATTATCTCTTGTATTAAAAAAACAAATCCCGTAATTACGCTCTTTATACTTCTAGGAAATTCATCCGCAATTTCGCGATAATTAGAACTTCAATTCCAATTCCATTCAAAATTTCACCTCCTAACTATATCCAAAAAGTTGCAGTAACAGTATATGACCCTTTCAGCGCAATTCCTTTTTGCGCTATAATAATTCCCACATATAATTATGATCATTTAGAATGTTTTTCTAGATGTTTTTGGATTCATCGTACGCTAGCTATTTGCAATCTTTGACATGGAGAATTTTTGGAAAAAAAAACTTTAAATTCTCCGGAAGAAGAGCGAATATAATAAATTACTATTACTATCATCTAAATCTCACTGCATTACATCACAACCACGACGATGCCATCTAATTAACGGGTAATGGTGATTTATTGTGATAGCATATGACTGGCTATAAGTCGGATCCCTCCTTTTTCATTCAATTTCAAATGCGATTTATGGCATCATACGGCATAAGGGTATGATCAAATCACATCGGAAACGTTTGCTTCTAAAATTTAAACCAAATATGACTCAATTCAGTGACTAGCAACAAGTATTCTTTAATCTCTGCAAGTACCCTCTCAGTCTCTGAATATTTTAAAAATTATCATTATAAATACAGTTAAGAATTAGTCGATAGTCTATGGAGCAAGCTATTCAACAAAAGGATCTATGAGAGATTATGATATTTGAAAGTGAATTTCATCCCCTCAAAACATTAAGAAAATTGATAATACCAAAACCTCACATAATACAGTCATCTATTACGTGAAAACTTTTTTAGAACTCAATAATTGTAAAAACTTTTCGACACAAATAATAAACAGACCAATAACCTTTTCACTAATATTGCTTATTCAGCTATCACTTTAGTTTAAAATCAGTCTAAGAAGGAGAAATATTGTCAGAATTTTCTGATGCTCAATAAAAGATCAGAGATGATAAATTAGAAAGAACACTGATATGGTATCGTTGGGTGATGAAAGTTTTGAGCGGTATGATCCAAAATTTGATTGTTCAGTCTGAAGGAAAGAAAGAAAATGATGTGAGTGGCTATTTTGAGACATACGAAAATAAAACGGTGACAAGTGGAGGGAAAGGATTTCGGAGGAGGGAAGTGATGCAACAATAGCTCTGTTTTAAGGAAAGCAGACAGAAAGGGAAACAAATTTTAATCAAGAAAGGAGGAATTGATAAATCTGGGTTTGATATTAGAGAGAACAGTGAAAAAGAAGAAAACGTCAAAATAATTCTTGCTGGACATACAATTATATCCTCAAGGGCACTTCACCTAAGTGATTGTCATCCTAAGTGATAATCTGGCTAGGTATATTCTGTTGGATATTTGAGAAAAAAATTTTGTGAATTGATGGAAATAGATTTAATCCTTTAAGTTGACATCGAAAATCGATTCGTGAAGTTTTCAGAGCATACTTATAACGGCATCTCAGGTTAACTGATATCGATGACAGTGCTCAAACAAACGAATGAGTTTGTTCCGTTTAAATTGTGATATTTTTAAGGGATACAATGAATTTGCGGTTGGATGGGTAAACTGGAGACTCTAAAGATTCGTCAAAACCTATCTTACACTTTATCATCAAAGAATAATCCGATTCTTCTTTCTTTCTCCCTCTCTCTAATCATTTACTAGATCTATTCGCTTTTTAAATACTCGAACTTAACCTTAATATAGCGAATTAATTTAATCATTCGAAAAGGACAGCGTTTTTTTCATTTCATTATAATGGTGCAACGATGCACAAATGGGATATACAAAACTTAGTATCATTCTCTTCAACTCATCATTTTAAAGTCAGAAAAAAGACGAATTATAATTTTATCAAAAGAATAGGTCGTGTCCTGAGGCCATCACTGAACAGAAAGATTTACAGTTTAAAGAGGATGCCATCATCAGCGTAACTTAAGTCTAAAAATCACTTCAAATCACATGAAAAATGAAAAATAAATGAAATGATGAAAAAAGTTAGAATGCAACTGTTCAAGTGGGAAAAACGTGCAACGAAAAATGTTTGCTTGGGAAAATTGATGAATTTTTTTGTATCCATTAGAAAGCGTCATTGATTAATATTGAAAATTCAAAGAATACGGTGAATTTCCTATCACATCAGCGATTAGTTGAAATTTATTAGTTAACTGAGTCTCAACAAACACTAAAAAATACCTCACCAATCGGAATATCAGAGGAATTTTCGAACTTTAAAGGCACGCGTGTAAATCTCTGATGAAATAAGTGACCTAGAAGAAAGGAAAACGAGGAATACAGATAATACAAAAGTATTAAATTGCTGTATTGACAAATTAAAATGAAACCGAAAGCGTTCATCCGCGTCATAAGGCATTTGTTGAAATGTTTACAGATGTTGCACTTTCTGTGCGTCGCACAGATTAGAAAAAGGATCTTGAAAACACGTTGCAAGGACAAAATCGAACGCAAATTCTGATCGAGGAAAGAAAGCAATCAGCAGAAATAATTAACACAAGCAGCGATATACCAAATAATTCTCACTAGCAAATGATGCTTTCCACACAAACGATTTAAGAAACTAATCAGAAGAAATTATGTTTTGTATCGAAACTAATTTAACTTATTGTATGAATTGAAAGAAGCAATAAGTGAGATAAATTTAGTGATCCAAATTTCTTTCTAAAAACACTGCCGTAAAGTTCATTAAGGATCATTAAGGAAAGTTAAGTGGAAGAGGGAAAAAAGATTATTACTATAAGATTTTTTTCTCCTATCGGTAAAGAGTGAAGATGGTTTCAGCAAATCATTAATGCCTTAAATGATTATCGCCAACCTCGAGAGAATTAGCTTTTGCTGCAATTTCAACAGTTGTCGCGACGAAATAGATCTTTATGCAAGGAAGTGTAAAGTGCGCCGAAGAATGAAATGAATATTTATTTCATTGTTCATACCATGGAGAAGGGTGAGAAAATGATTAGCTTAACTAACAGTTACTTTAAGGATCAGAAATTGCTATTGCTATGTTTGAAAAGTTGATGTAATAGAATGAATTCATGGCGAGCAAAAAGTTTCATCGTAAAAAAAACTGAAAAGATGCCCTGAAAAATTTCCTATTCATTTCTCGGCATATTTTAATTAGAGTTTAAACTGAAAAAAGAAAGCAATCAAACATATTATTCTCTTTGTTTCATCTTTCATACAAGTTTTTACTGTAATAGCATGGAACTGAGAAAGTCGTTGAAGTACTGCAAACTAACGCTGGCATTATTTATCAGCGTTTTTTATTTGCGGTATTGAAGTGAATGATAGTGCAACTGAGAAGGTAAATTTGAAACAACCAAATCATTCGTAAGACTTCAATTAAATAACTTAATTAATTTAAATTTCACCATTATGATTTAGTTTTTTTTTATAGAAAAAAGTATTTCGAACAAAAATATTTTAGTGTACCTTATGAAGATGATTACCTAAAGTGATGAAAGTATAACTTAAAGAAAAGAAAGATAAGAGGAATCTATCTTTCTTCCTACTTTTTCCTTTGTCTTACTTTTCTGATGAAATGTTCGTAAATTTATAACAAACGTAAATTGCACGTCATTGCATTTCTACACATATTTTTACTTTACTGTAAATTCGTTGAAAATAAATGAGAGTAGAAGGTGTACGATTATAAAGCAGGAAAGGTAAGAAAAAAATACAAATATAATATCAGAATTGAAGTGTGACAGGTATTCAGAAGGAATGCAAAAATTATGCTTGAGATGAAATTGTAAAAATTGTTGTGTACATTGAGCATTTGGTGGCCCAATTATATCCGAAGAGTCTACCTGTTGGCCTTGGCAGCATAATTCTATCTTGGACGTTCAACAATTCTCATCACTCATTTCTCAATTATTTTCTATTCAAACAGTAATAAAATATACAAAAATAGTGCTTCCTACAATAAATATAATCTCATTTATTCATAATTCAGACAACAAAAAAAAATTTTCAGTCATTTTTTTCAGTTAAATCTTCCAATTATTTCAACTTCTACAAGAAAATTAAAGTTAAGAGAATGAATTGTGCAAAAGGCTTCGAACTTTTAGCACAAGAAAAGAATGGGAATTATTTTCGTATGCAAAGGGAGGAAAATTTGTCGGAGGAGGAATTCCTACTACTGGTTAATGCAAACTGAACAAAGATGAAGCAGGATAAGCACTTTTTTCTAAGAAAATTTCGAGAGAATAAGGTATGAAAAAAACGATACATGCATGCTTTTATATAAGCGAAGATCGTCTACACAAGTTCATTGAGTTTTAAAGATAAAATGGTAAAAAATTGTAAATCTTATAAATGATTTGATGAGTTTCGTTTCCGGGAAATAGGAGTCAGCATAACGAATAAATGGATTTGATAAATGCAGAATAACTGAACGGACAAGCAAGTGAAGGATATAGGTTAGTTGGATGCTGCACTCATTTAGGTTACGGGATGGGACTTAACGTGGATTGGGAAATAAATAAACGGTATGCAAAGGAAAATAAGCTTCAGAATCTCACTCATGATTCCTCCCCTCCATTTAATGCTTCGTTCTTCCGCACAACAAAAATTATTTTTTTGCACCAGCCTATCATCCCTGCAAAAAGGCTTTTGCAGACGAAATTCACATTATTTCAATTTGGCAAAACATCAAGATATCCTTCGAGCCTCCATTTTATTAACTCCTTTCACGTTAGCACGGCTTATAACAATCTAGATGGATGATTTTCTCCAGGAATTTTGGTACCCTCAATGAATTTAATGAAAAAAGAAAAAGTGAATTGATTTGATAGAGAATTTCAATCTAAAAATGCCTTTATCAATTCAGGAAATCCCTGCTTTGATGAATTTAAAAATTTTAACTTCTTTTTAGTAATTCACTGTAAGGAAATAAATGGTGAAAGATAGAATAATTGTATTAATTGAAATCAAAGAACTTCTTCATTGGTATTATGCCAAACTTTACTGTTTTGGCTCAACCAGTAGGAAATGAACAAATTCAATATTTCCAATGAACTGTAAATAAGTTTGACAAGAATGGAGCGCTAAATGAGCGGAGAAAATTTTTCTAATATTCGATGTTCGCAAACATTAATGAATATAATCAGATTGGAAGGTCATATTTTTATTTAGCAATGAAAAAGGAAATAACTGCAGTGAGAATGTGTATGAAAGGATGCTTCAGTTCAGGCAAGTAATTCATGGAAGTCACGTCCTTGCTTCAAGAGTTCTTGACACTTCTATGAAACATACAATATAGTCACCACTGAGAAATAACTTTTCAATCTAATTTATAAATACCTAACGTTTTCTCCATTTCATTAAAATATCCTCATTGAAGCTATTAAAGTAAGCCAGATTACAAGAGTGCAATATCATCGTTATATTGTATGTAATGCTAGGTGTTTCATCCACTTCGCCACTGCCTCCCCACGCTATCCAAAAGTTAGAAAAACTGTTTCATAATAAAGAGAAATGTAATTCAAGCAGTGTAAAGTTATAATAGTCTCCAAATAAAGGAAAAGAACGAACTTTAACAACAGTTTGTGGATACGGTGGTGGAAACGGCAGAATCCAGGCTGGAAGCACTGCAGTAGCATCTTCAGCGTCACAATAACTTATCATAGAGTAACTTGTGCAAGTAATTTGTGAATATAACAAAGTAATGCATTGTATCATAAAATTAAGGACAGAAAAAATGACGGGTAAAACGATACTTAACCTCTGTTTGACTCTGTCGAAACAACCTGAAAAACTTGAACATTCGAAAGGATGGCTGTGAAAAGATAATAAAAAAAAGTGTGACATCTAGACCTTGTGATGTTGCGAAGAATGGTCAAACATTTAGGATAAGACTTAATGCACAATAAATCCTCCAAAATTTTAGTCGTTTAAGAAGTCTAAGGATATATGACCACATTTTGATAACTTCGAGTTCAGTATCTCTAACAAACTTCACCTGCAAAATAAAACCATTCCTTGGCCCTGTGTTTGCTAACTTCTTCATTTCTAGTATAATTATGTAGAAGTATTAGTGGAGAGCACTTCAACTGATTGCTTATGCAACATGAATGTGGAAGATAACAGCCATTTCTCGTGCAATGAGACCACTGATTTCTCCTATCAGTTATCAGATGACTGAAATCTACTGCAAATTTAAAATCTGTCATTATAAAGAGATGCGCGAAATAAGAATTGAATCCTCGATTTTTATCGTATAATGCTTGCATTACACGTCAACTTATAGGAAAGGGTATATTGGTGGACAGGCGCTTGTCTAGGATATTTCAATATGGATTGGTTAAGTATTTAGCTATCGTTAGAAATCCAAGAATTGTCAAAATGGTTATTTGGGAAAAACAGTTTTTTTAATATCGAAAATAAAAGGTGCGATACAATGCGCCTGAAAGAAGTCTGAAGTAAGTCAATGAAAAAATGAATAAAGCATATATGTATGAAATATGCGAAGAAATCATAAACTTACGTTTCTAGCAAGCTATTACTGGCAGTTAGAGGGAGCCAATCTTCGTAGCCGAAAACACCACAACACTCGAAAAACTCTTGCAGCCAATTCATTTCACTACGATCCGTTTGTTTTATACTGAAGCCAATCATGCGCTAAATTTAATGAAAGATGAAGAAACTTCTCAAAGTTGGCTTTTGTCTTTAAACATATTTTCTAAAAGGAAGTATAATTAATGATTCTTTACGATAGTAATTCAAGCTGAGAAGTTCACCTCAACTATTCCCATTTTCAAGAAAGTATCGGATATCCGATAATGAATAATAGTAACAACATTGATGAACAAAGAAGTGATAAGTGAGATCATTAAAATCGATATTAACAGCTTAAATGTAATACTGTCAATTAACATTAAATAGATATAAAAAGGGTTAAATGTTCATTAATTAGTGTTAAATGTTCATTTTAGATTGACAATATTTATTAAATATTACGACTTCTATTTACTTGAGTGACCTTTTAGAAGTTATATAGAGCGTTCTGTTCCTTTCGGAACTTCACGAAAAACCCGATTAGAATATGAAGAAAATTGATATTTTGCTATCACACTCGAAATATGCAATTTTGTAAAATACAAAGGCCAACCTTAAGATACTGTGGTCTCCACCTCGAGTACGCTTGTCGTTGTTCGACAAAGGCAACTATTGAGTAGACATGAACTACGAACATTAATAATTGCAATAAGACAGTTACAAAAGGTGTGAGGCCTGCCAAATAACTAACTAATCTATGATGAATAATGAATTGTGTTACGTCTCGCCTATAATTCAGTGAATATTGAAATAGATGCAAGACGTTGCATGTATAACAATAATACATTCCAAACACGTTTTGACGTCGTATCACACGTCAATTCAGCGAGTAGTCAGAGAACACCTGATCACATTTGGCCAAGCAAAAATCACTCTGTTGCTTTTTGGAGCCATACATAGAATAAAAAAAATGACGTAAAAAACACGCACGCCAATATCGGCAGCAACAAAAATTGATTAGCTTCACTGATAAAGATAAATGACGCGGAGACAGCATGCAGGAAACACGCAGCCAAGGCATATTTTCTGCGTCTCGCGTGATCCATACGCATCAGGGGGTATACCATTCCTATCAACTGCACTTTTAGAACGTGTCACATGAGAAGTCAGGCAGTCCTCTTGAGATCTATACATTACTGAATATGAACGAAACGGCACCAAATCTCAATCCAACCTATTCGTCAAACTTCAAAATGGTGGGAGAAGTGGGAAACTTCACAATTCTACAAAAAACAGCAAACCATGTTTATCACTATTAGCCGGTACGTCCTGTCATGTGCTACAACCAATTCATAGAAACTTCGAAGCATATCTTCCCAAATCTTGCCATTGCAAAACTGTTTGATAAACTGACAAAGCTGATATGATCAGCTAGTAGTTCTATTTTTGAAATTTCAGTCTTATAGCTTAAACGGATAGCTCAGGCACCTGTGTTTATCCGCAATGCGAATGGAATGATTAACTCTTAAAAGTACGACCGCAAACGAACCCTTCGCAGGAACACAGTGGCAAAATTAAACATCCCCCAACATATAAGATAAATGGAAGTACAGTAACGGGAAGTTGAAATAAGCAAAGACAAGGAGTAAACAAGGAGATGCTGCCATACATTACGCTTACAGTTTACTAGAAACAACGTAACACAACATACAAGATGGTTACCAGTGTTAATTAACCACCAGGCACGAAATTAGCTACCACTTTAGATTCCATTACTTTTAAAGGGACATAACTCTGCCCTGAAAGATGTCACGTGGAATTCGCAAGAAGCCGCTACAGATATTACACAAAACTTCAGCAATCACTGTGATTACTTTTTCTCTTATTTGAGAATATTAACAGAATCTATTGGACATATTGATGTTGATGAAAGAACTTATAAAGAAGAAATCCAAAATACACAAATACAATAGCAAAAAAATACAAATATGCAACATAATTTTTTAATTTGATTTTTAGCAGTTGATTTCTCCGAGCTGACAAAATTACTCCGGCTAAATTTACAAATACAGGAACATAAGGTAAAATGTATGGAACCTAAAATTGAAATTTCTATGGAGTACAAAGAATATAATAAGAGTAAAAATTAACTGTATATCACAAATTATCCATAAATACTAGCAGGTATCACAAATAAATCTACACCAATCAAGCTTTTTCACAGGAATAGTAACATATCAACAAATTGTTGAGGAGTAACACGCACCGAAGGTGTATCTTTCGATATACACGGGTGACCATGATCCTGGAAATATATGCTCATAATTTTACAGCAGAGTTTACACTTCAATATCCTGACTGTAAAGCAAAACCGGGATAAAACATCACTCTATGTTATGCTCACATACCTCATCCTTAACAAAGCAGTCCACTCATTCTTGCACTTGAAACCTCAGATTAAAAAAAGGAAATATAGGTCTACTTCCATTGAAAAATGAAGCTAAAGGTAATAAAAGCTGACCTTCCAAAATATCGCTTTACAATGACAACAAAGATGAATTAAGTCAGCATAAAATTCTCTCAATCCACAATATTTTTTAAGTTCAAAGAATGCATGACGCCAGGAAATCGAATCTCTCTTAATTTTTGTAGTCTGCTCTTGTGTGAAGTGGAAATTGCACAAAGATGCCCACAACTGTTCTTCTTTCTCGACAATGGCATCCAGAACTTCATGCGCCTTAGCAATTTCAAGCAGTGAAACGTGGTCGGGAAGCTTTCTGTACAAAATATAAACTTAAAAAATTTAAATAACTAAAAACAGCTTGGAACAATACAGCCTGAAACTTTAGAGAAATACTGACTGAGAGGTAGCCATTTTTCCTATCTATTACCTAACTGATTTTTTAATACGGTAAGTGTGAGATCAGCATAAGGAAAATTTCTTGAGGAGTTCTGCTAAGAAGCGTAATAATTGTTGGTCGTAAACAATAAAGATTTAAAAAACTTATGCGCTCATAAAGGAAACAATTGAATTCACTAGCGCCATACTAATGGAATTCACCAGGGTAATTTCTCCCTAGTGATATGGGTAATTTAAAGACTTTAAGTGCAAAAAATTGATGAAAGTATCAGTTTTCAACAATTCTACTTATTTATCACTTTATAGTATTAGCGACAATATTTTTTTCACTAAATTAAGCTGTAATAAAGAATTGGGAAAGCTAAAAATATGCCTCAAGATAATTGACAAGATTTCTCGCGGTAAATCCATAAACGTCACTGATTCCTCGTCACTATCCGCTAATGTACGAGGTCGTTGTTCAGAAATAAATTCCAACAAATCGCCAATCATATTTAACTGTTTCGAAACCAATTGGGGTGAACCGTACAAGTGACCTTCAAGACCCGTACCAAAGTCACAAACAAGAGATCGTGCTATGGATATGTGGAGATCCCTTTCAACACCTAAATATTCAAATAAACGTTAAAGTCCTAGTATATATATGTTGTATTTCTCTTCACCTTGGATCGTTGAAATGATTTCTTCCTAAAATACATGCAAAGATGAATTGCCTTTCTTTTCAAAATTGCTATACGTTAACAGATAGACTGCACATAATAATATTAAACGATTTATAGAATACTTTATCTTTGAGTAAAAATAAAACTAACATATAAGTACAATCGCCTTAATGATGGAAAGAAGAGCCTTCCGAGCAGTAGCACTAAGATTCTGTAACTTCTCCTGGACGAGAATTTGCACAACCTGCCAACAAATTGCGTAAGAAATATATGTTCCAGCATTTACCCACTCAGTTCAGCGATCAGAAAAAGTTCATTAAATAAATTTCTAATACTGAAAGCTTACTTTACAGATATAATTGAATCTGCGGACATCGCTCACAGCTCGTGCCAAATCTAATCGATGAAATGCTTCACTCATACTTGTACATCCAACAAACTGAACAAAGTGAATTACTGCAACAAATTTTGCAAGCTTATGACTGAATGTACCGAATTCAAAGTCATTTTCCAACTGTTTCATGTGCAATTAACTCATAAAGTACTATTTGGATCTACATACTCAGTTTTGCTAAGCGGCCCAAACTATATAAAAAACTCGAAGCATCTTTTACTTAAGAGTACAATATATTTCGAGGGGTTTGAAATAATGTGACATAACTTTCGAGTAACTCGTATATGAAATTGATTAATGGCTTGAATACAACAAAAATTTCTTGTTTCAAAATGCTATATTCTGTGACCTAAATACTGGAACATTTTAAAAATTTGTTAATGCTAACTTCCTTGGACTTTCCAGTTTTGACAAAACAGTGAGGGATCCATTCATCACCTTCTGAAACTAAAATCGATTCATGCAAAAACTTAACTGGAAAATCTCAATAAAAACTTTGATGAAGGTTTTTCTTCGCTAACATGAGATCAAATTATACGAGGGTAAAATAGTAACAATCTCCACACTAAAATATATTTAAAACATGTTCACAACTTCCATCATTCAAGTCAGGTCAAAAAATTAAGTATACACGGAAGTTACCGGAGTCATCAGTATCTGATCGTGGACAATTTTCATCGTTACTTGAAAGTGATATCGAGGATATATTACGTTTGATTTTCACCAGTGAACTGCAAACTGGTGACCGGGCTGCATCAACTGTTTCTCTCACTTGCTATAATTAGAAATTTAGCAAATATTAAGCTTCGTTTTTCTTAGTATGCAATTTGTGAGGTTATGAAGTTTTCCTACCGCTATGCTTGATGGGGAAGACATAACTGTGAGGAAATTTTTCTTTTCGCACATATATTTGATAAATGAAAGTGGAAAAAGACTTCTAAGTTTTTGCTGAACGTTGCTAAAGTGCGATGATTGATTGGCATCCTTTGTGTGTGCTTAGTACATATACCATTGAGAAATGGCATGTTTACCGATTAAAAAAATCATGCAAAAACGACTGCATCTATCAAGTAGAAAAAGTAATCATTTTCGCATTTGAAATAAACTCTTCCCAGAAGTTATACTTACAAAGTGTGATATTAGCGACTCATATAACTATGGACACAATTATTCCATAAAATCCAGCAACCTCTCTAACTGCTACTCTTTCGGTTTCAGAATCAATTTAAAATCTTTGCATTCCTCAAATGAAACATCCGCTTCTCTCTGTCTCGAAATCTGAAACTAAATTGGACAATAATTACCTGAATTGGTCGTAGTTTCACCTGCTCCCATCCTTCGGTATTGGAGCACCATACCCAAGTTTCACCGGGCGCTCGCCAGTCTTTTCCAATAAACGGCATTTTCCGTATTTTACAAGATCAAAATGATGAGAAAAGTTGGAAAGATGAGTACCCCTGAGGGTACGTATTGCTGATTCTTCCTTCCAAAAGAGATGACCCACTATTCCGAAACGATAATAAAGTGTACTGGCCGTTTGAACACGACACGAATGGAAACGAATCGGAATGAAACGGCTTATGATCGTCTTAAAACTTTCTTTCCAATTTCCTCTTTCCTTTTCGATAAGGCAAAACCACCTGAAGCAAAACCAATCGATTAAAAAAACCTTCCCGAACTTCGCATCAGTGATGTTTTACGTTAAACTTCACAGATAACCTCGTGAGTGGTGTGTCTACGAAGAAATAAACATTTCTTTTTGCTTCATTCTTAACGATCTTCGAATGAAACTCAACTCATGACTTGAAGAAATAAATAAAGAGAGAGAGAAATACAATAACCATCAAACAGCTGCACATCTTAAGTCAGAAAAAAAGCACAAATAAACTTCTGCTCTCAGAAAGAAAATGTAGAAGGAATCTCTCACTGGAAACTTCCTGAGAATCTCGACCTCACTTCTGGAGATGTCATCTTTGGCACAGGCACATATGAAGAAATTCAGTTGTTGCCTACTGCAAACACTTCAGGCAGATGGAAAAAGCAGTTATGCAATTACTAAATGTTTCAGGAGGAAAATAGGAAGAAATGAGCAGCCAAACGTTTGCACAACAGTATGTTAAAACTACAGAAAAGTGAAGAGTTACCCGGTCGACACATGAAAGATAGATATATTGACAGATACTGAAGGTCACAAAGATGGAGTATACGAAGCAACTGTTTAAATTTACATGCAATACGACATAAAAGTGCGTGCTAAGTGTTAGCAAGTGGGATTGTCCTATTTCACCTTTTACGGAATGAAAATCTCAGTTATATAAGAATTTACAGTAAAAGTACGAAATGATGGTACCCCAACTGTGTATTTACCAATGCTATTGCTGACACACAATGAAGGACATCTTGTTTGGGCTCCACTTGAGCAACAACCACACTGTTTCACTTCACTGGATTGGATGGCTGATGCTACGTACAAAAGGCGTCTCCTCCTGTACTAAGGAAGAAAGCCTTAAAAACGATATAACTAGCCTAGCACCGCCTTACACTCACTCTCACTTTACATCTCAGTGCTTAAAATTATTTCTTATCAAACTGTAGGGATGCGCCTCACAACGGAGTCCTGAAAAGACGACAATCAATAAAAACATCCTTTCCAAATCCTATGACCCTTTTTCTTCCACTTCGCTCTATTTCATTTCTTTCTCCCTTTTTCTCTTCACATAAATTCTGCCCCAAATGACCCAATTTCTCTGCTCAAAACTTTCATTCTCTGACGGTTTCATCTTTCACAAAACCCATTTAAGTCGGTTTTCAACAAGTAGAATAATCAATCGCCAACTCTCAGCCATATTTATAGTGAGGAATTTACATGTTCGTTCCTTGCATCTAACAGCATACCTAATCATTGCCAGATCAAACTACCCATAGTCTGTGCTTCTTTCAGTTCAGTACTATTTTCCAAGCTAACAATCTCTACGGATTTGTTTTAAAAAATCACAAACAGAGGTAGTTCCATCAAATATTTAGCTAAATTGTTGAAATGGAACAAAAACGAGGTAATTGACATATGTCAAATAGGGCCTCTCCATTACTCTTTATAAATAAGTTAGCTGTGCTTATTAATGATGAGTAACTTGGAATTGACGGTGTTGCCAAGCAGTGTTCTAAAATAACAGCGTCGTGGCAACACAATGAAATTAACAGGATCCAAGATTTTAAACAGCGAGAGAGGTGGAGGAAGAGAGAGAGGGAGGGATAAAGTGATTATCTCAACAACTCATCCTATTCGCATAATAATCGTTTCAACGCTTCCACTCAGTTTCATATGTGAGGATTATATTCGAAATTATTTGTGAGAAGTGTAAGTGAACCTAAACATTCATTATCAGCCAGCACTACTTGACAAAAATTTATCTTTTAGATTCACTTAAATATAACATTTCATTTCATCGATTAATGGCAGCAGCGCTGTGAATCGATACATATCGAGTATGTAAGCCCGACGTGTAACACATATTTACTTGCTGTCCAGAAAAGCATTCCACAATTTCAGCTATGAAATTATTCAATTCACGCCGTGCACTAGTTGTCATTCATTCAAAACGTTTACGGTGAACCGAATATGGCAGCTGTTATTGTCAAGGGAAAATATCATACTGAGCGTTTCTCCACTTCGATTTCAGCGAAAATAAAAATAGTTTGAAGAAAAAAAAATCAATAGCTCAGCATTAATCATTGAAATAATTTGTTGCACTTTTATTAACTTGTCGTCCCCTAAAAAAAGTAGGAAACGTTCGCTTAAAGCTCCTTTGCATATGTTGTGTCCATCAATACCACATCTCCATCTACGGACCTGACGTGAGATTCTAAACTGAAATTCTGGATTAGATTTCAGTCTTCACTGATGAGAAAAAAAAATTGAATCGAGCAGAACCAACACAGCCCAAGTTTATACATACACATGTTTTTATTTTACAAGTTTTTGTTAACTTCAAAAAAAAAATATTTCTGGTTATCGTGGTATTGGCTTAAGTCGAATCTTCTTTGTTCTGCGGTCATATACTGCACGCAAACCTAATTCTTTCAATAAACCATCTCGTTCAATGATTGCCGATGGTTCCTATAATGGGATAATTAATGGAAATTGTAAAATTCCAGAATGCAACAACTTTCATTACCTTGAAATCGATAGTTTAAATCCTGACATAGATATGCATATACACAGATAGAGAAACAAGGAACATAAAACTAACCTCTGAAAGTTGGGCAAGTCGCAACTGATTTGGGGAATAACCTAACACTAAATATCGCAGAGCAGCAATTGCGTAAAGTCTCTGAAATCACACTATTCATGGACTTTTTTGATCTTCATATTTTTCGAAGTTTCATTCGCCCTGGTCTGTTGCAGATAAATGGAAAGAATTACATATAGTGGTGATATGATTCAAGTCACACCATTTTCACTAAGCAGAGTAGATACCCTAGAAGAATTCTCGGAAATTTTAAAAACAAGATAAATTTAAGCGATCACATACTCCAACTGGATTATGGTCATTCCGCATGTACATGCAACTTAATAGTAATGAAATGCTATCATTCGCTCCAAAATATTCACAGTTCAAGTCATTTTCGTGACACAGAATACCCATTATCTCCAGGCAGGACAATTTCATCGTCTCAATCAGTTTCGCATTATCAAATATGCTGAATTATAATATCGTTCGTAACTTTGAAGAATTTTTTTGTAAAGAAATGAGCGTAACAGTCTACATATGTAATTTAAGATAGTAATACGATAGAATCATGATACTACCACTCAAACAATCACGTGGTCAACTAGTTGGTTGAAAGTAAAAAAATGATAACCTTAAAGCTATACTGAAATTACGGACACAATTTATACCAGCTGCGTTCCTTGGCAGCAGCTTAATACCAGGTCTTTTTCCGTCGGATTTGGAAATGCATACTTGACCTTGGTATTTACAATATTCGTACTGAAGTATCTGAAAAACTTACAAACAAAAAACCTCCAATCTCTAGGGAAACATGATTTTGACCAAGAGCAGAACTTCGGAATTCAATTTTGGCTCTTGTTTAAAGTCTAATCAGTAGCACTCCTCAAATACTTATGAATAAACAAGCTATCTTTACCTCAAAATTTCGATCTGATCCGCTCTTTCTTTGATTCAAATCCATGCATTCGTAATGTATTAAACCAGTTCAACTAGTTTAATACATTACGAATGCATGGATAAAACACATACATGGTCAATGCAGAGATGTAAGACAAACCCCCTCAATTATATGAAGAATCAATTTCGCAGCTGTTATATCCACTTTAAATATTGATTGATACTTTTCTATCGAAACCAATTTCGAAACCGTTTCCAGCAGAACGTGAATGCGAAAGACATTATTAAAATTGTCGATCCCTTTGTATTCTTCCATTTTACCATCTTTTTCAAATGTGCCAAATTTCATCAGTGCCCTCTCCAGGAAGGTTAGCATACACCTCACATTTCCAGTAGCAAGCTAAAAATGAATAAGGAAAGTATGCCCATATTTACGTGGTCTGAAGACATAGTCGCATTACTAAACCGCACGGAAAAAGATAGGCCAAAGTATTCTCGGTTACAAAAGTCTCCAAAATCTTCTTATAAATCTTGGTCGCGAATGCACGAAAAATAATACGAGTAAAAACTAACTATAACGTTACAACCTTCTTTGCCATATTCCACCACAGTGTCGATAATGTCAATAAACGTATCAAGAGAAGATTCAAAAATTTCACTACAGACAGTAAGAAAGCCATCATTAAGCTCCAAATACTTGGCAAATACTGCTAATAACCAAGACCTGAAGTGATAAATTTCAATCGAAGAATTATGAGACGATAGAATATGACAGGTTTTTAAACTTATTTTCCAATTACTGCAAAGCAATTATTTACCAAATAAATTAATAATCTACTTATAACTAACAAACTGTATATAAAACATAGCAAAATTGCTCATAGAAACTTCTGAAAACATCAATGTGTGGGTAAAAATCATGGTAATCAACCTCTTATCGTAGGCTTTTTTCATTATCTCACAATTTTGAGATTCATTACTGTTCTTTGTCGATGTATTTACTTCGTTGCTCTCTAGTCTGAAAAATCATGATAATAAACAATGGAATGCATAAATTACAAGAAATTAGATGAATCATAAAATTAAAAATTTCATGCTTTCAACATCAGAAAAATTAATCGACACACATACTTCTTTATATCACAGCAAATTTGATTCCATAAGATGCTACATTCAAATGCGATCTGATAGTACATCCCTGCAAACAAACAATATGAAAATATACATAACAAAATCTTAAACTGAAAAAATATATAATTAAAACAAATAGTTTCTAATTTCAGAATGACCACAATAAGGATAGTTTTGGCGTTTGAAGTAACTGTGATAAATTATTACGGCCATTTTCAGGTTTTGAAAAATTAATCACTGCAGCAAACGCTTCATTTTGTAACCAATCCAATTTCAAAATCAATCTTAGACAACTTTCTGAATACTCGTCAGCACACGAACGAAGCCTGTAGACATTGAAATTATTCAACAAAAAATAAATCCTTTGAAGAAGTAAATTTGTTAATGGGTTAGCTTAATGCTCTATTTATAATGTTTATGGACTTAATGATTTCCACCACTAAAATAGTTGATAATTAAATCAAACCAATGTAGCTGGAATCACTTCCATTCCAAAAATTAAATTTGATTTATAGAATTTTCAACAAAAACCCTACGTGAGCAATTGCGGATTAGTAATTCAGTTGCTCAATACCTAACCTTAAAGACTGAGAGAAATGTGTGGTATAAGACGCACAATGGCTCCCATGTATTTATCCAAAAATTGTAATTTAATGTTCAATCTCATTTAACTCAAATCTCATTAACTACACTTTCTCTCTCAGTTTCTCTCTCGCAAATTGTTCACTCCTCATCTGATCAAGCGGTACGAACTATTACTCCAAACACCAATAAAGAATATTTACTTTTGCGAACAATTTGCCGCGTTCACGAGACACTGCATTAATAGTCTGCGTTCCTTCTTTTCCTGAACGCTTATTTCAAGATTTGCATCACTCTTGCAGTTTTTCAATACGGCTTCAAGTATTAACCGCATGAACGAACGCAGCTGTTCTATTTCAAAATGGTCCAAATATGAACCGAAAGTACTCATCACAATACACCGATGAAACGATTTGAACCACTCAATATCCAACTCTCTCGCCCTTTTATCAGTAATGTCCAGAAATTTCGTTTCGCACATGGAAACAATCTGCAAAATACAATACAAATAAAAAAATTCCATTAATAATCAATTCACTATCAATCGCCAGAAAATCCGGGGTTGTAAAAATTGCTTTTCACTAACTCATTTCAAAAATATATTTATTGGAGACGTTCACATTCAAATCCCAAATGAAGTACAGAAGAAAACACTTTCAAGGTTCAAAGTGCCAAGAGCAATCCAAAATATTTCCTTTATTAGCCAAACGCACAAAGAATTTATTATAGTATTCGCGTCATTTTTTTCAATTAAGAGAATAATCTGCATGAGGTGAAGCATTATTTTCGATTCTTCAATCCTAAATTCTAATTTCTAATAAAATTAACCGTACTGTGCTTGTAATTCATGCCTGAATGTAACAGCTGCCACTGTATTACAGAAACGAAAAAATTTGCGGCTATACACGGAAACACGATCATTAAAAGATAAGAAAAAAAAATTACGTGGCATCATTCTCATGAACAATACTATCTTCTCTATAATGGTTATGCATAACAGAAAAAAGATTCATTTTTTCACTATCTTATATATTTTTGCTCTTAAATCCAAACTGAAAGACGAGTGAACAAACAAAAGGTGAGCTTGAACAGTCGGGATATGTCGTAATATGAATTTCATGACGTAAAATAGAACTGCTTGTCGACTCGATATCAGAATTGATTAAAGAAAGTCACACACAACATCAAACGGGTCCTTTACATGAGAAAAGTAAGTAACAATCACCGTGAACAAATTAGTCATAAACATTTATATAGGCTAAAATTGGCAGACATCATCCTTTTTCACCTAACAATGTTCAATTTTCAGCACTCGATGTGCATCTCTAAATTACTACTATGACGTTTTAATAACTGTTGAAATACTTTATTGCACTCGACCAAAACTTCCTCGGAAATCGTGCGGGTTCTGGAAAATGCTCATCTTGAGCTGCCTAAAATTGAGCTGTATCATTTCTTCTTACGGACTTTGAGGAATTTCCTGGTCTTTTAATAAATCGGAATGATATCCGAAATCTCAAAATTTGATATGATTCCGTTCTTACAACTACAGTACACATTTTTTTCTCTCTCGTTCACTTCAGGAACTATATCTACCTTCGTCTTTGAATCATTCTAAAACAATCTCGCGACTCCATCCAGAAATGAAAACGAAACTTAATACTTTGTTGGTTGAAACCGAAAACTAACTTCCAAATATATTGCAAAAGTTTTTGTACTGAGCAATGGCTTGATTAAATCAACTGCCATGGGATTTTGATAACAAATAGCAATTAGAGTTGGCATCAGTATTGCCATTAGGTCACGATTTGAAAAATATCCTAGTGGTAGAGAAATAAGCTGCACTAGCAATGAACGTTGCCAACCAATTACACAAAACATCTGTAAAACATGGACGGAGATTACCAGATTTTGAATCGAATTAATGTTATCAGCAAGCATTTTTACAAATCTGTAGACTAGCTGCCTGACATAGCTGTCAATGCAAGCAATGAATCAGACTACCAACAAAAGTTCTATTTAAAAAAGATCTTTCACAATCAATCTTACTCCAAACGCAGGGGATCATTATAAAAACAGTTTTTTTAAATGTATGCTCTATAATTCAATCCAAAAATATGTTCTGTTACATCCCTGACCACAAAATAACGACTGTAACGCAGAGTGAAAGATGCGCCATGCCTTATATATATTTTTTTCAAAATCAAAATTTCCAAAATCCGCCAAATTTTTGAATGAAGTTATTTGAGCAAAACTAACCTTAGCTCGTTCACTGGCAGTTGCAAAATACCCAATAACTTCAATGAGAAAATGAAGGAAATTTTTAATACGCTCTCCCGTAGCCTTCGGTTTTGATAATTCTGCATTTGCACTAATAGCTTTCTCACTCTGACCCACCATTGTCATAGTGATGTGGATCAATCGTAAACAAAGTTCACTGTCCTCGAGACATTTCTGAAAGGAGGAGCGATTTTCACAGAAAATCGAAAAAAGGATTCCCGTATTTTTTTCCCGCTGCAATGCAAACTAGGATTTACAAGGTTTCAAAGACAACATTATCTTGGAAATTACTTTAAAAAATTAAAAAAAAGCGTGAGAACTAAGATCTATAAAGCAGTTAGTAAGGCTTTTATCATTCGTAGCAAAAGGAAGTTAAACTGAGCAAATACATACAATTGCTTCACATGATTCCCTTTTTAAAAGCATGAACCAGAGCTGGAAAAGCGACGTTGTCAATAGCTGAGCAACATCAATTTCTTCCCGTTGATTTGCTATCGACACAACGGATACTGTGGCTATTGGTACTGATGAATTGCAGTATGACGAAAGCATTGAATAAATTCGAACTGCAAGCTGCTGAATCGCCGCGGGAGCGACAGTGCTATAAAATAAAAACCAATAAAAATCCTGATCAAATTTTGACTTAACCCTAGATTATTACTAAACTTCAAGTTAATTTCATCAAAATTACCTTATAAGCAATGATTTTTCAGATGATACTCCTTCCGCTTCATTTCCCCTAAAATATAATAAATAGTAAGATCATGTGAAAAAATTAAAATGGAATTTATGAAGGATGTAGCTGTTGAAAACTCTCGTGTCGACTCAGTTGCAATAAATTCTTTTTTTATTTGCTCATAGGTCATGATTACGATATAACGCCACATAATCATAGGATCCCAGTGAATGAGTGTCATATATGAAGAGTTTCTAAAAAGAATATAAGACAGAAGAATAAGGTAAATACCTATTTAATTTTTAAAGAGCGCCAGTCAACAAACCTTTTCTTACATCCGAGTAGACAAAGTGTTTCGCCAGCTTCCAAAATCATGTCAATGTAAACCATGATAGGTATCGCAGTAGCGTTTGAATCAAGTTGAATTGACCAAGGCAGTGCATCGATTGAGCCTGTGTGCTTGATGAGGAGCGAAAGAGTATCGCCATAACCATTAGAATGGATGAAGCTACAGAATTGCAGCATTAGTAAGGCGAGTATATAGTCCATCGATAAAATAGATTTTTTGCACAAGAACTTGTCGAAACTAATAAAGTAATTTACATCTGTACTGTATTGGTGAAACTGATGTGCAACAGAAGGAACTCTTCATTAGCTAACGACAAGATACTGATGTAGAAATATCCTAACGTAATTACATGGTTTTACGCATTAGAGTAGTTCTCTTTTGTTCAAATAAAAAAACATGGTAATTTAGGTTTCACCTGAATAAGAAAAAAGTTTTCGGTTATACAGCAGTTTTTTCCGTAAAATGTAAGCAATAGAACAATCGCAAAAGTTAGGAATGTATGAAAAAAAAACCTCAGTAACAGTTTTACATATATATCGTCATCCGTGATACCAAATACGCTTGCATTACTTGAAATTTCCCCCTTGACTTTTGGATACAAAGATCCCATAATACATAAAAACGTCGAACACAACGCAACACATTCAATCAGAAGTCGGTGAGATCCATCACTGTTTGGCATGTGAGAGGTTTCTTTTAAAAACTGCCATAAAAAGTATTTATATGACGATATAAAAAACAAATTTATGTAAAGGAAAGTATTAAATATAAGAGAAGTTATGAGCAAGTTTTACAAGACACATAATAGTGGATCTGTGATAGAATCAAAAATTTTCAAGAAAAATTATTTGAGGGATAATTAAATATGATAATTGAAAGAAAATTTCTAACCAAATTAAAACATAACTATATCCACCGATATAAACAAGAACAAAAGGTAACAAACAACCTACTTTAGACTTGATGCAGTATGCGTCTAAAAGTGCAAAGATGCGATTTGAGAAAAAGAACTTTGAAGCAATAAATTTATCGGTAATGGCAAGCTCTCGAAGGGTGAACAAAGCTTTGCAATAAGTTCTGCAAATATGAACACAATAAAAACAATGACGACAGAAATCTAGAAGCCCTACAACTATCTAAGCTCTATAAAACTACGCTAAAATAGAAAAAAATAACTACAAATGAGTGTTGCATAATATATTTTCTCACTATATTTTTTAAGTTTTTCAATAAAAAAAATCTCATTAACAAACGAGCTAATAGAGAATTCAGAAAACAAACATTTACTCATCTCTATAAAAGAAACTACGTACTTCATATGACGACAATAAAGTAAAAACATGATTAGAATGATCATAAACTGCAACCTAGAAGGTACAACTGTACTGCCATTAGTTGCACAAGATATCAGTGTTGTCAGAATATCTATAAAGTCATTTTGCACTACGGCCTTCAAGAGCACTTCACGTTTTTGAATCTGAAATTAAGAAGGCCAAAATAAAAAAATCAAAAAGTAATTAAAATTTTTGGAAGATCAGAAAAAATTTGATTCACTATTTTCATACATCTTCATACATCATTGATTCACTATTTTCATACATCCCAAAAAAAACCACGTAAGATGTTTTCAGAAAAAACATGCCGTGTCAGATGTCCTCAATGCCCGCAGAATTTCGGAGAGCGATCTTTCAAGGATGTGTAAATCGGTGCTTGGATAAACTTTATTCTGAAATAACTCCTTCACTGACCCACTGCAACGATCCTTAATTTCACCATCCCCTACAGTTGCTTTCAACACTTTCGCGATCTCTCGAAGAGGCCGATCAATACTATAATGTTCATGTTTTAGTTTTTAACACAAATATATCTGGTTTGTGCAACTGTTATTTAATCCATTAATTCAGAAACAATGTATCTAACTAAACGCATACCTTGTCTTTCCGAACGGAATTCGATAAACTTCAGATAAACCACTTTGTCCAATTATACTTTCATATTCTTTGGCTCTGCAAAATAGGCATAAAAGTCTAAGTTAAAGTTTGGCTTTAAAAAATATTAATTATAGCTTTTCTTTTACTTTGCCTGGATCTTCTGTCGAAGACGAGTCCGACGTTTCTTGGCACTCGCACTTTGTTTCGAAACTTCACTTTCGCCTCCTAAAGATAATTGCCTGGTTGCCTCAACACCAAGGTCTTCAGTGTTTTGATCAATCTGTGTTTTCTAAAATGTGACTAAATAAACAAAATTCATCAGCTTCAAATTTAAAAATTCCAATCTCGGAAGTTTATTTATAGCAAACCAGAATTGCATTTATATGCATGAAAATTCTCTAAGTATCAAAAAATGTTTATAAAAAGTTCAAGAAATTCACATACCAAACAATCATAAGTCAGTTCTTTGATATCAATATTTGCCTTCGACAAATGCGAAATGCTGAGGAAATGTGACATAATTAAAAAGTCGCTGTCCAGCTAAAATATTGCGCATGCAGTTTATTAACTACAGTGTAAATTTAAAAAAGAAATCATTGGAGATTCAAACCATGAACTAAACGAATCGATATAATATTATTATTTTTGCCCAATTAAAAATAAATCAAAAAAATTTTCTTCTATTTGAAAACCTGTTAATAACGTGAGACGAAGCAGCTCGCTTATCTTTTTGAACAATGAATTGACAGAGCTACACGCCTCCCCTTATGCATGCTTCTGATTTACTACAAAAAAATCAAGTGCAGAAGAAGAGGAAAAGAGCTAACTGGGATATCACAAAGTTTGCATTTCTTCGAGCTTCCACCACCAATTACAGTTTCGAACATCGAAACATAGGGGGTTTCAGAAGGCATATGGCTAAAGTCGGCCAAAGAAGTCACTGACTCCATAGGTCTCGGACTACTTAGTTCAACAGCACGATGCTTCACTTGTGTTAAAGTATTTTCATAACGGCGACGTGTTTCTTCTTGCTGAAAAATATTTTTGCATTTTATCCAAATGCATAATTAAATTCACAAAACATATGAGAAGTCCGATTTGTATATTCAAGTATTTAAATATATTAAAATAGGCAAATATTAACCTTTTTCTGGATCTTCTTCATTAATTTTTCACTTTCAACAGCTTCCGTTGCTTTCTTTTCTGCAACGCGCTCATTCAGCTGCCTGAAACATAATTTTATGCTCCATAAATTAATGATTTATAAGCAAAGTTTAAAATACAAAAACATTCTTGCGGAAACTTACTTATTTTTTTCTCGAGTAGCTTCATTTTTTTCCCTTTCTTGTTCATTACGCTGCGCTTCGAGCAGCTCGTGTTTCACGAATTTTTCCAATATTTTTTCTCTTCGCTGCTACAACGATTGAGATTATGCATAACCTTTTAATTTTGACTTATTATTATTTATTACTTAGTTTATTTAAAACTTCATTTGGAACTAAAATTCAAAGACTAAAATCTTTTAAACTACGATTATTTTTTTCATGCCCAGTGTGTGTGTTGTTGTCCTAGCACAAAGTGGATTTGAAAGAATATATTGAAACAACAAAACTATTACAAATACATTTTCTGCGGTTTTTCGGCGTTCTTCGGCTGCCGCTTCTTTAGCAGCTTTTTCTTCACTTTTCCTAGCCCGTTCATTCGCAATCGTTTGTACTCTCTGTTCCCATCCTTGACTACGAACCATAACATCATGACGCATATTATCTGCTTCTATCGTATTGATGAATTGCACTTCCATAACCTTCAAAATGCGTTCTATCAACACTTTTTCATATTTGAAAATTATTTGAAGTCGAAAAATCCTTCTAAACACTTAGAAAATAAGCACAACAAAAAACAAAAAACTTAAGAAAAAATTGAGTCCCGTGTAAGTCATAAGTTTCTCCAACATCTTTAATTTCCTCTCACAGTTATAAATTCTCGACATACACTAAACCAAAAATAATTACAATTTTTTAAAATGGAAATAAATAACACGAAATTCTACACACTACAAAAATTATATGAAATTTAAACTTTAAACCATTATCTAACCTTGACGTCATCATCACGCGCTTTTTTAACTTTTTCTTCAATACTTTTTTGACGATTTTCTTCAGCCTTCGCCATACGCATCTGTAAGTGTTCACGCTTCCGTTCATTTAATTCAGCCCGCTTTTGCCGCACTTCTTCCACCTACAACACTGATAGATGAAAACTTCGATAACTCTAAATTTCACTTCTAGTTTCATTACAAACTATCTCAGCCTTATGAGAAAATGCATCAACTTTGTTGGACAGCTCTTTAAGCCGTTTAGCTTTCTGCTCCTGCAACATTTGGCGCAATTCTTCAGCCCTTTTCTGCCGTTCCTTATGTCGCTTTGTCGCATCTTCACTTTTTCTTTAAATAAAATTATAAGGATTCACAAAACAGAACCGAAAATGGTACAAGAAACACACACTTTAGAAGTTAAAGGTTTTTAAAATACCAATTTACCTTTTCCTGCTTGGTGAAGATAACTTTTCATGTCTTTCAGCAAATTCTCCTGGCTTACGATAACGAGTGATTTCTCTTTCCACAATTTCGCCCCAACTTATCGATGCATATTCCTCCATTTCCTCTGCAAATTGAACCGAGACAATGATTGTTGAAAAAACAAAAACAAACGAAGAAAAAATAAACCAAATATCTCTAAGCAAATGAAAACAAACGTTTCCAGTTGTTGACGACATCTTGCCATGTTACTGGAATTTTTTTGCTACTGCACGATTCAGCTCCAGTAGTTCCCTCACATTTATGCTAAAAATATTTCCTGCACAAAAGGAAATGTTCCATTTCACGCTCCGTTATGAATTTTCAGAAATTTGAAAACAGGCCATAATGAGATCTAAACTAAATTTAAAAATAATGCGGCAATTACGCATTTAATAACCTACTTCTTCAGCTACCTCAGCTTCCATTTGTTCCAATGCCGCTGCTTCAGCAGCCACTTGTCGTTCCAGCTCATCATCGATAGAAATACTTTCTTCCTATGATAATTTTGTAATTTCATTCGGAACTATTTATAAATAAAACAAACTACGCTATATAAAAATCAAAGAGATTATGAAATGATAAAAGCCTTATCAGTTTCGATGATTTTGCACGCAATTCAACAGCATACCTCCTCGATTTCCTTCTTTAAACTTTCTTCTTCTTGTACTAGTGATTCCTCCTCTTCTGTCATCGCTCTCCATGCATCATCCACATCTATACCATCGGGTAGCACCAATTCGGATAATGGAGGTTCAGATCTTGAATAAAATCCTTGTTTACAACAACAAAAAAAATACAACAAATTTTTTAATAAAACATGTAACTTTAGTCTTTTTTGGCTACCTGCTATGAGTAAAACAATCTGAACTGGCAAGATTAGCACCCGAATCCTGCAACCGAGCAGGAATATTTTCACGCTCTTCGTCGTTTTCCGATGGTAATTCCTAAAAAATCAGACAAACAAGTAACAAATTTATCTAACAATGCAAGAATGACTATAAATGTCATCAACAAAGCAATAAAGAAAAACAAACATAACATGCAGCTTACCTCTATGCGCTCGAAACCTGTCGCTGTACTGCGTTCCTTCATTAATCCGGCAGCATCACTCTTTTTCAGTACTTTCTGCAGCGACGATTTTAAAAAATAACAAAAAAGACACCTCTAATAACAGTCTACAACTTTGAAAGAGTCTAAACAAATAAGACTCAAATTATTGGACTAGACTTTCTTATGTTTCGTTTTGTTTGGATAATATTATTTAACAGCGCTGCTAGATTAATCATGGAAATAGTGGCAAGCGGAAAGAAAACATATATACCTTCCGATTTTTAAATGCTGCAGCACTACGTGAAACAGCATCCGGATCCGCAAAATTAATTGCTGAAAGAGCGGGAAGGGAACCAGTTTTACGAGAGCTCTGTAAATCTTGACGACGCCTTCGTTCCATTTTCTCTGCCAAATCCGACTGATGCTTCTTCCACAGCAGCTGTCGACAGTATGCTACTTTTGCCATAGATGCCTGAGACAATGTATTTCTTTTACTTATTTTATTTCATTTAGAAAGCAACAGACATGACATTATCAATAATAAACTGGAAATGACCATTAAAAACAGAAAATTTTTTTTCTCATATTATTGAACAGAACTTTAATAGAGGAATCTGGTAAATGCTCATAACCCACTTTCGTTTGCGGTAAATCCATCGCACATCTAGGATACATCAAGCCTCGTCCACCTGATTCCGAAAGAGTTGGAGTACGAACCGATAAATGCGGGGGTCGAAGAACACCAGTTGACAAGCGTTCATAAACATTCATGAACGTCCTTTTTGCAGACGCCTGAACATTCCGTATAAAAATATCAACATTTAAGCTCTATTTTTTTATAACTGCAAACGACGAAAATTTTCCCTATTTTTGTGTTTTCCAATTTTATTTTTTACTGCTCGATTATAGCATTTTTTTTAAAGTTGCTATATATTTTTTTTTGTTTAACAGTATTTTTTCATCCATTTTAGGATGTAATTATCATTATATTTTTTGAATTAAAATCATGATTTTTTTTTCAAAATCGAGCTATAATCAAGTTTTAAATTTAAAACAAATACCGTCGTTGCAGCACCGCGTTCGCCTTCTTTACTGGTAATCAGGATAGAATCAGCTTCACCACTCTTCCGTCTCCTGTGTCGCGTTGTTACTAAACGCCATCCATCATCACCTTGGTCTTCTACAAAAGAAGATTTCTGATAAAAGCAGATTCCCGAATACCAAGAATCCATTTGCAAACTTAATAAACCATCACTATAATAGGAGTATATACAAAACGAATGCCCATTTCCTTCGAAGAAGAATAAAACTTGAAAATAAGGAGGAATAAAACTTGCTCAGTTCCGTCCCCTTCTTATGATTCTCTTTATCCAATTCACTGTGTTGTATTGCTGGTGTTGATGAAAACACGGATGGTGCTGATTGTGGTAATTTCATACTTAGTTTTTTTTCCGCACTCTGTACAACCTCTTGCACAACGATTGGTGATCTGTAACCAGCTGCATTTCATTATATATATAAATATATCCATCGAACTTAGGGTATCAAATGATATAATTTTTTGTAAAAAAAATATGACACATCGAAAAATAAAAACTCCGTACATCAGTCTTTTCAAATTTATCTTTTTTTTCTATTTTAAATGATTAACTATAAGTACTTGAGAATTTTATTGTGTTAGGTACGGCTGAACTAAGAAAATCAAACAAATTAACGAAGCAGCTTTCAAAATCAAAACATCACTTAAACCGCAGGAAAGGTATAGATAACAACAGTGCTTTGTTCCCTCCACGACAATTACTATTGTGGAAAAAACTGCTTTTTGAACCTTACGGGTTCACTTTTTAACTTTGACAATACTGCAAGTATACTTTAAGGAAACTCGTTTAAAAAGTACCAAAGATGTCAAACTTTCCGACACCAACATAATGTGTAAATAGCTGCTAAATCGATCAGATGAGAGGAGAAACCACGACTAAAAAGTAATTTTTAGAATGCTAAAAGAATATAAAATTGCAACACTAACTCCTTGCAAACATTCCGAGTTCACCAAAAGCACAATTTTCCAATCTTAAAGCAAATACACGTTTAAACTCAGCAGTTACGAAAATAACACTACATTGCTCCACTTTATTCCTAAGGTGAGCGCCTAGTAACTCAATTAGTCAGGTACATATTAAATGTTTAGAATTCATTCTCGTTTGCATCAAAATTAAACTATGATTTCATATGCTGACAACTTAGTAACAAGGATTATTAGTTCGCAAGCACGAATTTATTGCATCACCACTGCTTGTTGAATAGGAATAATAAATAGATGGAATCAACACCTAAAGACCAATAAAGTTGGAAAGACACCCACTCAATCGTTAATGGTACCTGTACATGTCGAAACCACACTATATAATGAAAAGTGTTTTGAATGTTTGCAAACTGAAGCAAAACTGTGCCAAAACCCCATGTTCTGCAAAAAAAAGTCCAAAAAAGTCGTAAGACCAATACGAAAAAAGTAGTTATTACGGCATTTTATTATACAACGAATGATGTTGACAACGTAGGAGGAACTTAGCACTGAACTTCCGTAGGAAAACTATTTTTAAATTTGTTGATTGATTAATGTTTTTTGCACGAAATATTATGAAGGACTTCCATGGCCTATTTTCCCAATGTTAAACCATAATAATAATAAAGTTTTAAGATATGACACAGTAGTTACTGAAATAGCGGGATCAATCGTTATTGGAACATCCAGACGCTTCCATGTCTTGTTCTGGACTACCACACAAACATAAAGAAGAATACAAAAAACACACATCAAAGAAAATCACAATTATTAAATCTCTATAACAACTGTTTTAATTTCCGATGTTAGAGATTATACAACAGTCACACTTTGTTCCCGAACAAAACAGTTGCTGAAGTCAAAGAAAATCGGAGACTTACAGTTTAAGAACATCGATAAGGCTGTCAGCATCCTTTTTATCCGGTCCTTCAACAGTTGTCTTTCCAGGTGGTGATATTGCTTTTCGAATTTCCCAAGCAACTGCATGGCGTCTACAACATGAATAACCAGATTAGGACAGAGAACAGTTACAATTCACAAATTACAGGGATAAAAGAGGTGATCTCGATAAACAAAAATACTCAATATATTGAAGTGTATACCTGTTGCTTTTTTCATCCCAAGCAACTTCTAGCTGGATCGTTTTGATAAGTGATTCAAAATCGCGAACAGAATTCGAAAGATACATCAGCGCTTCCTAAATAGAAGAAACGTGAAAAAACCAATAGTGCACGACTTTTATCTGATTGTTCCAAAATAATTCACAATCCTTATCTCCTTCAAGTGCAAGCAAAATATGTATGGTGAAGCAGATTCATTAATCTTAATTGCGTGCTTTGACAGTACGATCATGACTTTACTTGGAATTTGGAGCCTACTGTCTCTAATCGTAATTAACACAACATATTAAGAGATTTGATTAATAAGTAATTAAAAACTTTGCATCCATTAACGGTCTGCTCTTTGTGACATATTTCATAGATGCAATCGATGGTTCGGTTAAGCGTTTCGATGTAGTACGTCCACTGCTTGGCTTTTTCCCTGCCGACACCAAGTTTATTTTCAGATGCCAATGTAGGCCCTTCGTAAACTGTTTCGGAGTAGATCTGTTTAGGCGTCAAGTACGAGTTGTTTGTAGACATCTTACCACATTAGTTTGATCCACTTCTCAAACTTGGTCTGAAAACTTAACTCCGAATGTGCAAAAACTGCTACGTCTAAGTCAATTGAATCATAAGGTTTGCAGTTTGTGTTTAATGCTTTCAGGATTCATGCTTCTCACAATTTTCAGTTTCAGTCCCCCCAAACTGTATGCTTTTACCTCTACCCACTGGTGAGGTTGTTACCGTAAAAAGATAGCTAACAGTGCCCAGTTTTTCCATATCATATTTTCATCCATCTCAGTTTCCTGCATATATTATACAAAGTCTATGAATACCACAAGGAAACATGTGTTTTAGCATCACTCTCCTGATGTCCTTCGACAGAAACCAAAACACATTACTCACTAGACTTTGATCTCCTTTTCCCACCACAGTGTCTGACCAGTGACCCAACCGCCACCTGCTCATTCCCGCCCTCACCACAATCAGACCTACGGACAAAGCCGCATCCCATCTCTCCACCAACTGGCGTAAAACGCGGTTCGGACGAACTGCAATCATTAAAACAGCAACTTCGACTGTGTGACACCTCGCAGTTGCGATAGCATCTATGAGGGAATGAATAGATATGGTGACATTCCTGTAGCTGATAACCCCATATATATTCTAATAATTTGAACACTACGCTGTACACCATTTATCCCTTTACAAATACGAAACTATGAACAAACAAAGCTATCCACCTTTAACATATTTCCATAATATAAATACTGAATGCCCAGTTAACTTCGAGCTAATTACCTCCAGAAAGTCGACATTTAAGGTAGAAATATTTTGGAAAAGAGATGGTTAATGCATAAGTCTGCAATCTGTGAGTGTTCAGCAAAGGCTAACTGATTACTATGGGAAAAATTGCACAATTTACACATACATCAGTAACAGACCATATATGACAAAAGCTTGAAAAGAAAGCGACTTTGTTTTTAAAAAAGCATAATAGGTTTTATATTGCCAGGAAATAGATGAATGTAAATGCTTACAAACCATACTCTGCTATTTATTTATATATTGGTTTTTAATTAACGAGGAGCATACAGAATTACTGTAGTTCGATTCTCAGATTTAGCACTAGTTTATAAATGCACAGAGTGATAAATTAACGAGATGAACGACTTAACAATAGTAGATGACCTTAGAACCGTGGAAAATACAAATAAGTTTACAAAACTTTAAAGGTATACAAACAGACATAGTTTATAAATGGAATCGTTTGACTCGAATTTCATATTTCATATTTTCAGTGGATTCTATCAAAACTAGTCTACAATGCACGACGATGACCTTCTCAGAAGATGGTCAAATAAAATAATTTATCATCGTAAAATTGAAATTTGATAGACTCCACTGAAATATTGAAATATGAAAACTTAATCTAAAAATTCCATAGAAACTTCCGGTCAAACGAAAAAAAGCGATTACAATTTTATTAAAATCGCTTCTCCATAGTCTGCATAACATTTGAATTAATACGGTCAACGGCCAGAGCACGACACAAAAAAGATAACATAGAGGCATCATGAAATTCTCCTGCTTCGACAGACCGTACACCGTGACGTTCCGATGGGAAAATCTGCAGTAACGTCACGAGATAATGAAAAAAACAGATTTTCAGTAGCTTGGAGATAAAATTAGCTCTTGCTTTAATTACGAAAGAGTTATACTCTGCGTGCAGTCATAATTCTTTTATTTACTTTTTTCATACTATACTCATTGACGAATCCTTATTAGTATACTTAAAAAAATACCTGCAGACGATGTGGCTTGCCTGCAGCAATTAAAGCCTCAATGAGACGCTCAGTATGAGAAAAATGTACATTTTCATCGATCAAGCCATGAACAATTAATAAGCGATCAACTCTACAAAGCACAAAAATAGACTTGAGACTTAAATTTTGTGTAAAAATGGTAAACACACAACCATAAATTGTAATTCTCAGCCTAATAAACAGCAAATACAACGAAATACTTACTCATTCGGTAACTGTTTGACATAACTTAGAACTGAAGAATCTTTATAAATAGGATCCGACGGTAAACCCAAGTAACGTTCTGTATAAGCAGTATCATAAAGTCTCCAACATGTAACTGCACCACCAGCAATCGCTGCCCGATATACACTGGGACTTTTGGCCAGGCAAAGCAGTGCCAAATAACCGCCGTATGACCAACCCATTACTGCTACTCGAGTGAGATCTAATAAACCATCAGTTCGTTTCGCTACTTCCCGAAGACCTTCTATCTGATCTTCAATTTCCACAGTTCCCTCAACAATAGAAAACTATTAGAAAGGGTTCGAGCACGAACAAAAAAGAAAAGTCAATTACGCTCATGAATAACATTACATAAATTTAAGAAATATATGTATACCAATTTTGTCCACTCACCAATTTATTTTTTAGAGCTGCCTCAAATGAAATGCCACGATTTGATGAGCCTCGTCCATCAACCATAAGCACTGCATAGCCAAGACTAGCAAATTTCCGAAATCCAACCCATCTAAAACGGAACCGGTATTCTAAATGCATTTGAAAAAAGAAAACTGAAAAGGAAAGTTGGAAAGATTATAATCCCGTCTGCAATACAGTTTGGAACAAGCTACCAGAATATTGTTTTAAGAGTATGAGGTGTTTCAGAAAAAGATTAACTACAAAAATCTTATAAAATATGCTTTCACTTTTGCTATGATTCCAAGCATTTTATATCGTAAAATAAAGTTTCAAGATGACGCTGAAAGAACAAAACTGACGTGGACCATGCGTTACGAACAAGTTGTACTCCAGGTCCACCGTAGACAAGTTGAATGACGGGGTATTGGAGTCCTCTAATTGCTCCAAACGGTTTGAGTAACAGTGCGTAATGCTTTCGCTTGGAATTTTCTGACTGATATTCAATCAATTCAGGGTATTCTTTGGCTGCAGCTTTTGGCACACAAATATTTTCTAAAATGTTTTCTCAGCTAAAATTTTCCATATGAAAGCAGATCAATTTTTCTTGAAAATTAAGTAAATGTGACTTTTAAAAGCCTTTATACAGCGAAACAAATAATATTAAAAACTTGTGATAACTGTAAAGATTTTAAAATAGTCAAAAAGCGCTTAAACAATACTTCAAAAAAGTAGATATAGGAAACAAAACTTTTTTATTTGGAAGTGCATATGAAAAACAAACCGATACTTAAACTTAATTCATTACTAAGACTTTGCTGAGGCAAATAAATGAGATGTTGCAATGTTGCTGTTGGTAACCGATCACCATTTAAATGATGCAATCGGTAGAATGCACATCGTGGTGGCATTTGCAGGGAGCTTTCCCAACAAACAAATCCAATTTCCGGATTCAGTCGTAATTCACATTCCATCCGCTCGTACCTTAATGAAAATTTAAAGTGAAATTTTTTTCAGCTTCAACATCATACGTCTTCAGTTCAGATATGAAATGGTCCAAACTTGCACAATTTCTCAAAATATTTAATGAACAACTTTAAAAACAACGCTTTAGATTTTTCCACTTCAACAAAAAAAGACTTAGATAGAACTGTGAAAATAAGAAGCGTGCCTGTATGAAAGACCAGTACTACTTAAAATTTTCGAATCTGTTGATAAATCGCTGTAACATACTACACATCTGCAATTATAATGTAATAAAACGTTATTTTAATAACCGTCAAAGCACCACAAGACTAATTTTTGATGAAAGTAAAACGCAAAATTCTTTAGTTTAGAACTGGTGTGATAACTCGCGAATATTAATCACTTAACACTTATAGGGTCTAATTGGAAACATACAAATTAGCATCAGATGGATGATGTTTGTTGGCGACAAAGTAAACATGCTTTCGCTTTTCATCAACAAATAAACCTGGTTCTTTTAAAACAGACCAATCTCCAGCAGTTATTGGTCGTGATGAGCACGTGGCTGTTACATGTGCTGAAAAATGCTTAAAAACAATTTGAAAACACAGAGCATTTAATCCATAAATCCTTGTTAATAAATATCTCTTGAACTATCGAAAAGAATCTTACTCTGATCAAGTTTAGCAGTGCAATGAAACAAATGAGTATAATCATCACGATCACTTGCATGAATGAAATGCAAAATTCCTCCAACTGGAGTCAGGAACCGAGTCAAATTATCTACCTGAAACAATGATACTCTTACAATTAAGAAATGGAGATGGTCTGCACAAATGTAATCAGCTATACTTCTTCAAATGAAAGGCAGAGGCAATAACATTATCTCCGCGACGTTACTTAAGTTGCAACAGATATGAAATACAACACCAGTTCCAAAATCTTCGCTTACGTTAAACCAAATTTCCGATTGTTCTTGTAGCAAAGTTACTATTTGGGCACCGTTTTGATTATTTCGCGATCCAAATAAATTCAGTGGTATCAAAACCAATGCATATTTATCTTGTAATCGATTAAGTAACAAAGCCCAAATCCTCAAAATGAATGTTTAATGAGCAAAAAAACGTAGAAATAGAAGAATGGCGTGAAATGAATTTATTAAATTATAAACACAGAAAAAATCATGATTAAAATCCGGTAAAAATTAAAAACATACGCGCTTCCATCGGGTAACCAACCAACCCGTGACAGGTACTCATACCAAGGGTATACTGTTCTAAGTTCCACGTTCAGTTTCTCATCAGTGATCTAAAAAAGAACGGAGTTATCGCGTAACGAAGAGTTACGATAAAGTGCTTTGAATCCGTACTAAAGAGCTATTAAGAACTTACATTAGTTTTATTAAAAAAGACTGCTATATTCGCGAGAAAAAAGATAAATGAATACCAATTTGTTCTCCTCAATAACAATCAAACGTAATGTAGAAATTGCATTAGCAGTTCCAGCAACAGGATATTTCATTGGTCGTGCAGGTAAGCAGCCTGGGACAGTAAACTGTAAACCAGTGACAGCTGTTTCGTCAACCTGTTCATATAGAAGCATTTTTCGCGGACCAGGAGACCACCACATTCCCGTAAATCGATCCAATTCCTCCTGAGCAATAAACGAAGAACATCCATTTATGATATTATCGCCAGTTGACGATGAGTATATCACCTTGCCTCTCCTTAAAAATTTGAGTACACCAATAACGCACCGCGTTATTGAATCAAAAAGGCTTCACTACATGAGAACTTTTCAAACTTTCTGTGAAAATGATGTATTTTAAACAGATGAGATGTAAATCAAATTTCTACTCATGCTACTTACCAATCAATGTGTATATTGGAATTTGCTACAAATGCTACCAAGCTGCTGTCAACCGGACATAATTTTGCATGCAAAGGACAACCCTTTATACCACTTCCAATTACGCTCTGTTCATTTTTCTGAAAATCGAATGATATAAAATGGGTGAAGTAATGAAAAATGAATTGCAATTAGATAAGAGACAACAAATACCTTCTACTTTTACAATCAAATAAAGTGTAAAATATTACTATTATGTATTCACGTGATTTAAAAGGGCAACAACAAAAGAAATTCAGATTCCAATAAATTCATTTCACTGAATTACCAGGATATTATTAGGAATCTGTGCAGAACAAACACAGAAGAAAAGATTGAAGATAAATATATTCCACATATACATCTAATACAAGTACGATACCTGAATACGATATAAACTGGTAGAGTCAGAATATAACAATGTGGATGAAGTAGGATCGAAATCATATGATGATATGCCAGATGAAATCGTCGTTCTTTGTCTCTCACATAACGCAGCCAATTCAGCAGGTGGAGGTCCACACTGAAATTAAAGCTAAACTCAACTGATATAATACTTATGAGCGGCTAAACCATGAGTGTTAGTGATACGTTATATTCCTCAATCAACTTTCTTGAAACGGCAAGGCAATTGCAAATACATGATGAAAAATTATGAAGGTTTAAAATCATCGCTCCCGTTTTCCTAATAATTTGAAACAGAATTGTTCCACCAAAACCAAAGTATCACATAAAAAATAATTTTGCGTTCCCATATCTCAAAAAGTATTATTTTTTTACTTGAATTTTGCAAAAGACTGCCATGAATATAAGGCATAAAAGTTATGTTAATGAACATCTCAACGCTTTCCAAAAAAGATATCAATGTAAACTTCATTTAAAAATTATTCGTAGAGAGTTTGCTAATTTTAATAAAGGATCTCAATTAGAAAATGAATTACTAAAAATACGAAACGAAAGCAAAGAAAGTGAAAACAACCGTCACGTTGAGAAATTCTTTATATTATATATAAAAACTGCTTTTACATGATATCTAACTTGTAAATTGTAGGACACGGATTAAAAACCTGCAAACCTTATTAGGTTTACTCTCTAAATATGGAGACAATGTTAATTTGGCCACTGAGCTGACTAACGGCGAACGGGTCAGTGGTGCTGTGTAGATGGTTTCTTGAGGAGACTGTCCTGACCCACCGAGAGCGAGCATTCGTTCTGCACCCGAATGATCAAGATACAGTAAAAAATGATGCAGTGTCATATTCATCCGTTTCCTGCAAGGAAATCTTGAAGATTTATGCTTCACTCCTTATTAATTTATAAATTATAGTTTAAACTGTAAACCAACAGAATTTATTTTAAATGTTTCTTTAGAGTCTTTAACAATTCCACAGATATAACGGAATTAGCTGCTAACAAACTCTTTAACTAACTTTGAAATGTTCCGCCACAGTCGAGCATGAGAAAGTAATTCACTCCAACTCTTTTCTTCCACAAGGTATTGCCCATCATGAGGTGGCATCATGCACCAGTCCAATGATAATTTCCTGAAAGGAATGCTCCATAAAGTTAAAATCCCTAACTGATAACACCCTATTTTTAATCAGAAAATCGCCTGAAAAGAAACGGCAGAAAGACAGTTAGCAATGACAGCTGCACAGGTGCACCAACCACCCGCCCTGTACGTCGTTAATTCGTAATCGCAGTGATGCAATAGAAGTGCGGCCCGCTTTGTTAAAACTGAATTTTTGGAATTGGGTTTTGGGCTAGGAGACTGTAAAATGGAGTAATTTTAAGTTATGAATTATGGCAATGAAACAATCTTTTCATAATCTCCAACTGAGCTTTAGTCATTGATAATTTTAATCGTTTCAACTTTCTCTCAGCTCCAAGTCTAATCAATGGATTATATGAAATGGCGCGCTAGGAGTTTATATTGCATACATTCATATTGGAAACGACAGCTGTCCTCCTGTTTGCTGGCACAAGATGTAACAGCTTTTCTAATTTGTTCAACATGAATTTCTCAACAATTAAAATTTTAATACTGGAAGTTAAAATGCATGTCATGTTTTCAGATCGAATGCAAAGGGAGGGTACTGCACTTTACTAATATTATTCCACTAGGAATTTTATATAAACCTTGTGCAACCATTTTGTTTCAACATTCTGGAATTATGCAACTCAGAGATTGATGTTATTTAAAAATATCTGGAAAACTTGAGATCTCGAGAAATTCTAATAGAAGCATTAATTTAATTTATTTCATTAATTTACATTTCCAAACTAGACGAAAATTTTTGTTGAGTTAAACAGTAACAGTGGAATTATATTCGCTTAAATTTTTTGAAATGATTAACAATGATGAATTTTGTAGATTATCAACGCTTTTTTAGGGTAGTAATAATTTATTATTTAGTTCATAGTTTTGCGTCAACCCTCTGTGTCAGCGTTATCTAAAACCTTGAGGGAAACGACTCGTAAATTCCATCGTCCATATCTGGCTGCCGAAGAAGTGTTCAGTACACGATTGCCCAGCTTTATCAGAAATAAGCTGAAAGCACTTCAGGTAACTTTATGTCCCGATATTCTGTTCCCCGTCAAATCTGTTAAACGAACGTCAAAGTTAAACTGGGCTTCGTTTTACAGTTTGAAATCATGGAAACTCTTGTGCGAAATGCAGAAAATAGCCCGTCATTACTATCAACATGTTTTTCAAGTTCAGCATTTACTAAAACTTTCCAAGAAATGGCTAAATATTATTTTGATCAAGGCGGAAAATTGTTTCGGCCAACCATTTGTTTGTTGATGGCCAGAGCATGCAACCAATTTGAGCCTAAATCGTTGGTTTTTATTCCTTAAACTTCTTAATATACCTGGCAAACAGTGTTAATATTTTCTTTTAATGTTTGCTTTTTCTGGCTTCTTATTTAATTACAAAAAACCATGCAGTTTACGAGATCGCTCTGTAGGTTCACTTCACGTTCTTTCTTTTTCCTTCATCTTCCAAATGGAAAGGTCGTGCAATGTGATGGATCAATCTTAAATCCTTAAAATCGTGTAGGTTCGTTACATTCCTTTCAGAATGTTAGTAGATTCGGGTCGCGAAACAATAACAATAAATCAGTACAAAATAGCGGTAATATCAGAAATGATACACACTGCATCACTGGTTCATGATGATGTCATCGATAATGCTGATGTAAGGCGTGGAAGTCGAACTGTAAATGCGCTTTGGGGCAACAAAATGGTAATCGGTCTGTCTCATAGTAATCTTTTGCTAAAATTTTAATCAACTACCGAAAAAAGTAATGTCTTTGATATATTAAATTCAAAACTTTGGAAGATATGCCTCTTTTCTAAAGAAACGCTGACAAAGGCCTGTGTTGGTTTATTATTCCAACATGAAATCCTATCAAAAAAACCATGGTGGTAATTCCCATTACATCTCTTTTATTAAAAAAATGTCTTTAGGCTATACTGGTAGGAGATTTTATCCTAGCTCGTGCAACGCAAGTATTATGTAGCATCGGAAGGCCGTCCGTCATTTCGGTTATGGCAACCATCATCGAAGATTTAGTGAAAGGAGAGTTTATGCAAATGAATGATGAGGAAGATTTAAATGCTTCGCAAAGGTTCAATAAATATATGGCTAAAACATACTCAAAAACTGCATCTCTTTTCGCAAATAGCTGCAAATCAGCTGCAATGCTTTCAGGTCAGTAATGGCAAGTCCAATAAGTTTGACAACCTCTTGGCATAGTTATTTGTATTGTTCTCATGATTTTATGTGTGTTATAATACTGACCAGTACAAGTTCTATTTTGTATCTGAAACCTTACTCAATTTAACTGTCTAAAAAATTCATTCATAATTTTTAGATGTGTCAGAGGCAGATGAACTTTCGGCATATGAGTATGGAAAATCTTTAGGCATCGCCTTTCAAATGATCGATGATTTGCTGGATTATGTTTCGACATCATCCGTTACGGGAAAACCAACTGTAAATGACCTCAAGTTAGGTAATAATTCGCTTGCAGTTAGTGAAGATGTGGTTTGTTATATAATTCCTCCTTAGATTGTCTTTTCAGGACTTGCAACGGCTCCCGTTCTCTTCGCTGCTGAAGAATATCCTGAACTAAATAAGTTAATAAAACGAAGTTTTTCTAAAGAAGGTGATGTAGAATTAGCGTGGGAAATTGTTGGTAACAGCGCCGGTCTACAAAAAACACGAATTGCGGCTCGGGAACACGCTGAACATGCCGCCAAGATGGTATTAACAGCATTTCGTAGATTCATCCGTTTCTCCATGATTTCCTTACCGTGCATTTAGTAAGAAATATAAAATATGTGAAATAATCGACCTATTTCATGATCCAAAAATTTGGAAATACTTTCAGGTTCGCAACTTTCCTAACGGTGATGGAGTTCGTGATCATTTGATACAAATAGCTTTGGCACAAACTGAAAGGGATAGATAATCAGAAAGATGTCTAAGAAAGTTCCATATTCTCTAAACTTAAGAGGTAAGGATTCTGGCAAAATGGCCAAATTTTGGTACCCATTTAGTTTCTAGAAAAATTAGAATCCGTAACACTAAGCAAGATAATAAGGAATGAACATAGTAAACTTTGGGAAAAAATATTTTCGGCATCCTTTCATGTAATATGATGTAACGCTGCCATACAAACTAATTACTTGAATATACTGCTTGCACATATATATTTCAGTTTCTTTATCTTAGGGTCAGGTTACTGCGTAGATATCAAGATTTCCGAGACTTGAAAATCATTTACAAGCAAAATAATGAGTTCCTTTAAAGCAAAATAATGAATCCCTTTCAAAGATGATACTGTGTGCTAGTCTTTCGCCGTTCTCCCTTCCTGTGTCTTACTCCTATATAAGATGTTTGATCTTTTTCATTGTTATTATCACTTGTCATAGCTATGGGTTCAGTGTTTATTGAGAATTGTACATAGAATTTTCGAATTCAATATACTTCGAATGCCTTTTCAAGAAATTTGATCTGAATATCGAATATTTTATTTACCCCTATTTTCATTCATTTCTTAGGTCAGATCAAGCGTATTGTTTCACTGCTAGAAAATGACATATTACAATTATTACATCTGCGAAATATAATTTATTTCACGATTTTGAAATTTAAAGGATTGGCCTTACCGTACCTCAAATTCTACAGCGATAACTTAAGGTGAAGGTTAAAAACAGCTGCAAGCTAACTCTCCCGTAGTATATACCGTCTTTTATTCAATTGCCAATTAATGTGAATTATTCCGAAACGACTGTTTTCCCTATTTCGTTTGCTTTAGATGATCTAGTTTTTTTAGGAAATCTTTCGATTGTTAGACTGCCAATAACAGTAATTGTACTCACTCAGTGATGTGAACGGTGATAAATGATAAAACATTTTGTTCATACAAATTTTGAAAACACAATTCAGGTTACAACTAAAACCTTGTAACTAGTAATGTGAGCCTTTTGACAGTATTTAGTTCAATTTGAGCCCGTAATTGGCAACAGTCATTTCGAAGTGAGACTATTTCGGACAACAAGTTATCGCGTTCTTTCTCTTCTTTTCGGCATTCATCGCGCCAGTATCCCTCGTGTTTATCGTCGGCGTTTCTCAAAGTTTCTGTATTTTTCTCCTTAAATATTTTTACGGACAACTAACTAATATTGTAACAGCTTCAGTTCAAATGCTATCGACTAATTATCACCCAATTTATTTTTGAAGATGCTGAAGAGATTGCTTTGCAAATTTTAAATACACAAATTTGAAAGCAGTGGTGTAAACTTCTAAGTTATGTCTAAGCTTGTGGATTTCACCATGCAGTATGTTTGCATAGTGACAAGCCAAGAGTAAAAAAGGGATTGTATATATCAATAAAAGAGTTTGCTAACGTATCTAAGGATTTAAGTAGCTGCGATTGTTTAAACGATCGGATGAATTCCCGATTTATAAAGATATTTGGGCCTCACTAAAACGAACTATAGATATTTTCTTTATGAATGATTTTTAGCTGTTCGTCTCTTAGCTGCACTAGCAAATGTCGAAATAAGGGTGGTTTCAGGTTGTCAAGAAAAAAAAAAACTTACTTCACTCATTGTATTTAAACACTGATCCAAGGCAATTATTTCTAATTTATTGCGAGCAATGTCCTCGCGTAAAGCTGTGCAAGCAGCCAGTAACTGCTTCTCCTCAAACATTTCCAATGTTGGTGTCGGAACATCATTTTTTCTTGTTTCGATTTTTGCCGAATTTTCAATACGTATAATTTTCAGCTGAAATGATATAGGTGGAAAGAGGTATATTATCGATAAAATCATCCCTGTATGTCTGTTCTAGTTTTGTTTATTTTATTTGTAAAAGCACCATTATCGCTACGTTAAAAATAATAACTTTCCAAATACGAGAAACAATCGTAACAATTTTAAGCCATCAGAGCCTTGAAACGTTACACAGCATAACTAAGAACTTTTTTTAATGCTAACATATGGAAGAAAAAAACATTAAAAGAGAAGTAAACCGAGGATTTAGACACAGAATGATTCCAAAAAATTTAGGAAGCCGAAGGTCTACACTTCTCACTTTCTTAAATGCTAGATGATAAATCTCGGCCACATAATATATCGAAAACCACAAAGTCTAAGGAACTTTTTGTAATGATGCATGGAAATAACAAATGGTTTCAATAATTTTTTAAGCGTTTCATCCGTGATAAAAATGATTTGTTCGAAAAAGAAAAACCCCGAAAAGCAGTTAAGATTTAATAACTCATATCTAAACATATCCTATTTATAAAGGACTCCTAAAAAAAGTGAGTTCAAAGAATCGTGCATATAAACAATTCTAGTTTACCGATGCATAAAAAATGAAACAAAACATTTACTTTCCTGCAGAGCACTGTGATTGCTGTTTGTACATCCCATAACTCCTCTTCCGTTTGTTTCGTTGGCAAATTTAATTCTCGAAGCTCTTCTATCTGCAAATTTCAAAAGTAATACAAAAATAGGTAAGATTTCGAAAAATTTAAAAACTGTCGAAATATTTCGAACTTAGAAACTTTCCATAATTTTAAAATTCTGAAAAAAATGACATACGCAAGTCAAAACAAGAAATGGGAACAAATTTTGTTACTAAAAACTTACTTGCAGATGAAGTTGTTGTAAACGACTTCGCTGTTTCCTTTCCTCACTACGGAGTTCTTCCTCGGAATCCGATAAATTTCCCTCGTAAATAATCTTTGGTGATTTTGCTGCCACATATCTTAAAACATATTTGTGCTCAGTTTACATCTACCTAAAAATACTTACCTTGTTTTTCAGTGATTCCATACAAAAGTCATATTCTCGAAATCATGACACAGTTAAGAGAAAAAATTCCACAGCGTTATTTGGAGAATTGGAAGTGAAAGAATGGAACAATTTACTATACACAGAATAAATCAGATTCAAATTTCACTATACTATGTTCCTGAGACATAAAAAAATTCTTATCGAGATCAACAAATAACCAGACCTGAACATACAATCATTTAAAGAAACTCATAGATAGCTATCATATTTGAAAAATTAACAAATGGAATCCACTATGTTTAAATGGTGAATATTTCATTCATACAAATAAAAATTTGAGAGATCGTTTACTAATTGTTGAAATCGTACAAAACCCTTGTACCGGAACGTAAAGAAGAAAAAAAACTTGGATCCTAAATTACGATGATGAGCAGGAAATCAGAGGATAACCGGCAAAATGTCGAAATATTGGTCAGCGGTGAAAATAGCGCAACATAGAGGACGTGAGAAGGAAAACAAGAACAGTAGTAGTAGTACTACTAGTAGTGGTGGCATCTCTAAGAAAATTCATTATATTTTCTTTAGAAGGATCGCTTTTAAATCGTTTAGTGGTGACTGACACGATATACCACCATCATCAATTTCGCCACCATTACTACCAAATTCTTCAATGATGACTATTCCACTGACATTAGTAACCAGAAATGAAGTCAACAATCCTAAATTAACTTTAGAGCCTATGGAGAGGAAACTCTATTTGACTTACATACCTAATCACTATGAAAGAACCACGAAATTCCTATTTCACTCATCAATTTTTTCCTTTTTTCGCACTCAATCTTTACGATTACTTTTAAATATTACGAAAATTGAAACACGCCAAGCAAGAACTTATCACTCGACAGTTATTAAATTTCATGCGAAAGAAGTACAAATTCGGGATATAATTTATTCCTATTTGCTACTCAGCTTTTTGCTATTATTCGTAGCGGAAGCACAACAATATGATTCAGTACCCGGTTGTCCTACCCTTAGTATGATTGCTAATGTTGATTCCTACAATGGAAGCTTTTGTTTCTGTAATATTCGAGATAAAGATTTTATAGATATCGGCTGTTTCTACAGTTCCACTGTGGAACAATTTAAAAGAGCACTTTTTGCTGCCAGTGCTGCGAAAAAAACCGTCAAACAGGTTGGTTAATTTTTTCTGATATCATGAGGTACAAATAGGAACCATATTTGTGGCCTTAAAAAAAGAAGTTTCCTGAAGAAATTGGAGGTTCTAATAACACTTAGCATGCCATTTCATTAAAATCACAGAAACTTAATTTTTTATATTACTCTACAGCAACTTCGACATTCTTAATAATTTCAAGTAATAGGCGATACAGTTTCCGGCACTTCTTAGGAAGCCTAAAAATTGAAAATTGTTTTTAACTGCAGCTGATATGTTTGGCAATTAAGAAGAAATTTAAAGAGGTTTAAAATGTGCTCCAATTTGACCAAGTTGTTGATCATGCATAACTCACTACCTCTACTTCTTGATATCACTCATTCAAATCGAAAATTTTGAAGGTTACATTAAGTCGCGTTAAATTTGACGATGGCATGCTACCCGGAAAACTTTTCGACAGTCTCTACGCGCCTATAGAAATCATATCCATTGGTTAGCTTATCATCAGTTAATAATTAAATACTTTCTCTCTCATTTACTCATGGAGCGTTACGACGGTCTTTCGAATATAAAAATGTAAACCAAATTCCTGTTTAACTTTTTCAGCTGGAAATTTGAGTTTCAGACAAATGTGTTGGCAGCATCACCCTGAACATTCATGACGATTCATTCCATGGCCTAGCTGAACACTTGCAAGAACTTTACATTACCGAATGCAACTTAGAGCAGTTCCCACGAACAGCAATTCAAAATTTAACAAAACTGAAAACTTTATCTCTGGCTTATAACAAGTTGACTAGTCTGGTAAGGACGGATTTCGAGACATTAACAGACGTAAGTTTTATTTTTTAGGCCTATTCGCTGCTTTCAAAAACAATTATTTTCGAAACATGCACCTTATCATTTCCAGAATCTTGCTCAAATTGGGTGGGAAATTATATCAAGACTTTATTTTAAGAGTTTAAACTAGTATTCTATGTTAGCGAAATAATTGGCTACATACCACCAAAATCTTCCTTTGATTCAGATTGTTTTCTTGCTAATAATTCGGAATGCTGTATTGGGAATAAATTTAACCTTTTTTTAAAATATTTTTAGCTGGAAATCTTGAATCTGGAAGGAAATTTCATATCATCATTGGAAAATGGTACATTATCGATGCTCCGCAATTCCTTAAAAAAGCTCAGTATCGGGAATCATAATTCATTCAATACTATCTTTGACGAAATTTCCCAGCTCAAAGAACTCCAAGTAGAAATTATGAAAAATAATTTTTTTAATGAAAATTAAGTGTTTAAGAAAAAAGAAAAAATATTTTAGAAAAACGAAAGGAAAGTAAGAGGAAAGAGAATTTATTATAACCATTTTGCTGAATTACTCTATTACAATTTTACTGAAATAATGAATTACTATGTCTGATGAATAGATTATACCATTATTTTTTCGCAGTTCTGAATGTTGCAACAATCGGTGCAAAACTAAAAATTACTGCTGCAAACACTGAAATTATTAAGCTCGTCTAGAGGGAGTCGAAATTTCAGTCAATAAACAGCAGTATCTTCTAATGGATATATGAATAGGTCTAGTTGCAATTCGAAATCGATATATCAGGTTCTAGATATGGGGAGAGCTGATGGAATCACTAACATAACAGAAGGAATATTTGGAGGATTGAGCAAACTGGAGAAGTTGTTACTACCTGAATGTAGCTTGACAATTATCCATAAGAACACTTTCCAAGGCCTTATTAAACTCACAGAGGTAAATGTGATTTTTATTTGATGAAAGAAATATATCAATGAACGGAAATGAAATAGTTCATAATGATTAATGTAAAACGATAATGGGAATTTCCAGCTCGATTTACGAATCAATTTGTTGAATGAAGTGGAATGTGGAAGTTTTGTTTGGACACCAAATCTACAGCGCTTATCACTTGCTGGAAATTATCTAAATGAAAGTTTAGCTTGCTGGTGGGACGGATTGGAATACTTGAAAGAACTCGATCTTGGATGGAATGAATTTTCAGTTTTGGAAAATAATGCCTTCCTCAAACTTGGTTCATCACTTAGCTCCCTAAATCTTCGGCATAATAAACGACTAATACATGTAAATTTTGAATCAATACAATTTCAAACAAAAATAGAATCTATATTCCGGTAAAAAAAATTTCACTTCAAAAAATGGTACTAATTTTAAAGTCAATTTCCGCAATAGATAGATTTTGAAGATCGATGAAAATGCTTTCAAAGGGCTGAGGAACCTCCGTCGCTTAAATATGAGTGAAACAAGTATCACAGAACTGAATAACACCCTCAGACATCTTCCCTCATTAAAGGTAAACAATCTTGTATGAAATTGTTACAATTAAGGAGTTAAAAATACTCAAATCTTAAAAAAATTTAAAAACACTTTGCTTTGATTCACCTTAGAGATTAGGAAACTCATATTTAAAAAAATTTCATATACTCAATAGCTCCTAATGTTGAGGTTAAGATCCAGGAAAATTTATAACGGAAATTGGTAATGAAATCTGAGTAAATCCAAAAGGAGGGATTTTTGATCAATTTTCTGCAAATTAAATCAAAAAATTAAAGGAGTTGGACTTAAGTAATGGAAAACTGCAACGTATCGAAGAAAACGATCTGGAAGCTCAAAATGAAAAGTTAGAAGAACTGATATTACGCAACAATAAGTTGACAGTGCTATCAAGAACTACGCTAGAAAGCATGAGAAATTTACGTGTACTGGATCTATCAAATAATCAATGGTTATGTGATAAGAATATGGAGGCAGGCATGCCATTATAAAATTTTAATTTCAGCGGACTAAGAAAATAAATAAATTTGTTAGAAGAGAATAAAATGAATCAATGGAAAATAAGTTCACATTAACTAAAGGAAATTTCGTTAGAAATCCTAACGATAAAGGGAAACACAAAATCTATAAATTTCTTGTCTTCTACGAAAATATTTATAACTTTATCATCAGACAAATAAGAACGAACTTAGACTTAATTTCAGTGGTAGAAGAAATCGAATTGAAATACAAAGAAGCAATTCTGCTAGATCAGGACTTCACGTTACTGCACGCTAATGAAACAATCTGTAACCGTCCATATAGTTTACGAGGGCAAGCTATAATGAATGTAATTAAAGATGCATTCAAGATGTATAACTCAAGTGATGATATCCTCCTCCACTCGACGACATCAACAAATTTAACAATGGATAACGATATAAAACTAGAAAACATTAGTGCAGACCTTCTCAATAAATTTCTAGCTGTAAGTTGAAACATATTAAATTTTTTACATTAGAAAAATCAGCTTATTTATGGAAATTAAATCCTATTTTTAAAAAAAATCCTGTTCTATTTAATCTGAAGCAATTATAATCTTTTAAAAATAAAAAAATTTAATGTACGTCTAAAAAATTTACAAATAATATTCAAACAGAGACTTGAAATTTGTTCTTAAATAAATCGGGAATATTCAAAGCCCCAAATGATTCGTTCCAGAAAAATGGTTTAATTGGTGACGAAAACTCAACATCCAAGCATCATCCAAACACATTTGTACATTCCCTATACCATATAAATATGGAAACTGAATTCGTCAGTGAACAAACCGACACCAATTCTGTACCAATAACTATTGCTGTTCTTATGCTAACAATCGTTTCCACTGCGGTCATTGCTGCCGTCATCAAACATTTAAGGGTAAATCAATCTCTTCATTTTTCATCGTAAATTATCAATCATATATATATATAGAAAACACCCCAAGAAATTAAAACCAACGAACTATGCATCATTTATTTTTCGTAAAGTGTCTTAACTGTCAGTGTATCAATTCAACCTAACTAATGAGATTTTAATAAACGCTTTACAGAAACAAAAAAGTGAAGCAAACAGGCAAACCAGTTTCGAGATGTGTGGTAAGGTGTAAGTATTTTAACTTCACTAAAACTAGACTTCAAAAATCGAGAAATTTTTTTTTTTTGAAACTAAAGTTGGAAAAAATTTTAAAAATATCCGTGTCTGTACATTCCCTATACCACCATATAAATGTGGAAACTGAATTGGTCAGTGAACAAACCGACACCAATTTCGTACCAATAACTATTACTGTTCTTATGCTAACGATCGTTTTCACTACGGTCTCTTCATTTTCGCAACTAACGTATAGAAATAAAATTAAGTTAAAATTTTCATATCGTAAATCAGTTAGACAACTATGAAATGTTTTTATTTCAGAACAACAAGTGATGCGAAATTGAAGACCAATCGAAATTGCAAGAATTGATTAAGGATACGTTTAAAACGAAGGGAATTTACCGTTTAATTTGGACGCCTTTGAATAGATATACCATCTGAAATGAGATATTTAAAAAAAACGATGCTAAATTCTAATTTAAAAAAGCTTCAATTTTATTAAAAGAGGGGCTTTTTTTTATAACGAAAGCACTCATCCACAGCCAGAATTGGAAATGATTAATGGTTAAATTTTTTGTGCTTTTTTCATACAATGACGGTATATTTGTTTCTAGTTTATCACATTACCTAAACGTCTGCTCAATGTCTGTAGAAAAATAAAAATCAAGACTAAGTGCGAATTTTTATAGAGATTTTAAGAAATACGAATTCTTTCAAATGACAACTTACAGAAGGAGAATGATATTTCATTAGGATCATATCGGAAGCATTGAGCAAGAATATTCGAACAAGTGCTTGTGATACATTAAGCGTTGCTTGCAGAATCAATCCAAGTGCAGCCATGCTCATCTTATTTTTATCACTGTTCTGTAGTATCATTTGACAATGTATGAATATGTATGCTAATAACATATAATTTTCTTCTGGTAGTAAAGTCAGCTGGGCTTTTAACATGTCTGCTACCAAACAATGACAAGGGGACAACGTTCCGCATGGACAATCTGAAATGAAGCACATGAATTTTACAACTAAATTTCAATAAATCAATTCTACTACTGAAAGACTAAAAGCAAAGCTAAACTGTATATTCGACTTTTTGTATTCGACCACAACAAGAAACCCAAAAAAATCCTAATAATGAACTGAATGCGCAACATACTTGAAGCAATTTTTTCAAATACTGGTCGTTTTTCATTAGTTAGGACATGTTCGGGAAGTTGGCGCAAAAATCTTTTAAGCAATCCTGAAGCATCGTGAATATCTTCCAGTTCAATGGAGCATCTTGAATTTACTGCTTTTTCAAGTTTGTCCAAATTTGCTTTGGGCGCGGAAATCCGATGGATCCCTTCGACACACAGTCCTAAATTGAACCTTTTCATTTATATATGCACAAACTTTAATGCACTGACCTGAAAGATATCAATTTTGCTGTTATTAACACTTATTAAAGACCCAAAGTGTGACTGCTTACAATGGTCAGAATGTTTATCACTTAACCATGCAACCAAAATGCTGAAAAGAGCAAAATAATGACACCTTTCTCATTAATGCAATCTATGCACTGCCTAACAACAACCGGTAGCGGAATTCCATCATGAGAACCCATTCGTAAAACAGCCAAAGAAAGCGGTACTGCAAAAATAGCGTGTTCCCCTGAATATAAATGGAATCAGTTAAAATTTTTTAAGCAACCAAACCATTACTCGGAGCAAATATGTTTTCAGTAACCATCAAATATTATTTTGCAAAAAAGTACTAGGAGAAAATCTATGACATTTTATCAAATCAATTAAAAAATTTAACAAATATAGATATAAGTTCAAAAGTTTCCACTTCTAACAATTGAAAACGAAAGAAACTGCCTGTAAATGGAGACGCAACGGACATTTCCTTTGCAATGTGCTGTTCCTCTTTGAGTTTATTTCTTGTTTTCCTACCAAAAACAATCACTTTCTTAGACCGCTCTTTAGTTCTAAAAATGAATCGGTAACATAGCAGTGCTGAAAATAAATGTTTAACCTACTCAAACCTACAAAAAGACAACAAACAGAAACAAAATTCCACAATAAATGGAATAAAACTTATTTCTTAATTTATTGATTCATGATTAGAATGTGTAAGCCAAAGACATACTCTAACGGATGGTAATCACGCCTAGCCTTATTCTTTTTCCTCTCCTCCATATCCCACCTTTCTTTACCTGCAACAAGAATTTCCACATCAGATCAAGAAATGTTCAAGAGATAGGAGCACGCTTCCATCAATAACTTCTCCCAAAACTAATATCTTATTTAAATCAAGTCATGCTGTCAAAAATCATACATAACTGAAAGATAAGACAGCCCTGAGTAAATAACTATAAAAGAATACATACCTAATGAATACTTACACACTTTCGTTCTAGCACTCCGACTTGTTATATTTGCTTTCAAATAATTGTGAACAACACATCATGAGTAATAACGTAATGCAGACTTTAAACCACATAAAATCATCATCAGCGTTAATTAAGATCTATATCAAATCCGCATCCACCACAATTTTACTATATTCAACTCTGGCAAAGAGGATGAATGAGAAGAAAATAAAAAGTCGAAGCCGAAACATGAACATCTTTTGCATTAAAAACAGTTGATGATTTCGAACACCTTTATTATAGTAGGTCAAAAATTGTACGAACAAGTAAATTACAAAGTACTCCTTATAATAATGCACTGTAATATAAAATGATAATACAGAGATTAAAGCCAAGTATGATGTCTATGAATACCTAACAGATGGTAACTCAACGAAATTTTCAACTCAAAAAACATCATTCATAGCACTACATGCAAAACTTCGAAAAAACTTCAAAAGCTGAAATTGGAAAGTTATTTTCTAAATGCATTTCATATAACTGAAATTGATGAAAAAAACAAGTCAACTGAAGTGGCACGTTGCAACTTCAGTTGACTTCTTTGCTTTACACAAAACTGAAAATTACTCTTTATATAATTTCATACACATCAGAGTCACAAAAACTGATCTAATGAGGAGGGTGTCCAAAACAATCGCAATGCATAAAAGCAACATTTTTCAAAATAAATTTTCGGAAAACCAATATTTTATTTCTTTAAAATTGAAAGTGCTTTCATCATACTTTCGATAGCTGTCTTAGAATCTTCATAACTCAATGCACTTACAGCATATTTTGCATACTTCTGCGCTTCCATGTAATCATCCAAGGTCAATTTTCCACTGTCATTGTTCTCAGGTACTTCCTGCGATGATCTGTTGGTATCGGGGATATGCAAGGTCTCACAAGTTTCTACTGCTGGTACTGAATCCGAAGCTATGTGTGCCGGATCAGTAGAGTTTGGTACAACGTTAGATTGAGCAGGTCCACTAATACTTGACTCAGGCTCTTCTCTTATTTCAGCTGTAATATATTAACTTTAAGGAAAATTTTAAGGAAAATTAAACCATCATGATCACAGGAAAATAAATGAGTCAAATTTTCAAGAGGAAAATAAAGCGTACGTTGACGGATTCCCAAGTTAAAGTCTTTCAGATCATCACACCCACTGCGACCTGATCCCGGTTTCGGGGTCTCGCCATTTTTCAGGCAACTGTGTATGTATGTCGCCTGAAACAGGTTTGCGATTTAAGAATTAAAATTTTGTTTAAACGAAGCAGTGTGAGCCAATTAATATTATTCAGTTATATATGCCAAAAAAGAGAAAGTAAACTTAACAAATGTATTAAATGAACGCTAGATGAAAAATTCATAAACGTGGAATGTAAAAAAAGATAATGCCACCTTCCATTTCGCATATTTTCTAGTTGTAATGAGGTTTTCATCCAATTCTCCAAAAAGTGTTAAAACGTCGATTAAGTGTCCAGATGTATAGAAAGCCCTGATAACACTTCTGAAAATTATAAGCAAAGATTAAAAGATATAGAACACTTACTTCCCTTACTATAAAAAAATGAATTAAATATATGAAGAATCACGCTTATAAAACCTCTCAGACGAGCCAAAATAAAAAGTAGAGTTTACCTCAAACTTTGATGTTCGCAACTCAGTATCATAAACATAGCATTTTTAATCAACCACAAAAAGAATTTGAAAATCTTTACAACTAGACTTGGGAAATTCTATTCAAAATTACTTCGTAAAATTGGATTGACGATCATTTTTGTCGGCATAGTCGAACAGTTTCATGGCGAAATTTTCGATGTGGGCTTGGGCTACCAAATCTTGCGTCAGTGCTTCTCTCCCACTTAATTTTTTCTTCATCTATAATTACTCGACTATTAAATTACGGTGTTTTTGATTTAATTCTTATAAACTAAGACTAAAAATTAAAGATTTCATAAAGAATTTACATCTTCCAATGTTGAAAGCAACGATGTTAGGTACTGCAGAGCTTCTGGAGACTTCTTGTCTAAATCCATCCCAGTTTGTACTGCATAAAACAGACCTAAACAGTGGATCTCCATTTATGGAATCCAAAAATCTTTGCAAAAGTAAAACATAGTGCGTCACAATCTCTAATGAACTTCTTCAAAAGAATTTGAAACTTACACCAGTAATGGATAATCGGATCGCGGTCAGCATTTTCTGCACCTATTTTTACATAATGCGCAATTGCACGTAAAGATTGAGGAACTTGCATCACAGAAGTCACAATTTCCAAACAGTCGAACAATTAAACAATGATTTTACTGTAATCAATTTAATCTTCGACTTTCACCTATAAAATTATAGATATAACAGTAATGTTCGATTCCCAAAATAACGCAGCCTAAGAAATGCAACAACTTTAAAAGTGCCAAAACCGCAGCACTTCACCCGGAAGCACCAAAACTTACCCCTATGCATTACATCACTACAGCATTTATTTTTTTTTTGTGAAATCTGCCGTCTCACAGCAGTTATTCATTTGCACTGCAAAAATACATATCAGTCACATGGAACAACCGCTCCACAACCTATGTATTCAAACAATTTTATCAATAGATTCTCTGTTTCAACAGAGTTAAAATCACAAAAAATTAGGTCTTCTAAACATTGGAAATAGAAATACGGTAATTTGCACAATTTCTCAAATAGTGAAAGAGGAATACTTTAAGCATAGAAAATGTTTAAAAGTTCGACAAAATGAGATCAGAAAAATTCAAGGAAAGAAAGGAATTTTCACATATTTGCATATCACAGTTGATATTTAGGCACATATGATAGAAATAAAAGTACAAAAATCTACTCCTCCACACGAATGATTTCCGCCATAAGAATAAAGAGCATATGGTTGAATTTAGCAAACGAAACAGTGAATGTTGGTAATGTTAGAGGGGATGTATTTCCGGTGTATAAGTAAACAGAATAAGGAATACCCATGCGTGTAATAATATACAATATATAAAAAAAAAGAAACGGAACGTAGAGCTGCGCATAAATACTGCTAGACGTAACCTGAAAAAAAATTGTTAAACCTAGCTGCGCTAAAATTTGCAGGACTGGAACTGAAACATTTATAATCAAGCTCTATGTGTATTATGATTAATATATAAACTAATGCATTTCAGATATATAATGCACAATATAAAGAAAAAAATTCGAGACATAGAACTGCGTATGAAAAAACGATCAAAACTGATCTATAAATTAAACTATCAATACCGGCTTAATACGATTCAACGACTATCGAAGTACATGACGCTCTATCTTTAAAACCTTAAAAAATAACAACAGGAAATAACATAAACCGAACATTCTTTCAAATGCTTTAAAATCTGTTGAGAAATTAGAAAATTAATACAATTCTTACCCAAAATGATCAACAATGCAAAATGCGTGCTTAGCCGTGCGAATAATCATGTTATCCGAATGTGAAACTGTAAACATCGAACAATTTTGATCGCTTGCACTGACACCATTTCCATGCATTTCAATTGTAACTGCTTTAACCTCAGCTGCTTCGGCATTTCTACGTGCGTACTGAAATAATGCAAATTTAAGACAGCTACTTTGCTTGAATATCGAAAATATAATTTTAACAGCAATACTGCTGATTAAATGGTTTTTGCTATATTCCTCTGGATCCATAGAAAAGTCTTGCACAACTAAGGAACTGCTTCATTTAAATCGATTCATGCTGGAACATGACCAAATTAAAATTCAGAAAGAAAAAAAAATAACTTCAGAGCGTTCAAGCCGTAACTCAAGTGCCCTTTTTTCGCTTTCAATCCTTTCGATTGCTGTTTGCTTCGAAATCAATTTTTCACTCAAAAGCGAAATTTTTTGTTCCATTTCATTGATGTCGTATCGTTTAGTAGTCCTCTTTTCTTCCATTAGTTTTGCCAGTTCGATATCTTTTTCAGCAAGTTTTCTTTCAACCGCTTCCTCCTGCCTACGTATTTCCACTTGTAAAAAGTCATATTCCTAAACAGAAAAAAGTCGCACTTGTAAAAACAATGATAAAGGCTAGTAGATTTGCACTGGTTTTTCCATGCTATTACTTAATAAGTAACAAATATTCCATATGAAGGTTGACAGAATTTACTCAGCAGCGAATATATCGTCAATCCAGAATTGTTTACTGCATAGCAGATTTTCAACAAATAAGAGTACCAACTAGCTGAACTCTTTCCATCTGCTCTCTGTATTGGTTTGCTTGAGACAAATGGTGATGCATTTGCTTTAAAAGGCTTTCCCTCTGTATTCCAGAAGCCCGCTGTTCATCACGCAACCTATTTTCCATTTCCTCAAAAATTAATCTGTGATAAACATATTACTTCGCCGTTATCATTTTAGGTGCAGCAGAAAGAGATCTTCGACTGCACTAGAATCATTATATTAAATACATGAAAGGATCGGATAATTCGTACCAACGCCCTCTCCCCTCCTCAAAAAAAACGAAGCAGACAACGCCCTGGAGTATGTCAGAGGTATACGACTAACTTACATGCCTGTTAAAAATTCTAAATCAAAATCATGACTACCTGCATGTCTCCTTTAAGATTATAGATGGCAAACTGTGATTGCTGAAGATCATCTTTTAATAGATCAAGCTCACATCGCAGTTCTTCCAACTCGACATTGTTTACTACATTGTCTGATCCAGAGAAAGAATTCTATAAATTACACCCTTCAAAATCAAAAATTTAAATAGGAAACAGTAAAGCAAGACCCTGAAGCTAAAATAATTGTTTCTATCAATGATAAAATGAAAATCCTGCAGTACTGAAACAATTTAATGCAAAATTAATAGCAATCATACTAACAAATTATTACAAGTGATCATAATGTGCACGAGCTTTTTAACTAATGCTACGTGTGTGCAAGCACTGCTGCAACGAAAATATACCGCTGTTTTAAAAAGCACTCCAGTCTGCTTGACTTACTACATTTTGAGAACGGGATAGAAACAGAGTAGATAATTGGAACACTATCCTTTTAATTAGTGTGCACAAATTCTAATCTGCTACGTTTCCAAAATCAAGAGACAAGGTAAAAGTTAAAAATTAATAGGAAAAGATTTGGAAATACCTCTTTCAAAGATGCCAAAAGATTTTCCTTCGCGGACAAAATCTTTTGGGCTCTTTGTTTGTATTCATCAAATTCGTGTTTGTTCGCTTCGAGGTTATGCTTTGCAAGTCTTATCTACAATTTTTCAAGCTTATAAAACTATAAAATCTTATTTCAAAATTAATCAAACAAATCATAAGCAACGGAAAAGAAATTTGCACACCTCTTCCATCAAATTCTGCTCATTCATTTCCATCTGCAGAATTTTTGTCCCTAGCTCCTGCAATTCTTTTTCGGTTTTCGAATGTTTATTGTTGGCTGATTCTAAACGTCTCACATAATCCTGCTCTCGTTTTTCAAACTCTTCTTTCTCTTTATCATGTTCAAGCTGGAGTTTTTTTAAACTAGATGATTGATCGTTCCCGATACCACCGCTTCCTGCTTCTAGTTCACTCTTTATCAACTTCAGTTCTTTACTGAGTTCTGTTATCTGGGTATCTTTCTTGATATTGGCTTCCTCTGCTTCCTGAAGTAAGTATGGTCGTTAAAGTTAGAGAACTAATGCTCGAAATATACGGATTAAACTTTACTTGTAGTCGAACAGACATCACAGCTATTTGACTTTCTTTTATATGCAGGCATTTCAGTGCATCCAACTGTTCCGTCTTTAGATATTCCTCAGTTGTATATGGATCGGGTGTTGTTAGAATGGTATCTAAAATTTAAATGAGCTATTTGCATTTGCTACTATATCATAGCTATTTCAAAACAAGAAAACACCCTCTAACCATCAAAAATCAAGTAATCTAAAACCTTTTATAAAGAAAAAAACATCAAAACGATGGGCCATAAAAAACAAACATGCAACAGAAAGTTTCTAGAAATCAAGTTTCCAAAACAATTTTACTGAGGCAAAAATTATAGAATATTTAGAGATTTATATATTAAATTCTTACTTGTAATATGAGGATTTGGTGCTGATAAACAACTTCCTACGGAGGAACAACGGCTTGATGTCGGCTCATTCGAATTATTCAAATATGCAATCAAATCATCGTCTTTTTTTTTACTGCGAATTCTGTTTGATATTGAATATGTCTGGTCCGTCCTAGAAAGCTTATTAGTAAGAAAATTTTTGGTGAGGTAATTCAAAATTGAAGCAAATTATGACTAATATTCGCAACACGGAAAAGTACTGCACTGCTTAAATAAGAACGACAACTAATGTCTACTAACGATAATGCTTGTACTGACATCTGCAGTCATGCAAGTGTTGTACTGTCTAAACAGGAGTGCTAACAAGTGACTGCAACTGCTTTTTTCCAGGAAATATATGCAACCAAATACTTCAATTTTAAAACGTCTTTCACAAAAAACCTTACACAGGTATTTCATTGTGGTTTAGAATGCCAATGAATGAGAAATACTCAAACACGACGGAATATATCTCCAAAAATTTTATGTAAATCAAGGAGCTAATGATTAAAGCGAAATGATGAGAGCCATGGGAACATTTGCTTGTATTGTCAAGTTTCAAAACTTCATAAGCGACTAGCCATTTTTGGCACACAGTTTCACGTACCTGGATGTTCACGTCTTGACATTATCATATGATCTATTTTCTTGCATGCTAACATACCTTGTATGATGTTTAGTTGCTGCTTCTAAAATTTCTGACAGAGGTTTTTCCAATTTCTTTGTTTCTTGTCCTTCAGTTTCGATCAAGCTCATTGTTGAATCACTCTTGCCAATACCATTTCTCGTGTTTTTTAATGCCTGAAATTGTAAAATTCCTGAGTTCCCATTTTGATACTGTCTTCAGTAAATGAAGAAAGTCATACGTGTTCTCCAACAAATTCTTAATATTCACATCTTAGTATAATACTACCTACACTTCATAAGCAGATCTGAAACACATCCATTGATTATCGCTGCTTACAACTAATCAATAGCGTCTAACATGCCCCATATTTTCACGTCTTGTTGATTTATCGTTTGCTAGTTGATTCTGTACAGCTTTTGCAAAAAAAAAATTAGATAGAATATTTTTAAAAATAAATCATACGACAGCGGCATTTTGATCAATTTGATTGAGAAAATCTTCCGCACGACCAGCAATATGTGACACTTTCGCAAGCCAAGACATGGAGCACTGTCACCTGCAACACATAGCTCCCAATAACCTATCCAACTTCACTCTTCGTCCATCACATCAAACAATCTCGCATGGCTCACTTCCACTACTCTAAACAGAAACTCACCATCCAGCCAATACCGTACAGCCACCGGATGCTAATGTCACATTAAAACAAAGAAATGCTACGAAAATCGACCGTCTCACGAAACGGTAAATAGTAAACGCCCATCTCATCCAAGCGGCGCTATTGTGCTCAATCTTGCCCACTACTGTGCTACACCTTAGCTACCGTTAACAGTTCCTTAAGCACCAAAATAAAATAATGTACAACTGTACAGTTTTACAGTGCGTAACAGAACCTTTCATTAGAATGAGAACACTTTATTTCGAAGTGAAATATTCAAAAAGACGGAATGAAACATAATAAGGAATACACGTAGTAAGTTTGAATTAATATGCAATAACGTGACATTTCTGTGGTAAAGTGATAGAAGATAGAAATAACAACACTCACATCAGTATGAACTAATTTATCTTAAAGATTTCACCTGAACCCTTACGTATGGGAAATATTTAATAACACATTGATACCCAATTTCGTGGTTCAGCATGATTAACTCTCAGTTACCTCAGGAATTGTCTAAAATGTAGTGCACGCTTCTGTTAACAATCAATACGCTACCGAGAAAACTTGAAGTGAGCAGTAAATGACCCAAATGCTAGTTGAGAACAAAATAACACCGTTTTAGGAAAATATGTAAGTTAACACCACTTTATGAACACAGCATCTGAGAAGAGGAGCGCTGATAACGTCTCAGTTTATTTTCTTCCTTTAGGCCGTTAATTTCGTTTGCTAGATTTTGTAATTTGAAACAAATTACGCAGCTGCATTGGGAAAACAGTTTGTCATTTTCCTCTTCTCTCGCTCCCCTCCATCTTGCAAACCCAATAATTTCAGATGTTAATGTTCCAGCGACGGTGTTTTCAGGGTATGACAGTTCTACATGTGACGCGTGTTGCCCATATTGATACCGGATGCATTCGCACCTTTGTTTGAGCCCATTTGAAGCCCAATAATGGCCTTACCGGCACGAAGTTGTTCCTCCGACCATTCACGTTTCTCTCCTTTCGCCTCCTACAGATGTATATGATGAGTGTGCAATATTTTGAAACGTTAGCTTAAAAGTTATTAGCTGAAATGCTTATCACATAATAGCTAGATCTAAACACAAGTGCTGCCTGATTATTTTCTATCATAACATTAATTTCTAGCGATCAGCTACCAGAATCGATAAGTCACTGGAGTGGTTAAAGTATACACCTCAACACTACGGAAGTTTGCAAATGGCAAACGCATTTGTGCTTTTGCAACCACTGCAAAGAGAATTTTCTGAAAAACAGCTGATGAAACATTCAGGAAAGTTATTCTGAACTATAAAATTGTATGCCAAAACTACTACTAACTGAATGATACAGAAAAGAAATGATTAAATGCAACGAATCTGCACTTGTACTTAGTAATTATATTTTCAGTAACATCAAATCAAAGGAAACAACTCTAAGTTTGGTTGGCATTTTCCGCTTGCCTACGTGTAACACTTTAATGTCCTGTAAATGTTATTATTTAAAATGCTTAAATCTACTTCTAACGTTCACTTGCTGAATTCAAATCACATAAGAAACGAGTTTATAAAAATTGACAGTGTCAAAAAATGTATTCTACTTCACATGTACAAAATAGTATGAAAACACAAAGAGTAAAATCGCTAGCAGTTGGCGTTCATAGCACTAATTACCATATATGAAAAAGAGGATCATAAATCGGGAACCGTGAGCAACACCTTTCAATTGAAAAATTATGATTATAGAACTGGCTGTTCTAGAGATTACATCATTAGATAAATACTTTTTCTGAAGCTTTTCAGGATCTCTGACTCCGTGAAATAACTCTTTTACCTAAAACTTCTGAAGCTTAACGAAACCTAGAATTTCACTTACCTTTGGGCCTAAGCCAGGCTTTCCAAACAGTTCTTCAGATTTTCTGGCCAGTGATGAGAGACAAACGACAACCGCATTTGGATCTTGACCCTCGAACAAATCAACTGTTTGGAAAAGTTCCAACTTAGCGATATACCTCTGGGCGAACGATAAAAAGAATGATATGTTTTCCATTTGTTTGAATGCCATTGCACTGGTGTTAATCTTCTTTACTGAACCCTGCTGTAAGGCGTTTGCAAGGCTGGAACAGTTCGGATGTCCCCAAAAATGAAGGTATCACATTATACTGATAAGCTCAAATCGTTAAGGATACTCAGATTAAAATTTGCTAGCGAATTTTTTTAAATTATCGTTCGCCAATATTTATCTCAGCCTCTTCTACTCCGCATTTTTCACCCCTTAATCAAAAAATCCTCATCTTTTTTCAAAAAAAACTTTTCTTCTTAGAAATAAAAAAAGTTTTTCCTTCTTTCTTAGATCTCAAATTTGACTGATTATTTTCTACAAATAACTACGACTACTTCTTTATAGCCTTACCTGCACAATGCCGTACCATCTTTGAGGACTTCTAAAAAATTCTTAACATTACCATCGGTTGAGAAATTTTTCCCAGTGAGTTGGGCAATCCATTCAAGAAGTTGTCCAGCTAATTCGCTATCATATTTTCCGTGTATTTTACGCTGAGCTTCTAACGCTAAACCAGATTTGGTCGCACGTTCTGTCATCCCTAAACACGTGAAAAATGCAAAAAAGGAAAAATGCATTGAAATAATTAACATGAATGCCGGATTTCCTACATAATAACTTGGTGCCATCAATATCTTCTGACATTAAACACGTGTTTCAAAAGCTATACCGCGAAAAATTCCACGTAAAAGTACAAATATTATCCCGATGATCCATTTTAATTAAAAAATTGAGTGCTGCAAAATCATTTTTCTTTTCATTATGAACTTTAAGAAAGACCGAAATCGGAAAAAGCTATATGCTCCGAAAATACATTGTTACATTGCTCCGAAAAGCAGTAATGTAGGAAAAGACCGGCTACGATTGCGGATAAAAAGCACACGAAGAAAAATTTTAAAAAAAACGAACAAACTACAACAGTTAAAAGATGCATTGGGAAAAGAAACCCTGTACGCTAATTATCAAGACATACCGCAAGAAAACTCATATTAAGAAAAAAATGAAGGCAGAAATTAGGTGAAGGCTGTGCTGTAGTACACGGCACAACAGCACATATAACACTAACAACCAAATCATCAAATATAAACATTTATTTTTTACCAAACTGAGGAAATGCCCACTTTGAGATGGAATGTAAAATGATGTGAACATCTGCAACAACCAAAGCATTTTTTACTTCTCCTTGCCATAACAGTTGAAATAGCTAGAAGGTGAGGATCTCAATTCACTTACAACTTAACTCACATCACTCATGCTTGAAATTCGAAGCATTGCTAGGAGTTTAGTCGCTGCAAAGCGCATATCGATTTGACAAACAAACATGAGCGAAAAATTACTTCAAATTCGAACTTTAAATAAATTTTCGAAAGCCAAGAATTGCCAGACTATTGGGAAATGTGAAAGAAGGTTTTCGACTGTCATCGCCTTTTCAAAAACTTTTTAGCGAAAATGAACTGAAATTACATAAGCGGAAGACAAAAGTCAGAAGTGAGATAAATGGCAATATGGACAACTGAAGTAAACCGAAAGCCGACAAAGGTCAAATACCACCGACATATATGTTTGAAACTTTGAATGGAAAAGAATGGATTTATCAGATGGTAATGGAATGGCTAAAACAAATCAATAAGCTTACTGTATTTGAACCGATGATGCACACAACAATTGTACGAAACAAAAAGTTGTAGTGGAAGCAAACGAATTCCTTCCTTTCCAATCTGACAACACCGAAAGGGTGCGATGGAAATGGACATAATGCTATAACAATTAGCCTCTGACGAAAGCGCCAACATAAAATGAAATGAATGAGAAGTGGCAGAAATAGTTCGTTCCCTTCTCGGTCACTGATGCTGTCATCAACCACAAATCTAAGCTCTGCCACAGTATCTCCACACATTGACTATACGGAATAAGGACAGTAAACAAATGTTATGCTACTAGGACAGATACGGCATTTCGTGTACTAGAACGTGACGTGACGTGGCATACCGAGTTAAAGGTTGAAGAACTGAAATGAACGAAGAACCATGCAGGATGCCCACGTGACAGTAGGAGTAAACGGGTCTTCCCCAAAGGTTTCCATCTCTCTCTCTCTCTCTCATTCACTTTTTATTCCATTCCTCTTGTCCTACTACTTCCATGTCTAATTCTGTTCCTTTTCCAAAGCAATCAAAGAATGAGTGAATGAATTGACATGCATGTATGGTCGATGAGTGAATAATCCTTTCGCATCCCTTGCCTTGTTGGATCGATTCTTTCAGGAAGAGTTTCTTCCTTCCCCTCCTGGAACTCTCGGGCATTACTAGCCAACACAAACAAACAACCTGTTCCCCACTTTTAAGAGAGAGTTAGATTGCTGAGCGTAAGTAACATTCGCACATTGCGCGTAACACTCCGAATTGCTTTATTATTCCAGCCAAACACAATTATTCTTCAATGACCTATTCCTGCCCTCTCCATACTTCTTCAATTCCTTGAATTTAATCTTTCGACTTCAAAATATGGTACCTTTGGAGCCTTTTACTACATTTCTAAACAGTACAGTACATGTTCAGCATAAATATTACAAACAATACAAAAAGACAGCGAGCATTAACCATCTCTTTTATGCCTAACGTTGAAAATTATATGCCTCCATCGATTAGTAATTGAAAAAAACAAATAAGTGAAGGAAGCAAGGACGAGAGTGGACAGAGACCATTGGATTCAGAGATAGGAAGATTTAAATGGCCTATGGTAAAAGAGATGAGCTGAGCACGTCAATTCCCTTCTTCTGCTGCTTACCGCCCCTAACAACAGTATTCGATGGACAGCGACGACCAATCCATAACACAGTAGTAATTACAATTTACCCACATAAAATGTACAACAGAAGCATTTCACATTTCAATGTAAAGTTATCATCAAATGTAAATGGAAGAAAAAACCGGTCTGATACCGTACGGAGTCGACTTTGGTTGCACTGAACTATAAACAGATAAAATGTTGGATTTGAACCGCGAAGGAAATAGGCGAAACGCTTGTACGATTACAGGAAAGAATGAAAAGGAGCAATGCGTGAAAAAACATGAATAAATCAGGAAAAGAAAATTTCTGTACAAATGAATTAGGGAAAGAAGTTGGATTACTCGAATATGAAAGTTGCGTTCCTGCTCATAGTAACACTTACATCGGCCCCTCTTTAGAAGTTCATTTGCAAGCAATCGTTTCTGACGGAATATTTCCAGCGATTCCCATCCACGGCTCTGTTGCTCAAATAATTTCATAACCAAGACAAACTTCGGCGACTATGGATGATCAGTTGCAACATGACTTCCTAACTTTAATTTATTTCAATCACTAGAATTAATCACAAGTTAACAGTAAGTACCTCTTACAACTGAGCATTTCCATCTACTACGTAAGTATGATGGAAAGTATTTAATTTTATTGAAGAATTTACAAGAGAGAAGAGGTGAAAGAGTAACTGTACTCATCTTGCTCTGAAAGACATATTGACCTTTATTTACAAAGAGTTGACTGAGCATTGAACAAAATTCATTGAATGGAGTAAACAGTTCTCTTATCTCCAACTGTAAAAAATTCAGAAATATGTCGGAGATGTAAAGAAAACCTAACCGATGAAGAATTTTTTACAATTAACTGACGTAAGAAAGATATCATGAACGCAGCCGACAAGGCCAGACAAACGGTTTGATGACGTTCTCATTTTGCGTTCCAAGCATATCCCTGAGTAGAAATTCGATTGGTGTTTCACCAACTAATTTTACGAAAAATAACTGTTCGATTACGGATGCGCTGATCGATCTCAAGCTTGGCAATCGCAACAGCAAACGACCGAATCGTCCGATCTAAAACGAACTTCAAATTTTCATTGTAGTACATTCATTAGCAACTCATCATAACATTCAAATGACAATTATAAAAAGGTTCATTAAGCAATTAAAATAGACCTGCAATTGCTTCTGCGTCCTGCAATACTCTTCCAATGCCGATTGGACCTTTTCCTGTATCGTTTCCACTCGTATAACATCATTTAGTCCACAACAATCTGGAAAAAAAATGTACCTTGCAAAATATCTAACAATTTGAAACTACTGAACTGTCTGGTTTTTCAGTTGAGGAGCAAATCGTATCCTCTCCTTATCAGTTATTTATTATCATGCGATCTGAATTGCGTTGCTTTTTAAATATATTAAGTTCTGTGTGATAATGTCCTTCTGCATATTGCTCCAAGAAATTCCTAAAAATGCTGCACCGAATACGCAAATACATTATAAAATTACACACACCCAACAAGTTGAAGCGCAGCTGTTTCAAGTAATCCTTTTCGAAATAGAAATCAAAAAAGAAAAAACACGCAAATAAAAAGAACTGAAACGTACAACACACCACTGCAGCAGCAGCAATCTAATATTATCCGTCCCCACCTCATGAAACATTAGAAATTTAAAATTTTAATCCTTTTCTTCCCTTCTCCTTCCTCAGCCGTTTAATACTTCCAGTAGCCCTATTTCCTGTGAATTTTGGCCAATATAATGATGACTAATTCATCGAAACGAAGAGGACACTGCGTTTTGATATTTCTACAGCTGTCTACTATATAATAGTCAAAACGGACGATCACGACGGTGCCACAGAGACACGGTTGCTGGTGTCAGTGCTAAACGTGAACACAACAATCACAGGGTTTTCTTTTTTGAAAGGCGTGTTATATCAATGCTGTCGGTGATGACTGATGGTTTGAAGCCATTACAGAATCACCGCCCGTACCACTGAAACTAATAATCGCTAAATTTTAATTGACAAAATAAAATTGTCCCTATCCATTGTCCGATATGCCGAATGTTCACAATTTAAGCAACAATTACCACTTATTTTCACAATCCGCCGGGATGATCCATTTGCTTGTTCGCTGTGGTGAAAATATATCTCACACACAGTGAGTGAAGGGAACCGGCACTTTATTGACCTATTTCCTCCTTTTTTCTAGGTCCTCCTTTCAACATCCTATTTTAAGGCCTTTCACCTCTTCCTTTAACGCATTTTCTCAGCCCTTGGCACTACAAAGATGTAAAACTTTTCCACTGTGACTGTTGTAATTATATTAAAATTTTGAATAACAACACATGTCGTTGAAAGCACATCAAACAACAGCAGTATTGATATTAAAATCATGAGAATTTTATATTTGTCCTCAATGAGTTAAAACGTTCACTATGAGAGAAATAATAATCAAAAATGCTCTGAAAATGTCTCGCGTTATCTATGGTGGCCTCTCAAGAAAGTCACTTCCTTGGGATTTCACTTTAACCTAAAAATTTATGATGCAACCACGATTCAGTAAAACGAGTAAAGCACAGAAAATGCTAACCAACACTGAATAATATAATTGCTTTCAGACTGCAAAATTCGACTGGGTCCATTTGCAGTGCTTTCAAACGCTCGATTTGACCCTAAAATAAATTCAAAACTTGGCTCGCGTATTTTCGTATATTTTTTGATCTAAATTGTTTAACATCAAGAAAAAAACCGTTTTAGGAGAAGTAAAAAAATTTATTTTATTTCTTCTTCCCCTACCTTGTTGACACAGCTCAATGTAATTTCTGTACACCTGGAATCTAAGCTCACATAGGGCTTAGATTCTAGGTGTACAGAATTCTAGGTGTACAACTGAACACACCAAGCTATGTTCACATGTGTTTGTTTAGCCCGACAGCGAAAGGACGAGAACGAGAGAAAAATGACCTGGAAAATGCGTATCCGATCCATGAATACAACTAGTTGATCGGTTGGTAACGGAGGAGAAGAATGTAAGCCGGAGGCAGCAAGCAGAGGTGCTACGTGTACGGGCATGCCGAACTGTGCTGCATTCACCACGAACAATTCAGCCCAACTTGCTCGAAGTAATGTCAACTGTAAAAAAAAAGAATGTTGAAATGAAATGATATGTTGAATAAAAAATTTTTCAAATCAATTTTCATTTCACGTTTGCCAAATATTGGTAAGGTGCGTGGGAAGAATAAAAGGATGTACTTGATCAAAATCACTGAGTTCACTGAAGAATGGAATATTCTTTGCCCATTCAACAGCAGAAAACAACAACTTCGCACCAAACTCATAGATATTATCCATTCCAATCGAACTTGACGGTGAGCTGCCTGAAATAGCTCTACAAATGCTTAGCCTTTAAGTGGAACTTACTCCCTTCTTTTGATGACGCATTCCTCCCATATCCTTAATTTCCGCTAAATTAAATTGTCAAATTTCTAAAAAATAGACCTGAAAAATCCTTTTACATTCTGATAACAATGAATTTTTTTATTCCAATTTCTCAGTTATAACAGCCATTTTTCTACGGTACGGACAATCACAAAAGGAATTAGAAAAAGTGAGATTGTTTTGCACCAAATTCTTTGGAATGTTGTAAATTGTCCAGAAATACAATTTATTTCCTAAACATCAGCCATTGTTAAAAAAGTGCCCAGCCGCCGTTCAATACTAACAACGACCACTAAGGTCGTCAGTGACATCGGAGTATCGCTCCCCTTTCTCACTCCTCCTGAATATCACACGGTAAATTAGTACTAAATCTTAACTTTAGAAAGCTAATACTTGACATCAAAATTTCTTTCAAAATCAAAAACTAATCGATTAGAAGGCCCCCTTGGTATGTTCGATGTTTAATTAAGCAAAAAATATTAAAAATTATTATTGGGAATTTCTAAATTAAAAAGTTGCGTGAAATGTTGGATTTAGTGCAAGCGATGACCTCTGAGAACATCTTCACTGTGGTTGAGAGTTCCCAAACTTTGCTTATGCAAACGTTTGAATTGAATCACATTTTCTCTTTCTTAACAAATCGATCAGAAGCGAAGTGATTTAATGCTTTTCTTTGAAGTGTCTTATTTAATGCTAAATTGGTACCTCAGCTAGCTCAGGCTTAGAGAAACAGAAATGTTCAGTAGTAGTGACGTGGTTTTCAACTATTTCCAAATCTTCTATTTGAAGTAATTTGTTTAAATTACTCTTACTGAAAGCTTACTAGTAGTGTTGAGGATTACTGTTTGGTATAAATTCACTAATGAATAGTTTCAACAAGCACTATGTCAATAATCGTACTGCAGTAAGTTTTGATATCAGAACAGATCGACTTCTTCCAAGGCTTAATCCTCTGAGTTGATTATAGGAGAAAGAGAACAAAGGCACTAAAAATACCAGTCCAGTTAGGCGATAAAAATTTATGTGAAATATCAACCATTAGGAACGTGTAAAAGTACTACTACCACTTTCTAAAGCTTTTCTTAAGAACAAACGTATACTTGCAAGTTCTTTGAAAAAAAGAACGGAAAATGTGACATGTTTAGCCCAACAAAATATATCAAACAGTTACCGAAAAATTCCAATTTTTTCAAAGGATGTGAACAGAACGATGAAGTGACCTTCACTGACATCATTCGAACTCATAAATAAAAATGAATAGTTAAAGCATTTACAGGTGGTGGGCGGATATGGCTCAGCTCGAATGAGATGTGTCACGATGGATGAGAAATGTGGACCAACAGCCTGATTTACTGCCAGCAACCGTCCACCAAAAAGAACTGTCGAAGAGCAGGAAGTATGCTGCGCATTTGGTGGTATCCTCCCGCGTTGTACTGCTGAAATGTTTTTCCTTTGCTTTCACGCCTATTCAATCTGATCTCTTTCCATTTCCACGTAAACATGACCTTTCAAGCCCAAATCTGGCAGCTAGCTACTACATTCATTCATTCTAGATAAACGCTTCACAATGAGTTTACCGTGTGAGCGCGATTGGTTTTTGCCATGAATTATTGAAATCAAGTCTTAATTTCATTTCAATTTGAACTTTTAAAAGTCAGTTGCATGAAGTTGCTGACAAAAGCATTTAGTTAACAATCAACTCAATTTTATTTTTTGACATTTGTGGCTGAAAAAGTTTTTTCGTCACAAGTGATTCATTTGGAAAGCCAACCAAGTCAACGGATAATAGTGCTCGGTGCAGGATGGCACTTGCAGCAAATTTCTGCGCTGTGGTTCGGTGAAATATCCGCTATGTAGGAAGGGTCATCTCAACTGAACCGGTTGACTAATTACTGAACAGAAATGCGATGTTCTCTTGTAGTTAGCAAAAGAACAATTGTTAAGTATTAGAAACAAATACAAAGCTCAACAAAAACAAACCTTCCTTGCGCATTCCCATTCTTTCGCATTTCTTCAGGCGACAATACTGACATTGATTCCGATGGTTCACATCTACCGGACAGTTCTTAGAACCGCGACATGTATAATTAAGACTCCGTCTTATCGATCTGAAGTATTCCCCATACGTCATAATCCAAATTGCATAAGATATTATGCTGATGCAAACAGGAGGAGATGAGAAACGCTTCTCGAAATAATCACTGACAATGAATTTATTATTAAAGTTAATTCAAGCGCATATTCTCTCATTGTCATTGCTAGCATAAATATTATGAAAAGTTTTGAAATTTGAAGAATTCAAATGACAATTTAATCAAAAGAAGAGATGGCAGATAATCAAATCTATTCATTCACTTAAAACTAAAAAATCAGGTATGTAACCTGGCGACAGTAATGTCTTCACTAACTGTGAATTCAGCTAGTACAGTACAAGGAAATTGGAAGCTGTAAATTAAAATCAAATTTCAGAAACATTTATTAACCAAAGGTGCTTAAAAATTGATTTTCGAATTAATAATTACACATTTCCTGTGTTAATAGAATGATCGTCGCAGAGAAACTAATTTATTTTCATTTTGTTTTTTTTCCTGTTGTGGTGAAAGTGAATTTGAGAGAGGAAAACAGGTGTGAAATCAGCGCATCTCCTTGACAGAGGTGAGAATCATCGTAACAATTACGATGTGTTTGAGAGGTATTGAAATGGACAGTTGGGATACCTTTTGAAAAATGATTTACATCCTTCGCACGAGAACTGCCCATAATGCTTGCCACTCGATTTGTCACCACAAACAACACATTCGGTACCAAGCAATAGCTGTCTGTCAGTTGGTGAATTTTCCGGGTGGGCACCACCACCACTACCACCGGCAACACCGCTGTTCGATGCATTACCCGAATCAGAACTGCTTGCACCAGACGACGATCGTGAATCCTCCAATTATGTCATACGCATTTTTTATGGTTGAATGATATTTTAGCAAATGAACTTCAATATCTGAGCATTTAAATTCTACAACAATCACATTTTACATATAATTGTGGCGGGTAAGTTACCTGGATATTAGCATCCGAATTGTTGGTGCTTGGATTTCTGATATTGGAAGCCATCCAGGAAGAGCTTACTACGGGCACGGACATTTCCACAGGCGGAACACGGTGTTCCTCTTTCCATTGCTTTTTCTTCATGCACTTTGTATCACTTCCAACACGTTACACTTTTCGATTATATTATGCTACACGTGGTGTCCTTTCTGCCAGGTAATTTAGAAAATTCCGTTTAATGTCTCTTTTTTTTAAATCTAAATTGTTAGGTAGAAGATGTTGTTATCTAAGGACAGAAGAGGAAATTATAGGAGTAGGAAAGGAGTAATCACAGAAATGAAATGAGAAGCAGATGTATAGGTTGCTGATCCTTTATTATCTCTTTCTTTCTCGGATGACACTTTAGCCTCGGGGCGGGGCAAAGGTCGTGGATCAAAGCTTGTTAGCTCGGAATTTCCTCCAATAAGCAATGCCAGAGAAATTGAAAGGTTCGTAGGAAAATATTTCCAGCCAGCAATACCACCAACATCAACACCACCACCAGCAGCAGCAGTAGCAGCAGCAGCACCACTACCACCAACACCACCAGTGCCAGCAGCAGCGATGAACACGTCGGCAGGTCGTTCTATCTTCCAGCTTCCTTCTTCGCCTTTCCTTCCTGCAACATCATACATCCTATCTTCTAGTAGCAGAGAGAACACAAGTCTGAATGCTCTATTGATCGAGAATGGAAGCACATCGTAAATACCGTACTCTCGGGAATCATAGACTGAAGACAAAATTATATTGAGAACTTCTCTTCCATAATCCTACAGATAAATTAAGCTCCATACGCGTAGTTCTCATTAATAACTTAATACAATCATTTCATCTCTTCAATTCCTCAAAACTATTAAAATAACCAAATCAGTAATTTTCATTCTAGGAAATAATAGCAAGGCTCGCTACATTCATTAATCAATCTGAAAATAAAATTCGTTACGAGTTTCTATGATTCATTTCCATACTTCCATATACCGTATGATACGAAAGTGAACTTTTCAATATAATTTAAAGGGACCGAACTTCTTGGAAAGAAATTGGCAAAGTACATGCACATGTTGATATTGTAGGATGTCATTCCCTCTATTGCAATTAATATAACTTAAGAAGTTAAGTTACTTAACTCAAATATCATTCTCATCTAATATTTCATTTGGATTAATTAATGTCCTCCACTTACTTTAGGAATTCAACGAAAAGATTTGACGAAAGCGTACCGATCCTTCCACATTTGTTTTTAATGAATTAATTCACTTTTTTGATGGTTGGCAGGATATATGTCAAATTTCATTCATTTTTTTTCATAATTTCAAATCTTTATAAGCTTGAGATAACCATCAAAAAATAACCATCACCATCACAATCATAAATTTTCATGTGTCAACCTTCGTTTTTTTGTTTTTTTCAGAGATAATCAATAAAAATCGTGTAGTGCAAAGTTCATTCGTTCGTACGATTTCGAAAAAAACGACTTCCGGAATGGGTAAAAAGAAATATGCGCGTAATATTTTCACGCGTAATATATTAAAAATTACTTCCACCGCAAATTATCACTTTAATTTTTAATCTTTCAAAGATCTCTTAAACTTTTACCTTTTAAATTATTTCAAACACTTAGCGCATATAGCTGAATTTTGTTTTGCTCCTTTAAAAAGCTAATTTATGAAGAATCGATCATCGATCAGATGAATGCATGCATCCCAAAATGAAACAATTGCAGCTGTTGAATTAATTTTTGCGAAAAAAAAATCAAATAAATGGATCTACCACATTGCTGGATAGCAGACGGCTTGAAAATCCCATCTGCAGTAAAATATTTCATTGAATCAAACCCATAAGTGAAAAGTAAGACAAACGGTCAAACAGCTGGTACAATTGCGCACTATCTTGTACATTAAATGTTCAGGCAATTTCTGGTTCAGCCTTGATAACCCACGCACACCATATACAGTTAAACACACCATTAAAATTAAATTATATAATGTCTTACCTCATTCGGACATAATGAATTACTCATCTGCTCAAATCACTTAAACCTATCAATCCTTGTCGGTCTATCCAGCAAAAGGTAACCGGAAACCTAACATACGTTTTCAAACGGAATTTTCAATCTACTAGAGGCTGAAAGAATTAAAGTAAATGGAAGACGAAAATTCTCCTTAAATATCGTCGGTGATAGTGCTTAATAGTCATTTTAGCTCGCTGTAAACAAACATTCTTCATGCAATACCGCCTTTTCACAAACCGATATTTTTAACGGATATCATTCTTTCAGTATTTGATAAATATCCAATGAAATTTGTAAAATTTCAAATATTTCTTGAAATACTATTCTTAGGAAGTTTTTGCACAGAAATTACCATAATAATTAATTACAATTAAAGCTCTGATAATATTCCAGATCATCATTTAACCTGATCTTTAACTTTATCTCAGAAATTTAGTGAGTGGGGTTGAATTGAGTTGAGTTGAGATGAAAATCACAGGAACCTTAATTAGTGATGTGAATTCTAACGGAAAGTATTCACATGTAGTATTGCTTTTTTGTGAAATCCATGATGGTTTGAAAAATGAATATCTAATGGTAAGTGGTCCCTCCTCAATCACTGACATACCGTAGCCTAAGGCATTTCATCTTACTCTGTGGATGCATGACAAGGACCACTCTCAGTGTTCCTCAAATATATAATCCCTTCCTTCAAGAGGAAGAGTTAATGCAATGTTATTCCAAGCATTCACAAGCCTTTCGTGCCCCATTTCATTTCTTTCCGAAAACCGATTTTACAATTCAAATGGGTGACATAACTACTTCCATAACGGTTCAGAGTTTAAGATACCTCTCGAATAAGTGACAGAGATAAATGAGTGAATTTTATTTGGCAAATTCTTAGTTAAACATTTAGTTTGAATTTATATCGTTGAGGCACAAGACAGGAAGAATTTTTAGATTAAAAAAGATGAGGAAAAGCCTAAGAATTAATGTTATGATAGGAAGTAAGAAGTGAAAAATGATGAAAGTTCCTTTCAACCTCACTGAACCGAACGTTCTCGACGAAACGAAAGCCTTTCATTTTAATGGAAAAACCGCAAAACTGCACCGATAAAGTGCTTCTTCATAAACCGAATAAGTAGATAACTCTTAATTGCATGTAAAGTTATTTCATTCATATGCATCCTTATTACACCTAAATTAAATTCATATATCAATATATATAAATGATAAATTTAATTTTATAAAAAGTGAACATATTTACATTAATTTCAAGTTCATAGCTAACTGATAGAAATAGAGAAAAAAGCTGTTGAACTTTTCTTGCGCTGACTTTTCATAAGACAAATTCTCATATCAAACATCACTTGAATTTCGGAATTCTTCAGGAATATTTGTTCAAAATAGAAAACATGGAAACCTTTCCTATCGATTCTAATCTAAATCTTACCAAAGCATAATAAGGCACTGTTCAATTATAGGCCTTCAATTAATTTGAGTGAAAGGAAAATGATTAGTCAAGCCTTCACTTTTCACCATTATCTAGCTGATATATCCTGTTAGATAATATCGGAAGTTAAAACTAAAGTTACAAAAATTCAAAATTTCAAGACCTACTTCTTAACATAGAATTATTTATCATAAAAAGATAAAAAAAGGTAGAAGAGAAATAAATACAAAATAAATCACTTCATGATGATCATTGATCAATAAAATCGTAATACCTTAGAAATGAAAAATAATTAAAATTGTTACTTATCAAGGCACATCGGTTAGATATATAAACAGCAAATGTTGTAAAATCAAATGGGATCGTATTCACTTCATATATGAAATAAAAATAAATGAAATTAAATTTCTTATTCACAGTAGTAAAATTTAAATATTCTTGTAGAAGGAAGGCAAAGAAGAAATCTGAGACAATCTAAGTGTAGTCATCCATGTATGATCACGGCTAGCTGCGCTGTTTCATGCTTTCGAAAACCTGAAATTCACGAAATGGTGACCTCTACCGGCGACCTAATTTTAAGGGTAACAAGGTAACGAGGAAATGGGGACTTTCGCCTGTACGCTCCATCATCTAAAGGGTTCAGGGTCAATTCAATTCGCTTCCTACTGCTGTTGTTACTTGCCTACCGTAGTTACGACAGTATAGTGAGAGCGGTAACAGTAATAGTAACTATAAAACTTTTCACATTTCATTAATCGCTAAGATCTTCACCAAAATGGCTTACACTCTCCTCACTACATATGAAAGAAACTTAACAAAAATAAATAAGAATATCCAAGTGCTCATTTAACAGAACTCATAAATTCAACAGAACTGTAATATCAGTTGCAATAAAATAGCTTAGAAATGATACATCTCTTCAATACTCTCAATTTTCTCGCTATGAATGCAGTAGATACGTACCACAGGATGTTAAGTATGAAGAGTATCGGAATTAACGCGCAGTCATTTTATTCCTTCATGAATAACCTATGCTGAATTACTAAGAGTATTTCATTATATTAATGCTTAAAAATCTTTGATAGGAACTTTTTCCCTCAACAAATCACAAGATTCACTTTACTAGAATTCTTAAACGTATTAGTGGCAGTATTGCAAACTCGAATTTGATAAAGTATACAGTTACCGTGATAAATCGAATTATTGAAAAGTTTGAAAATAAAATCACTGAGATCGTATAGCGGAAAAGGATGAAAAAATTCTTGGCTAAAGTGAACTAAGAGAAATTGCTGTCCCAGTCTGAATAGGTATTAATTAATTTAATAGAAGGTAAGGGATGGCAAAGGAAGGATGATACGGAACGCTACCAATGAGTAATGTTGAAGTTGCGGATGATAAATCGCACAACGAGCGGACATTCAACAACCAACACAAAAGCACATATTTCATAGCCAAAAGAGTTTCTGTGGAGAACAATGGAAAAATTGAAAATACATTGTAAACAGATTTACTACAAAATTTCCGAACACCACAACACAGCACACTGTCTAACAAACTCTTTCGGATCCCTCCAACAGCCACTGCCGATCGGTACTTTTCCAATTTATCAATTACAAAAGTGTGGAAAAATAAATGCAAATTATTGATACTTCTTCAGTCGTTAACCTTTCTATGAATTAATGTGTTAAAAGTCGAAAGGATTTTAATTATATTTAGTTAATAGTTCAATTGAAATCAACAGCTATTCAGATGGTAAAATTGGGCCTTAAATTAGTAAAAATTTTGCCTCCTAAAATGTGTAGTCCTGTGAAGATGTGTAACGCCTATCCAACAATTATGTGAATACCCTCGCAAATCCTTGACGTAGCATTTTGAAGGAGAATTTGGCCTTGTTCAAGGGGTATTTACTGCCGATAATCTGTATTTAGAAAGACAGAAAAGAAATCATCATGATGTGACAGTGCTGTTCGAAATTGAAAGTATTTTTTATCATGCGGGTTTGACTCATTTCTTGCGCTCCAATTTCCCTTCTTTTCCTTTGAAAGTATCTGCAGGAGTTTACAGGGGAAAAGGGAAGTGAAAATTAAATTGCTTATCGAATCCGTCATAGAACACTTATCAGCAATGTCCTAACACTTACCCAACATTGAATGTGAAACTTTTTCTTTTAAAAAAAGGACAGAGACTTTCATAATTTTGCAAAAATTCAAATGCTTTTTTTAGAAATGTAACTTCAGAATTTCCACCCATTCAATCTTAGTATTTTGGGAAACGCTGATTAAAATGAATATAGTAAAGGTAAATAGAGGTAAATTAATCGAAAAAAATCCTTTCATCGAAGCTAAATAAACACAACAGGTAAATGAGAAACATATATGTTTCTCATTTACCTGTTATGTTTATTTCTAGAAGAGCAGCCAATCAATCAGTAGTAGACGTATTCGAGTTAACAGATGATATTTCGACACTGAACAAATCACTACAGTTGACAGATATATCAAAGATTGGCTGCTCTTCTAGAAACACTAATGTCAGACAATCCAGGCTTTATATATGCTTACCGAATTCATTAGCTAAACTACTGCAATAGACTTCGAAATTACCAATAATCCTCGCGGGAAATCATCGATCGGAGAAGAAATAGATTTCTTTATAATTAGCAAAATTAGCGTAATGAAAAGAGGGGCACCACGTACAACAAACAAATGTATTTTAACTGAAAAAAAAGATTCTATGCCTTACATTATTTGTTGTTAATTGATTGATCAATTGAATTTCGAAGAAAGAATGTGAACAAAATTGGGTATAAAATGCCAGTTATCACCTTGACCTGTATCTTTTCAGCACTATCCGTCTACAAAGACGAATGGATTCGGCAGGGTTAATGCTTTCAAGATTTGTAAAACTTCAACAATTCATTCTTCAATCAAATTCAATCTATGATATTATTTTTCGTATTAAATTAAACAGTCCTTTAAAAAAGAAAGAAAAATGAAATCTTTTATTTATAAATGGAAAAAGTTTATTTGGCAGATGAAAAGAAAAGCACAAGCAATAAAGCACTGAGGATAACGACGTTTCGTGTAATTTTAATTTTAAGAAAACCCAATGTATTTCTTTTTTCTGCATGTATATGTGGCATGCGTAGGTGCCTTTGCTGCCAACATGCCTTAAGGTTTTTAGCTAAAAAAAGATGAAACCTAAGCGAGAGATAATCCTGAAATACGTGACATTGAAACAGATCGCATGTACACCCACAAACATCACCGCAGTTCACTTGAACGACTAACACATACGAATAACATACAGACAAACAAACCGACAACGTTATCTCGTAAAATGTATGTGTTGTGCTACGGGGCGTGACAAGGAGAATGGGACGACAGATGCACTTGACCGTGGTGGTGATAGTGGTGGATGAGTGAAATGAAGGAGAATGAGGGAATAGGATCGACCTCTAGCAGTGCCGGGCGGATTTCGTGCATTCTTCCGATGCCGCCCCAAACTGACAATTAATCTTACTGAAATTATCAATCTAGAAAGCCATCTGACGAGACTGAAAATGGACGATGATTCACTCAGATACAAACGATCTCCTGAAAACTAAAAAACAATCGAACAGATTTTCGATCGCGTATGCATGCTTAAAAATATCAGCATGCGCTATCCGTTCCGGAAAATAGAATACTTTAGAACATTGAGAAAAAAACATAGTGGGTGGATATATGCGTGTGTACTTTGACGCTTGCTACGAACGCTAAACGCTATACCTTCAGCGCTAAATGTTAACGACAGTGCATTAGATTCTTATCTTACAAGTCCATGCATGCATATTTACGTCATTAACTACACGTTCATCCGTGACCAGTTACATATGAGATTGTCTCTTATCACTTCTTACATCTCAATCTCGTACATATTACACAGTAATGAAAAACCTTTACAACGTTTCTCTCGGGAGCAAAATATGAGACATCGAAAATTCTCGGGGAAGGTATGACCGACAGTCAGTGAAATATTTGCTTCACTTATCCAAAAGGGAGCAGGAGAAATTCCCCCCAATATTAATTCTTCCCGAAAAGTTTATAAATTGAGAAATAGCACAAATAATTCAGAAAAAACTTAATTGATCTAAACTGTAGTGTTTGGCAATTTAACCATTTACGCAGCAATCACACGGAGCGTGAGAGAGATGAATCGTAAGTATATTTTTTAAGTTTTTCAATAAACGAAGATAAAATATTGAAGAGAGCAATGATATAAAAGAAAGAGTAACTCAGACAGAGAAAGACTGAGAGACTGATTGCTCTCGAAGAGTTGTGCTCTGCCATCAAAAGTTCTGCATATTTCTTTATGACAACGATGATATCTTTCCCTTTTGAGTTATTATTTAAAATATCTGTAAGCATTCAAGGCAACTACCGTTAGATATGCCAGTAAAATTTTCTTGAATTGTCAACGAATGGTTTGCCAAGACAATCCACAAAATTAAGTATGTGAAAATACGAAGAAAAAAAATACAAAGACTCTTGAGGATTGTTGCAGAGCTCCACTTTGGGAGGATGTTTTGTTGTATAAGCTGAACGAATATCTGATTGATATTCACACTTTCTATCCTCAGATTTTCCGGAAGATATGGAAATAAGAAGGAAGATAAAACCATTAAGGTGGAGAATACAGAAGCCATAATTTACAGAAAATAAATTCAGAAAAAAGTATGCTAAAAATAATGCATAGTTTTATTAATGTATGGTAAAACGGTAAATAAAGTTTGATGATAAGGTAAATTGTGTTGCAGGCAATGGAATTATTACAGAACGCGTTGAAGATTTCGCCAGACAATGCTGCTTGCAGATTTTATCGTGCTCGTTTGCTGTATGAAATGCATGACTATGCTCAATGTCTTGAGGAGTTAAATGATCTAAAACTTATTGCTCATGATGAAGCCCAGGTTTGTCATTTCAAATTTATTTTCACATTCGATTATTTTACTTTCTTGCTTTTATTTCTGCCACTCTCAAAACGATGCATATGTTAATTATGCAAGTTCATGATTACATTACTGATTGCTTACTACTAACAGTGAGATTGGATTTTATGTTATCCCCCAATGATAGTGAGCCATCAGAACAAATTATAAATTATTACGACAACTAGTTCCTCACGAGAAGGATATCATTAACACATTTTTTAAATTGAAAGTAAAGTAGGGTAGGATGGATATATTCTTTGATATCATTTAATATTATTAATGCGAGAATGCTTGAATTTAAGTTTTATCAATGTTATTGATAATTCACTGATTGCTACTATTGACGATGAAATTGTGACGAAGAATTTTCAGGTATTTTTCCTTCTGGGTCGCGTACACAAAAAGCTTGGTGACACACATCTAGCGTTATTGAACTTTAGTTTGGCAGCTGAAATGGATCCCCGTGGAGAGCAGAGTCGCAATAACTTTACCGATGCTCCTTATGACGACGAACCTTCCTCTCCTCATTCTGAGTGAAGATTCGTTTCAAGTCTAGAAAATTTATAGATTTTTAAAATTTTTTGTTAAATTTGAGATACTTTTTGAGCTATACAGGTAGGGTTCCTTTCAGTTAGCACTTAGCATATGTTATGTTCTCGATCTGCCGTCAGGCTTTTTGTTGTTCATCGTAGTCCTTCTTTACATAGTCATTAAATCATACCAGTTTGTTGTTTTATAGCTTTCGAGAACCAGCTTCTGTTATTCAAGTCAATTTTATACTTGAATAGCTCGAAAATATATGAAGCTTGATCTAACCTAAGATTTATGCATTTACACGCAAGCGTTGTTCGGTTATTTCATTTCTTCGAAATCCTTGATAAATTTTCGGATTGTATTATCAAAACTGTTCCGTAGAATTGCACCAGTTTATTCATCTGCTCATACGCTTTAGTTACTCACTGTTTTCTTTTCCTGTCGACATTTTCAAATATTGAGACAGAACTCTTTTTTCGGCTATATGAAAACACAGCTTCACTACGCTTGAACCATGATTGCCTAATGATAACACTCTTGAAACTTTTTACTAGTCTTGGCGCCACGACTTCTGGAATTTTCACTAATGTTTGAAAGTGATCGGAATAAATTATGGACGACTCCATGTTTAGCAGGAGAAATTTATTAACTCCTATTTCTTCTTTTCGAAATTTTTTGAATTTTCAATTTGGAGGTCATGTTAGTTGTGATCAGTTCTAATTTCCTCTTTAGTAGCTTAAAGATCATTTCAACAACAGTCTTAACCATTTCGATGACAATCTTTTCGGGAAGTATATCACTTCCGTCACGTTCCCTCCACCATTTTGCTTATATTTTTATTCTTTCTATT